>JALGBA010004168.1:4960000-5340373 GCA_023970755.1 Azemiops feae | reverse complement strand
TTGATTTTGCTTGACAGCAAGGTTGATATTCTTGTCCACACACACATCTATGTTACATGCACTGATAACCCTATAATTGTTAGATTGCCGGGGACAGGGATGTTCTGTATCAATTAACTCACTGTCCCCGCTGTTTAGTTTAAATGTTTAGAAAGCATTTGGCATTTTTGTCCACCTGTCCTTCCCAAGGACCTGGGAAAGGGCAGATATTGTTGTTTGATGGTGTTAAAGGTATTGAAGCTTAACACCTCAAAAACCAAGATCATGGTCATCAGCAAACAACCCGTTAACTTACCACCAATAAATTCAGAAGGAATACCACTAGAAAAAGTTGAAAGGATCACGCACCTCGGTTCTAATTTACATGAAAGCTGGGACATGACCGCTGAAGTAAAGTCAAGGATAGAGAAAGCTCGAACAGCATTCTTCAAAATGAAAAAGGTCTTCTGCAGTCACGACATAAGCCTAAGACTGAAAATCAGGCTTGTCAGATGCTATATTTTTTCTATCCTGCTCTATGGAGTAGAGAGTTGGTCTCTGACAGAAGGCCACCTGAAGAGACTAAAAGCATTTGAAATGTGGATTTACAGGCGGCTGTTACGTATAAGCTGGGTGGACAGGATCAGAAATGAGGAGGTTTTAAGCTGCCTGGGAAAGCCAAGGGAAATCATCAAAACAATTAAAAAACGAAAGTTAGAATATTTCGGACATGTGATGCGACACCCAGAAAAATATGGCATACTCCATTTAATCCTCCAGGGAAAGATTGAAGGCAAACGAGGTCCAGGCAGAAGAAGAACATCATGGCTTCAAAATCTAAGGGACTGGTTTGGACAAAACTCAGCAGCACTTTTTCGTGCGGCTGCTGATAAAAACAGGATCGCCAACATGATCGCCAACGTCCGATAACGGATACGGCACAAGAAGAAGAAGAAAGAAAGGTATTGTCACAAGATGTAAGCTGTTCTAAGTAAAGCTGCCTTTTGTAATTAACTGGTGGTGATTTTGTCAATGCCGATGGTGTTCAAGTGGTGTTCCAGAGGTTTGGGGTTTGCATCTGAGGGTGTATAAATGTGAGCACTATCTTTGTTTTCTTTTGCCATACTTATTCTCTTTGGAGCTCTTTATATTTTGTGATTTTCTCCAGCTCTTTCTCTTCTCTTCTGCTGCCTCCAAATATTGCAACCTCCATTATCCAGACTTTTATTCTTTTTCATCAACAACGGTTAAGTCTGTGGTGTTATATGGCAGGTGCCATATAATTTGAATTCTAAAGTCCCAGAGACCTTTAGCTTCTTCATTTTCTCTTTATTTATTTTGTGGTCCCACCACTTCTTGCTTGCAGGCAAGTGATATTTCTTACAGATATTCCAATGCACCATTGCTGCTAACCCTTTTATAAAATTTGGGATTGAGAATTCTGGAAGTTCTTATCAACACATCTCAAAGCTACCATATTGGGAAAGGTGGTGAGAGAAAGTCCAGATTCTTCATTTGATCCTCTAAATGTTTTATTCTGGTTTCACAACTCAGATGGAATCCACTGCTATTGAGTAAAAGATTTTCTTTTTCTTTCCCTTTTCACTAGATTTATAATGTAAAGCAACACACCTCCCTTACCTTTGTCTTGTGACACTATGATTTATTAGTTTACCATTCAATTTTTCCTCCAGCTTTCCACTACCAACTGTCTAAACCATTGAGTAGAACACACCCTCATGTACAAACTTCCATGACAGCCTGGAGGGGCAAGTAGAGGCAGGTCAGAACAAATGCATGATTAATGGAGTGTATCTCTAAAGATAAGAGCAGGCTAATCTCTTTAGATAAGAACTCTCCTTCCACGAAGGTGATCTATCCATGCCTAAAGTAGGTGACATAAGCCCACTGCTACCTAGATAATAAAACAGACTAATCAGTTACTTATTAATGCAGTGCTGGCCTATATTTCCACATTATAAACTCCTCTGTGAGTTCAGGCTGAATTTGAAACAAAACATTTTAGACCTATAGAAATTAGATGCCCAGGTACACATTGCTGTGAAATGGGCAGCCATATAAAACAGAAAAATAATAATAATAAAATAAAAACAAGTGAGGAATAGCAAGATAAACTTAGCAAAGAAAACATTAGAAAAAATGAATTATCAAGTCCAGAAGACCCTATTGAGAGACCATGGTATGATCCTTTGCATTTATTTTATGAAGCACTGTTTTATTGCTCATATTACGAAATATTTGTTTACTTATTTATAACATTTAGAAACCAATGTACTTTGGAAGCTCTAGGTAGTATCCAAAGTCAAACAATATAAAGCACAATATAATTAAAAAATCACTAACAACTATGAACATTAACAATGATATGGCTCTTCGTCCAACTACTCAATCACTGAAGGCCTTTCCCAAAATGCTAGGTTTTCACTATTCTCCAGAAGGTATAAGAGTGAAAATCCTTCTTATATTGAGAGGTAAGCTGTTTTAAAGGAGGTGAGCAGCTAAGGAGAACACCTAACTCCATCATATCTCATAGTAAGAGATGTTTAATAGGCAGAATTTGCCTAGAATATATAAAACTGTTTGATGAGGTTATCAAAAATTGGAGGTACAATATTATCCCATTGCTGCCAACATTGTTTTATATCTTCATATCCTGGCCAATGAGTGAAAGATCTGGAGGAATGGGCTAGCATGGATTAATTATTGTTTCAGGACTGGTTAAGGTTCAACTATATGTCAAATATTTCATAAATAGAGCAAATAAGCTGTTCTCCCAATCCTATTCCCTATTCTTTTTTAACAGTGATGTATCCATAAGATAATCCTTCCTCCTATCCCTTGACTTTCCTTGATAGCATTCATCAAAAATCTTTTAGAAGTCAGAATAAACAAATTAAATCAATCTGCATCCTCCTTGACTGTCTAAAAACCTATTAGAATTATTGAGCTAAGACTCAGTTTTTCAGAAACCATATTGATTCTCCTTTCTGTATCTTGATAAAGTTAGTGGAATCACAGGGGATGGACAGAGAGACTTCAAACAAATCTTTGTGAAAGTTCCTATTTCACATGGCGGTAAAATTAGAAAAAAGCTTTCCATTGGCACATACTCCAGCTTCCCCATATTTATTGCCTTGTAAAGAGGACACACTTCATTAAAACATGGCAAATGAGGAATGACTTAAGCTTGCATACATATACTTCATCCATAGCTGAAGTACTTATATTCCTTATTTTCAATGATACTATTCCAAGCATGATTCATGAAAGCAATATAAGAAGACTTCTTGATTGCACTGAGAAGGCAACGTTATCTTTTCAAGACTAGGCTGTGTTGTGTTCACAGACAAATCCAAGATATTCTAAGAAGGAGGAGACACTGGATGAAGAGAACTTATTTTTCTGAAACAGCGTAAGTTCATTACAAATAATTGTAACTCTTCTTGGTTAAATGGTTAGGAGTTAAATTGCTATGGCTAATTACAGAACAGGTCTTAATTCATATCATCACAAGTTATATTCAACACGTTATTGGTTTTGTGTTCAGTACCTACGAAGGATGAGAAATAGCTAAGGGGAAAAAATCAGAATACAGAAAAAGATTGTTTGTTTCCCCCCCCTTTTTTTTCCCCCTTCCCCATGAAGCTACAGGAAACCAAGTGGCAGTGATTCATTTATTTAGCCAAGGCAAACCCATCTCTGGTGTCTCAAAGCCAAAATTAGAAGATGTAACTCTCGTGTAGGTCTACCACATACACCAAAATGAAGATCACCACTGACAGCACATCTCTTAATGATCCTTCATTTGTGATCCAAATTTACTTCTGCCTTCCACAAACTAGTAATTATATAATTTTCTCTGCCCGAAGTTACAGGATTCCAAAATCTCAATATGAACTTGAACCCATTGCAACCAGGTGGGCAGGATTATGAGTACAGAAGTGCATTTGCTCTTTTTTAGGAGAAGCTGGTAAAATAGCAAATGAAAACACCAGTTTATTTGACATTCAGTACCACAAAGTGGGGGAGGCAATTCCTGGAAGTAAACTTCCTCACCTCTTCCTGCCCCCAGCATCTTTGAGTGTTTCTTTGCTAAAGTGATTTGGGGTCCTCTTGATGTTTTCAATTACAACTCCCACAGTTTTGGGTTGGTTTGTTTTTTGTTTCTTGGTTACTGGTCATGCTGGAGTTTTGGTGGTGCTCTTTATCTTAACTAGTGTGTTCACATTAAGCTAAAGAGTCTTCATGAAATTCCTGGGGGAAGACAATTGGAGAGTGACTAGTGGAATATTGTAAGTGGGTTAAAAGCAGCCTTGCATCTGACTCATTACAATACACACATGTTACAATAGAAAATGTATATTTTTATTACAATTACATTTAAAACTATATTCACATCCTGAGCCACTTTTTTTTTAAAAAAAATCATAAAACAATATGAAAGACAGTAAACATCCTTGGATGTGTTGGAAATATTGAAATCAGTGGTTCAGGCATGAACCATTGGCTAGTTGAGACTATTATCTGTCTCCCTGGGTCTCCTCTTTTTTCAAGACAAACTCTTGCCCACTTGCACCCACCCAAATAAAATGTCCTTTAACATCCATATATAGCTTATTGACTGTTTGTCATACATGGCCTAGATTTTGGGATAGAGGTTAAAGACTGGGAGATTCTAATTTCATGTCAGAGTTAGTCAGAGGTATCTGTTGTAACACCTTTCTTTTTTCTTTGGCCAAGTGTAATTCCAGAGAACTGGAGAAGTGAGGTAGAGGCTAAGTAAAAAGTGAACTAACTTATATCCTTTTCTCTCCCAAGAATGTATTTAGTGATACAATTTCAGCTATGGGCTCAATGAAAGTAAACAGTCACCCCAAAGTTAAATTCCTTTCCTGGAAGCTCAGGTGCAAGTGCCAATTTTGGAAACACAGACTTCAAGGTTGAAGATCACTTTGCAGTCCATTCATACATTTAAAGAAGCATGGTTCCACAAAGAAGGGAATGAAAAACAGGAAGATCTGAAATTATATAGATTTTGAGACTGGATAAATATTTTGCAAAGTCAAAATGGTTTCCTTGCTCTAAAAGCCAAAGTAAATACTCATCTGAAGTAGCTATCTTCTTTCAGATGCCTCTTTTGAATACTCAGCTTTACCTCTACTTGTCCTTAGCACTATAATGGGCCACTTCAGTTCTGGGAAATCTATGGAACTATATAAATCTGAGAGATCAGAATACCAGACAGCAATATTGGTTTGAACTGTATAGAGAGATCTGGCTATATAGACCTGATGGGCCCCAATACAGGTTGAAATGAGGCACAATCTAACTCCTGGTAGTGTAAAATAAAAACACCATGCAGGACATGGACTGTGTAAAAACAGAGAAATTTATCTCCTCTGTGGGGTTGGAAATCATGTAAACCTCTCCTATGAGGACATAACATAACACAACAGCTTTGAGAACTTAACGGAAACTGGAGAGTATACATAATTCTAACAATAGATTCTATGAATTTCTACAAGCAGACTCATCCTATGGACATTAACAATTCACTTCAATTGACATTGGCCTCCCTAAACAAACCATACACCACCTACTCACTAAACATCATATCCACAAAGATGATGCCACCACAGAACACTCCATGTCCATAGAAACCATCATGAAACTTTTTGATCTATGCCTCAACACATACTTCAAGTTCAATGGGAAAATCTATAAGCAAGTGCAAAGTACCCCAATGGAATCACCCATATCAGGCCTAATAGCAGAAGCAGTCATACAATGACTCGGATCCATAGCTCTACCCACCATCCAACCAAAATTCTGGACATCGATGACATCTTCGTCATCATCAAACGCTCCCAAATTGAAGAAACAAACCACCTACTCAATAACATATTCCCTGGGATCAAATTCACATGCGAAGAGGAAACAGACAACATACTCCCATTCCTTGACATAAAGAGACTAGACAACAGATAATTGGAAACCCATGTCTACCGCAAACCCACGCACACGGACCAGATCCTCAGCTTCACAAGGAACCACCCCAGTACACACAAAAGAAGATGTGTTCAGACCTCTTCAAAGGGCCAGGACACATTGCAGCACCACAACACTAAGAAAAGTGGAAGAGAAATGGCTGCTTGACGTCTTTCTCCGTAACGACATACAGCACCCAAACCACAACACACCACACAGTCAACCACACACAAAAACTACCATATACAAAAAAGGGGTGTCAGAAATGACAGTCAGAATTCTCCAATCTCTAGGAATAGCAATGGCCAACAAACCCACAGCCACACTGTGCCAGGAATTATCCAGAACCAAAGACAATATACAAAAGGATGAAAGAAACATTGTAATCTACAAAATCAGCTGTAACAATTGCAACCAATTCTACCTGGAACAAACATTACGTCAATTAAAAAACAGCAGCTGGCAGTCAAACGCCACGATCCCAAATCCTTAATCTCTGCCCACACTGACATCAAACAGGACCAGTTCGATTGGAGCAACACAAAAATCATTGGCCACACTATCAGCTGTTATGTTCTTGAGTTCATCAAAGCCTGGCACTCCACAAGCAATTCCATCAACAGACACACTGACCTACAACTAGCCTATGAACCCCTCAGAATCCAAATCAACCACAGTCAACCAGAGACAGCACCAACCCTCAACCAACCCATGCAAGCCCCCCCCCAACCAGCACTTCATCTCCCAATGAACCTCACCTGATGTAACCTCCCCATCACAAGACCCATCACAAGACTCTCACTGATGACTCACCCCTGACCCAGAACAAGACCCTTCAGAAGACCCTCACTTGACACACCCACACCTGACCTATCACAAGACCTACTGACCACACGAAGCCCTTATAAACAGAAGAACACTGACATTGACATCCCCTAAACTCCACTGAAGATCTTACCTAGCCTGGTAACGAAACTTTTGGAAACCACCCCACAAGCTCGGAGAATGAACCTTCACCCTCAACCTACAGATATACACCACTATTGCAAATTAACAATTCCATCTGGTAGACCAACCACCGCTGGAAGAACTTATTCTCCTCCTTTGTAGGATTTTACTTCTCTTTGTCATTTTTCAAGAAGTTACGGGAAAGCCTTTGAGCTGATCAGAGTCCTTTCACTAGAACTGAGAAATGAGGACAGGTAGACTCTTCCTGTAGTATCTGTCTAAAGATAAGGACCAGCTGATGCTTAGAAAGAAGCATAGAAGTTGTACTATATGTTACTCTGCATTATATTTGATGCTAAGATGGAAATGTCCTACATGAAAGAAGCAACATTAAATGTATTTCAGCACACACCCTTAGTCTTATACATAAGCTCAGTACTATAGAACATTCATCAGTTGCCCTGCAGGCCTAATAAGATGCAGTTGAAACAATCTCTAGTAAATGTTTGAGCATGTTTGCTTCCTGCTTGCTGAGATCAAAAGGGTTCCTCACCTGCTTAGCATTCAGCACATTTTGCAAGCCACAAGAGGAAATGATCAAAGGCGGTTTATATTGTTTTCTACAGCTCAGGGATCAGGGAGTTTTCTAGCCAGCCTCTGACCACAATTCAGAAAGTTACATTTGTTGAAGTTGATCTTGCTGCCTTTGTTGCCAGCATTCACGCTCTTCAAAAATAAAATAACTAGACTCTCTAATTCAGCAGTCCTCAAACATGGCCACTTTAAGACTTGTGGACTTCAACTCCCAGAATTCCCCAGACAGCCATGCTGGGAGTTGAAGTCCACAAGTTTTAAAGTGGCCATGTTTGAGGACCCCTGCTCTAATTCTTTAACATTTAATAGAACAGTGTGTACATCTGTCACATGAGTTAAATCCCCCTTAAGGGTTTCGGAGGTGCTCTGAAGCCATTTGCCATTGTCTGCCCCATCTGTTATTCACTCAACCTGCGAACGAAGCACTGTGTCTCATTCATATAACTAGACGTTGTTTTCTTGAATAAAAAGGGGAAAGGCTCTCCTGTGCTTTGCTTTTGTCAGCATTTTATTTTCCTGGTCTAAAAAAACAAACAAAAAAAATGCTTATCATTTTATGGTTGTTATCATCTATTTTGAGTGTAGAAAGAGAATTCCTTCCTGTTTAAAATAACAAGCTCAGTGCAATGTCACCTACAGGGGGGAACTTGGCAAAATAACAAGAATAAAATGAAAGGGCCCTTTGCAAAGAGATCATCATATCTTGATCTGGTCAGGGTCAGCTATGTTACAACTAAATAGTGTGCTGCTATTTATATAAACTAGGGTCGCCATAAGCCATAACCTTTGAGAAGGTGAAAAGAATAGAATAGAACAGAATGACAGAATTGAAAGGGAGCTTGGAGGTCTTCTAGTCCAACCCCCTGCTCAGGCAGGGAATCCGATACCATTTCAGACAAATGGTTGTCCAATCTCTTCTTAAAAACTTCCAGTGTTGGAGCATTCACAACTTCTGGAGGCAATTTGTTCCATTGATTAATTGTTCTAACTGTCAGGAAATTTCTCCTTAGTTCTAGGTTGCTTCTCTCTTTGATTAGTTTCCATCCATTGCTTCTTGTCTTGCCTTCAGGTGCTTTGGAGAATATCTTGACTCCCTCTTCTTTGTGGCAACCTCTGAGATATTGGAACACTGCTATCATGTCCCCCCTCGTCCTTCTCTTCATTAAACTAGACATACCTAATTCCGGCAACCGTTCCTTATATGTTTTAGCCTCAAGTCCCCTAATCATCTTTGTTGCTCTTCTCTGTATTCTTTCTAGTGTCCTGGTTAGGGGTATAGACTATTGCCACTTATAAAGGGCTTTTCCATGCCCCCCCAGGTGACGTAAATATGCAAACCACTGAATTTGGCACAATGTTTTCTGGCCATAAGGACTCTTAAAAATATACGGAAACATTGGAAATATTGTTAGAAAGAAGAGAAAATATTTTTATTTCTTCATGCACTATCCCAATTTAAAATCCAGCATTTGCTTTTCATTATTTTAATGTTAAATGATCTGTAATCTAATAAAGGATGATAGATTTCTTTATAATAAAGAATTTATTTCTCTTATTGAGTATCCCAAAGTAAAGCCTCTTTATAATTTGGAATACAATTTAAGATAACTTCCTATACTTCCATGTCAGAAGCATTGGAGAGCTTCTGTGGTGAAAGGATCAATTGGTGATATCACCATTGCCTGGGGGATACCCAGTTGGGGGCTCCTTTCACATCCCCATTAAGTTGCCCACCGAAGTGGTACCCATCTATCTACTTGCGGTTGCCCACTTTCAAACTGCTGGATTGGCAGGAGCTGGAGAGAGTGATGGGAGTTACTCCACCATGAGGCAGCAACCGGATCTCGGACGTAAGCTTGCCAATTGACAGAACAGCGTCCTAACCACATGAGTCCCTGCATTCCTTTAGGTAACAACATTAAGGATATGGACAGCTAATAGAGGTAGCTTGAAAGGAATAAAGTAACGGGTGAGAGCTATAAAACAATCTCCTGCTAGATTTCCTGATTTCTTAATACCCAGTAGCCTGTCATTTGTCAGTCAAGCTTGCCTTTTCCAAGTTGAGATTGTCACTAGTATTTTGGTGAATCTCCCTTACAGAGTTATAGAAAGATGAAATGAGAAGAAGAAATATTTGTGCCTTCTTTAAGGAGCAGAGAGCCTTATATTTAATAAATATTCATTTAAAATCATGTCTAATCATTTTTCACCTTGATTATTGTGGTAATATAGGGCAGCTATTCTTCGACTGGAAACCTCAAGAGTTAGATGCAGTTGGAAAAAATAATTCCACTCTTTTTCATATCTAAAACCTCACTGTCCAAACTGAACTTCTGTTTCAGGTCACTTTTTTAAAGAAATCTAATTGGCATAAAGTTCATTTTATCTATTTCTCCTAAAATCAGCCAAATAAGGAAAAGAGGCCCTATTTTTAGATAATTTATACACAGGCTTCTAACACAGTAGCACATTTTTGCAAGAAATTAAAGGAACTTTAATTTAACTGACATTAACTATTTATGTGAACTTCAATGTTCTGGTTTTGTGAGCCAATGGAAGGGTGCCTTCAGGAATGTGAAATTAATTCCTTTTGCTTGTATAATGCAATTAATACAACAGTTTCTTCTGTATGTGTGTATGCCTGTGTGTGCATGTGTGTATGTTCATGAGCTTGTATGCATACTGGATACTTCAGAGAGTGCTTAAGGCTGGATGCAATCACTTTGCTGCTGGAAATGCAATTTAGTAATTTACGCTCTGGATATGTCATATTGTTGGATTTGGACTGCAATCCACAGAATTAACATGTCTTTAGATCAACCACCATTGATTAAAGATACATATCTTCTATTTGACAGGCTCTCCAACTCCTGGAATGTATCACAACATCCAAAGGGTGGTGGGAGGTCAAAAGAATAATAATATACCATTGGAAAAACAAATATCCACCTGACTTGATCAATAGATGGTTGATATACATTACCTGTCAACATTTGCTTTAGGTTCTTTTTGTCAAAGAACAGGAATTTCAAACAGTTTGGTCAATTTGGCGAGAGTTCTTTATACCCCTCAGGACCCATTTTTAATTCCTTTCCCCCCTCATTTTGTAATTTCAAATGTTGGATTGTGTTGTTAATTCAGGCTATGTATGTGGATTTCTCTCTTTCAAAATTTAATTTAATTTTAATTTAATTTAGTTTGACATTATGTTCAAACATTTTTTGCTTCTCCAAAAATCAGGCAGATGGGAAAACAACACTCTTATTTCTTGGCAACTATTTAAAGCATTCATGTGGATATGCCGAAATCAAGCAAACTTTTAATGAATCCTTCTGCAGTTTAATATTTTCTTCCTGTGGGCTGGAATACAAATCCCCCCAAATTCCAACTGCTGAAGAGGAAATGTAATTCTATAAATAAGCTTTTCCATTATTGATTCCCTTATGATATTTTGGATTATAATTTCCAATTATTGCTCATGGTATTGCAGAATTGAAATGAACTGTGCAGTATCTTCTAAAGCTTTTTGGACCAATTGGTTAGCCGGCTTTTGTTTGAAGATCACCACTGAAAAGAAACATGTTACTTCTGCTTATTCCACTGGTTGACAATTCTTACTTCAATAGATTCCTTCTGCTATCAAAATTTGTAATTTTAACCTCCTAGTACTGTGACTTCCTGGGGTGGCTTATACGTTGAATTGTCCTGCTGCAAGTTGGCCATGGGGTGCTGTCTGTGGCAAGTTGTCTGTGGCAAGTTGTCTAGCCCATTCCGGGCTTATATGACACCTTGTTAGATATCCAAAGACTGCTATCGTATTTTCTCCTTTTCATCTGGCAGGATTGATGGGAATTATATATTAAAATGTCTAGATGGCAACAAGATCTGGAAATGTGCTCTAAGCCATAAACTACAAATGCCTAATGAAGGAAATTGTAAGGAAGGACAAGGCTTCAATAAATGTTTAACGAAAATATAAAAGCTGTTGAAAATATAAAAGCTTTTGCACAAAAACAAAGCTCATTCTTCAAAGAGAGACACAGATAGTTCTTGTTTAGTGATGGTTTTGTTTAGTAGCTGTTCATCATTATGATGGCAATGAAAAAGTAACTTTGAAACAATCTTTGTATTTATAGGTAATCCTTGACTTATCACCACAACTGGGACTGGAATTTACATTGTAAGTCATTGCAGTCATAAGTTGAGTCAGACCCAATTTTACAATAATTTTAGGGTGATTGTTAAATGCATCACTGTGGTTGTTAAGCAAAACACATGGTCATTAAGTGAATCCAGATTTCCCAGTGGGTGATTTTTGCTGGAAATCAGAAAAAAAAAAAGATTACAAATCATGACCATGTGACTGCAAGACATGCGACTAGATGTCGACTGTTGAAGAACCAATTTTAAAATTGATTGAATTAGCAGAGATGGCAAAATTAAGTGCTTTGATCAGAGATAATGGACTAGACAGCTTTAGGGGAGACTGGAAACCATTTGTGAACATTTGTGTGCCAAATACAATATATATATGCAAAAGGGGAGGAGAATTTACTGTTTTTTCTTTTTTTCAGCATCCAGCTGGGGTGGATTCAACATGTTAAGTGTTAAATTTATTTGGTATTTGGATCACTTTTTTCCTCTCTTTTTGTACACCTTTTTTTTTCTTTTTTCTTGTTGTTAGTGCTGGACATATGTTTTTGGTTTGTTTGTTTGTTTGTTTTTCTGTTTTGTATTTTATCTTTCATGATAAAAGAAAATAAATATACTTAAACGTAAATGTGAACCAGTTGCCAAGTGCCCAAATTGTGATCAGGTGACTCTGGGGCTGGTACAGTGCAAGTCCAAGTCTTAAATTACTTTTTCCAAGATCATCATAGCTGAACAATCATTAAACCAATGGTTGTAAACTGAGGACTTTGCAGGCCTGTAAAGCAAAGGAAAGCTGAAATAAGATAATAAAATTGTGCTGTTTCACTTAATGACCACTTTGCTTAATGACCAAGATGCAGATCCCAATTGTGGTAGCTAAACGAGAACCACCTGTAAATTATTGGGGGGGGTTAGGGGACCCCATTCCCTGCTTCTCATACAGTCTGATCCCACACCTAAAGGGAACTGTGTAGACAGAAATCTCCTTAGAATGTTAGCTTTGCAAAAATGGGCTCTATGTAGGAGACTGGAATTTTGCCAAAGCCTACAGAAAAATTCAGTTTAAACACATGTGGACTAAACAGGTTTGTTTACAGGCCCATAACTCAGATTCTCAGTTCCTGGCCTAGTTCCATTGAACAGCAAGATCTGAAGAAAGCTTCTGATCATTTTCATTTGTGGAATTCTCAACCTAATCAGAACCCTACAGAAATATGGCTGGAATTATATTGCCACTTATTTGGAAGCAAATTAGCAATACATTTCTTGTAGAATTTATTTTGGATAGAGGATCCAACTATAAACCTTTTGTAAAGTAAAGCTGATCGTGATTCCATGATTCAAATTCACTTCCTAACCTTTTCTCTGATAACCATAACATAATTGGATTTTTTCTTTTAAAGTTTGAGATTCTCAAAATGCCAGATTACATGCTAAACACATAACTCATGTATACAATACATTGAAGAATTGCTATAGGTCTTCCATTTGAATAAGTTTCCAGAGGTGTAAACATTTATAGATACACCTAAAAGTTTTATCCTTATCAAAGAAGCTTGCATGGATCATAGCACACACCATCTGATTAGTGGTTCTGAGAAAAGCCCATTTCACATACAAACCGCAGTTTTGAAGGAATAGAAAAGAATCAGGATTTTCGAGAAGGTGACTACAAACAGAACAGAACTTGTGTGGGACATAGACATCCTTGCACTGCAGGGAGTAAATAATATACTACTACAGTTTTATTAGACTGTTAGTAAAAGTTAATTTTATGGGGAAGATCCTTGGAAAGGAAATAATAAGTATGTGCGCAGGGGAACAAAGTTCATCTTCTGAAATGGACTTTCAGCATCTTGTCCCACCCACTCGCCCAATTATGATTTTCGGCAGGCAATCAGCTGTGACATCTCAGATAACTGTACTTAGACCTGTGTCCTACACTTACTCATTCTTATCCAGGCTGCTTAAATTTTATTCAGATGTTGGTGTTACAGACATTGGTTCAAGCAAAAAACATAAAATATGTCTAAGTTTCATAGAAGCAAAAGATAATAAAGTGTGTAGTGTGGCTGGGAATTCTGGGAGTTGTAATCCAATAAACTAGTGAGCACAAGGCTGGGGAGCATTGTCATAAGCCAGAAGAGGACACTTTCTGAGTATGATCAATTAAATGAAACGAGGCACACTTTTAGCAGTTCCATATGAGTACCCTTTCACAGTAGACGGTTTGATCAAAATATAGCTAATGCCGAAAGCATTAGCAACACCTACTCCTAGCAATAGAGAGAAGCAACTCTACTCCAAGTAAGGAGTAAGGAGTTCTAATGAACGCTGCTAAAGTTTCAAATCTGCTTTTTTAAAATTGAGTCAGATGCAGCCCAGATTTAAGCCTCTGCATGCAGTATTTTCCAGCCACCATATGGAAACCATGGGTTTTATGTGGGTTTAGATCTTGGAGTGTAACATTTTAATTCTATTCCTTGGGGGCATTACATATTTTGGTGACCGACAGCAGTTCCATTTATTACCAACTGTTTTATTAACATAGTTCAATGCTTCTTTCCTTTTCCTCACCCCCTCCCACTCTGCATCTGTCTTTTAAACATTTACCTCAGTTGCAAAATCAGCTAGGATACTTGTCCAGATAAGTAGGCTTGGAAATATATATTTTTAAAATGTTTATATTAGCTAGGAAATCTGAGGGCCGAGAGCTATTGTTAAGAAAAGTACATAGATGTCCATTTCCAGAAAAATGGAAATAATGTCGCAGAAATAGTAGTGGGTGACATTTATCTCACTGAGTTATCCCGTTTGGAATTGTCCAGGGGGAAATTGGCTGTGACGAGTTGGCTGCAGAGAGTTGTCCCATTCTGTACTTTGCTTGCGAATGTTAGTCAGTTTCATCTAAGAAGTTGTAGCCCTTTGTTGACTTCCACTGATAGTCAATGGAACCACAAAACCTTTCATTTTTTTTCAAACTGAGGCTTGGAGATGAATCAGACTGCCTTCAAACCATTTCAAGCAAATAGATCTATGTTATGAATCATGTGCTTATACCACAGCTTATTTTAGCGCACACCCTACTTTTTCTCTAAAGTTTCTTTGTATAAAAATCTTTGCATAAGAATGATATCCTGGAATTAAAATTCTCTCAAAACAATTATACCATTATTTTCATTTTGTGGACTAGATGGCAATTCCTTGCCTCCCTCTCATAACATTTCTGTCCTCAGGATACCAACTTAGACAATGAGACTTCTGTTAGTCATTACACAAACAATTACAAGAAAAGGCTAACTAGAGTTGTACAGGGTTTTCAGGGGTGACAGATTGTCCTCCTTATCCAAGATATTATCACAATTTGGACCATGGACATATTAATTTTACGTTTTTTCCAAATAATTCACAAAAGATTCAGAGATTGAATATTCAGATTAATCACATTTGATACCTTCAGTGGCACATATTCTTTTGGAATTCACATTGGCCCTAAAATTCTCACAAAATTTTCTCAAAGTCAAATCTGGAATTTCCAAAATTTAACAATGGACTTCAGTGTTCTGCTTAACTCTAAATTTTATTGCTTAGAATCCGCAGATTAATTGAAAGAAGGTCACTGTGGCAATAATTCTGTTTGCTGGAAAATACAGACTGTATATAAATAATGAATTGACCACATAGTCTGCTATATTTCTTTTTTACACAGTAAAAAATATAGAATCAACTGTGTAAATTATTTCCGCTTGACAGCTTGCTAATGACAAATATTTTATTTCCCTATGTCAGGTCCCAGTCTGAGACAAGAGGAAACAAACTCAAATCCTGTTTACTAATTCCTGATGATTCTTGTTGACTCCCAAAAAAGAAATTATGGTAGCTTGAGAGAGGTGGTTTATAATCTATGGCTTGTTTGATCTTTACTCATGCTAAATAATATGTGCACGTTTTTCTTTTTAAAGAAAGAACAACACCCACAACAGAACACTTCTTGATGAAAGGAAAATGTGGAACCTACGTAAAAAATGATGCATCTCTAAAACCAGCATTAAGCTTTTTTAAAAATTGTTGCATGGACTCTGTTGATTGACATATTTACAACCAGTAGTGCACAAAGGCCAGTGTAGCAAGATTCAGCACCAAACACAAACAAATCGAACTAACCTGGAGCACAGGTAGGTGCTCGATCCCTGTCAAAAGATGGCCTTTTATCTTTAGGCAGCAATAAAATGGCTTTGTCAATTACAGTGAAGGTCTGTCAGATGCAATTCCATACTAATCACCCATAATAGCCACTGAAGTTTTCCAAGGTCATTATTTTTTGTGCCAGCGAGTTCATGCCCTTTCCAAATTCAAGATGTGAGGATTGCTATGAAATTATCTGAGACAATCATCATCATCATCGTTCTTCAAAGCTTCAATCTTTACCAGGGATATCATTTAATTGCCAGAGCAGAAGTCCTCTGTTGAAAAGTACAACAAATTGCAGACCACTTTCTTTCTGCTTTTAGAATTTTAGAGTGGCAGGAGGTATCCTAACCTTGAGAGGCTTTTTCTGCTTCACCTCAGGATGCATTGTACTCTCTGTTGACAGAGAAGAGACAGAGATGAGCTTTCTGCATAATCAGTCAAAAGTACCTCCAAACACATTACAGCTTCTACTGAGTCCTTATGATTTCAGCAAAAACTGCTTTTTGGTCACATTAGTCATTATTTCACTACAGTGCAGAATGCTACTCACTGTCTTTCTTTCAAAGGGAAACTAGCCAAATGGGAATCCAGAATTGTATTAACATTTTGTAGTAATTAAGGTTCCAGTTCGCATGCTCCTATGATGCCATGATTGAACAGAAGAAGAAGAAAAAAAAACGAATGCTGCTAAAAGCTCCTCACATTCTGCTAACCATAATATGAAGGCATCTTGCTAAACATTTTGAGAAGGCAGATCCTCAACTCAACTGATACCCACAGCAGAAGCAATTTAGAGTTGTCATTCACTCTTGTAGTTTTAAAGCAGTTGTCCCTTTCTCCAGCAGACGTCATGCCATACACACAATCTGCAGTGACTTAGTGATGATGTTGGTGGTCCTACAATCAAATGCTAGGATCCAATCAGCTCCTATTGGCTTGCTTAGATTACTGCAGACACTTGTCTCCCATCTGGCCATTGGTCACTTCCCCTCATGGCCATTTTGGCTCTCCAGATTCATTCATGTGCATAATGCTTGATCTGAACTCATTACATTTACAGTTTTATTGTTCTTCTGAAATAGTACTAGATCTGTTTTTAAGGATGTGTTTAACAACCTTTTAAAAAAAAAAGTACTGATTTTCTGGTTAATTTAAACAAAGAAACAATAAAAGAAATCCAGTTCTGCCCAAAATTATGTTTCACAGGTTTTCCATTACTTCTGCTGACATGGGCTTCTATAAGGCTAACAATTTCGAGGGGGGGGAGAACAGAGGCAAGGGATGGGGTTGGATTGATGTAAGTGGTATTGTAGCATTATAGCTCAAGCATTGTCCCTTTTCTACATGGGTGGCAACATCCAGCAGCCAAAAGGGCTGGAGCTTGCAGTGTGATGCTGTAACAATGTTTTCATCATTGAGACTGAAGCATTGGAATGCTGCAGACACCACAGTGCATCCTGGTTTTATTACACTGGAGAAGTTGAAGTATCATTTTTTATGATTCTCTCCACTTGTTCCCAGCCATCATTTCCTTGCATCATTTGCTGATTTGGGATTATGGGAGCTCTGGTAAAATTAACAAGTCCTGCCTGTTTCTCCTTTCAGTCCCTGTTGAGGAGGATGAGCTGAACTGAATGCAGCAACTTACTGCCAATGCTGACATTCCCTTACAACACTTACTGATCCCTCCTTCCCATTTTGCCTCAGGTCCAACTGTAAGATCATAGAGTGGAGGACTGCAGGGTGAAGCAGCTGATTGCTTTCTGAAGAGCTTCCTCACATTTCAGTCTGCCTCTGTCCAAAAGCATGTGGCTTTCAGCTAGATAATTTTTATGGATGTGTGTTTAGCACTACACCCAAAGCCTGGTAGATCTATTTTTAAACAAACAGATCTATGGCCTTCCCTGACCCACCAACTTCTATGCTTTGTTTAGACAACTTGAAAGTGATAAAAGCCTCTCTCTGAGGCACTGCCCATCCATCTAGTCACCCAACTAGTCCCATGACACATAAAGACAATTGGTGCTTATTTTATTTTTTCTGTAGCAAGCAATCCTTGAGGAAGAGGAGATGCAGCCAATGGGAGCTAACCATTGTTGCCCTATTCCAACCCTGAAAGAGCCCCAGTCTCCAGCCTCATCAGTGAGGGAAAAGAGAGTGTAGATGTTCAGGCAGCACTAATTTTGTAGCATACTTTATTGTCAACTCAAGGATGGGAGAAATGTCCATTATTGTGGCTGTGAGGAAAAGCCCTGTATTTTAAAAATAATCCTGCTGCATTGCTCAATATTCATTGTAGCCTTCATTTCATTCCCTCAGTCTATGGATTGTCTAGGAAGACAACATTCTATGATTCTTCATGACAGGGTTGGCTTCTTGTCCATTGCAAATAGAAAGTCATAATTCTGAGCTTCTAGCGGACTAGGAAGATTTGTTCTATATGTGGAATATTGTTTTTACAAAAAGAAAATTCCCTTGTGCACATTTAAATACTTCTGTGTCTCATGCTCTTTGCTTATATTTTTATATGGTAGCTGGGCACTATATGAAAATAATTTAATGTACAGCAAGGTTGATACTAAGCAGTTGTAAATAACGGGACTGACTTGTTCAAGATAGCTTATTTCCATTGTTTACATTAGTCCTAAGCTAACTTGGGAGGGATGGGGGAGAACTTAGGAAATGTTAATTAAAGGGTCAGTAGGTCAGGAATATCAAGAGCTGAGGAAATCATTGCCAACTGGTGACTTGAGCAATATTTCTTGTGAGCATCTCATTGAATTGAATATGACTTATGGGTAAGTAAACAATTTATGATCTTGTTGATGATAAACTTCAGAACCTCAGGCACTTGGTGAACTCTCTCACCTCTAGAAAACAAAAAGAGGATTTTTTTTCTTTTTGAAAATGATGCCATGTTAAACCTTGAACTGTACAGCAAGGCATTTAGCAGATTGTGTGTTACTCTTCAAAGAATTTGCAAAATCATAATATGCATGGATATCACAGTACCATTTTCAACCTATTCAAGGCTAGCACACCAAAGCAACTTAAAAATCATCTCATGGCTGTTTGGCCTATGCAATATTTTTCCAGCCCTAATATATATGTTCAGTGCTTTTTTTATTAAAAAGAAAAAAGGTGCCGGAACTCACACATGTCATACAACCCACCTTGCCTACCCTACAAGGTTCCATCCAAAAAAGGTGCCGGAACTCTGTTCTGAGCGTTCTATGAGAAAAAAAGCCCTGTATACAGTATGTTCCATATGAGATTGCAAATTTGCATTGCATATTGGACCATATTGGATTATTATTTTTTTGCTTTCTTTCTGATGTGCTGATTTGTCATATGCAATTTATTTATTCTTTCCTAACAAATAATTTCTTTCAGATACCATCTAGAAATAGTTTGATTCTATGGAGATGATTCACATCCACACACCAGGTAGATTGTACTTCTGGCCAACCCAGTTCTCAACTTCTCTGAAAGTATGTCCCACTGTATCTTATTGGGTTATAACCACAAGGACATAGGTTCTTCAACAGATTTTTTTTTTTACTTTGTGCTTTCATATACACATAGATATCTATAAAAATATTTTTAATAAATGAATGCATGTTCTTTGTCAAGTATAACTGAAACTGAATACAATAGGACATCTACAAAATTTAATTCTAATGTCAAACAATAAGCACTCTTTTGAGCAGAAATATCTTAATAATCCAATTTTTAAAATTTGAGCATTTCTTGAGTTCATTGTGGTCTATGCTTGAAACAACTGCTATTAGTCTCCACGAATGCCCTTTGCCTGAAGTCTAAATCTCAAGCTATGGGACTCTTAAGAATCATATATCTTTGCTCATTCAAAATTACGGTTGAGTGATAACTTTTGAAGGAATTCTCGAGGAGGTACACAAAGGTTTACAGACCAATGCAGTTCCAAGCTTATATATTATACTCTCACCTTGAGTCTATGGTAACTTGAGTCTCACTGAAAAAGGGTGACATTAACTTCATATGTTATACCTTTTACAGATCCTGGATATAATTAATAGAGATATGGCCTGTTATTCAGCTTAACATATCTCATCTTCATGAGAAGGGAGGAAACTCCTAGACTGGGAGGTTTACTTATATTATTTCATAACAACAGATGACAAAATTAGGAACCATTAACAGGGGGACACTTTTGAGCCATGTGTATTTGATAAAGATTAAAATTGGGTACTATACAGTGTGGTTGTGTATATTAAGTTGGAAATGTTTGAAAAAGCAGGGCACTCTCTTTGAGAGAGAATGAAGGTATAAATTAATAATAATAAGAATGAAGAATGTGTTGGGAACAATATGAAACAGAGAAACAAGCTGGAGAAAAATGGCACAACCTCTTAAGTGTTGTGTGTTCATAAGGGAAAAATGGGGTTCATCCAAAGTTTAATTCATTTATTGGGTTTATAGAGGTAAGGTGGTACATAGAGTGCACCTTCCTATTATTATTATTATTATTATTATTATTATTATTATTATTATTATTATTATTATTATTATTATTATTATTATTATTATTATTATTATTATTATTATTATTATTATTATTATTGGTACATGGCAACTGCAGTTATTCATGTAATTACACTCCTAATTGTCTTAAGAAAACAAAATTAAAGTCAAGATGACTTTAGAGTATATAACTTTGACAAGTCTGTCCCCTGCTCTTTTGGAAGGATCAGAAGGGTCACCCATATAGCTTGTTGCTATGGTGATTTTAAGTGCTACTAGGTCACAGCTGCTAGAAAGGCAAAAGTCTGGTCAAGGCAAATTGAGGTAAAGAGACTAACATATAGCAACCCTTTTCCATTTCAGCTTGAAACTTTCCAGATATTTTGAGATTTTTAGAATTCCCATTTGGCATAATCACCTCGTTTTGAATTCTGGGAACTCTAAGTGGAAGATGTATGCAGTTTCCTGCATTTTCTTTAGTTTGCCAAAGAGAACTGATGAGGCAAAAAGTGCATTCAGTCTGCTCCAAATGTACAGCTTATGGTAGATCAAATTACTGAGTAATCATATATTAATCAACCCATTTGCATTAAAAAAAATAGATGTAACATTTTTTTCCCTTAGATTTTCTCTATAAAGAATAAAACTAATATTTCCTGGAATTGAAGTTTTTTTCATAAAAGCAATGATATTAATTTTTGTTAGTATGAATTTTTGCTGGGGTACAATGCCAAAATATTGAGCATCTGCACTGTGAGGAAATATTCATTTTTCTTTCAAACATCCAGAAACTCCAGCCAATAGAAACAGTTTTCATTTCCTTTCATATGCTCCCAACAGCAGGATATCCAAGTCCTGGAAGAGTGAAATTGGGATCTTATTACAGCATAGCAGTCTCTGGTTATCTCTTCTCTTTCAGGCAGAATTCTGCAAAACTGTTTCACATAGATTTTAACAGTAACACGAAATTAATTAAATATGTGCATATTGAAAGCTTTGTAAAACAATGTAGTGGCTACTTGCTTAAGACTGAGGGAGAAGGAAAGAGAGTGACCAAAATATACGCAGTATTGAGAACCAGCTGGTATTTTTGCCAAATGCAGACATTTGGATGGGTTCCTGGCTATTAATTTTAAATTATAACTCTGAAAACCAGTGATGCTAACAGGCAGGTCTGGAATGATGGACCTTATAAAATAGACAAAAAACAAGTTACCAAGAAGCAAATTAGGATTATGTTAAGTCAAGTTATAATTGCTAAATCAGTACAATGGGAATTATGGGAGCTGAGTTCTTAAGATTCTCAAAGGAAAGATTTTGGAATGGCTCCTGGAGAGGTTTTTGTGAAGTGCCTTCGGTCCATAGCTTCATAATCTTGCAGTTATGGAAGGCAATGAATTATGGGTACTTCACCCATAATTCATTGCCTTCCATAACTGCAAGATTATGAAGCTTTCCTGCCATAGTAGAGCAACAACATTTTACTCTTCTGCTGAATTTCTTCCTGGAAGTCAGTTGTTAAAGGAACAGAAGCCCCGAAAGGTACATATTAAATCTTTCAATATTGCCACAGTAGCACAAAGGCTCGACTATGATTAGGCTGAGGGAGAAAAGCAATCAAGATGAATAAATAGTGGATGAGTCAAGCTACAGTTTATAATAAAATGATAAAAAAAAACAGAGTTGGAAGGGACTCTGGAGGTCTTCTGGTCCAACCTCCTGCTCTTTTCAAACTTTTCTTAAAAACCACCAGTGATGGAGCACCCAAACCTCTGAAGGCAAGCTGCTCCACGTATTAATTGTTCTCACTGTCATGAAATTTATCCTTAATTCTAGGTCGGGTTGCTTTTTGAAAAGTTTCCATCCATTACTTCTTGTCCTGCCTTCAAGTGCTTTGATGAATAGGTTGACCCCCTTTTCTTTGTGACAGCCCCTTAAATACTGGAAGACTGCTATCATGTCATCCCATGTCATGCATTATTAATTGGCCTGTCCTATTTGGGTTTGAGCAGAGTCCAATTGTTCAATGGGCCATGCATTCTTCATCCTTACGAAGTGCATCATATCTTCATTCTGCCAAGTACAGAGATCTAACATATTTTACCCAGAGGCAGATGGGAAAAGGCCATATCTGAAAGGATAATAGGAAAACCAAAATATTGAGAAGTCCATTGTTATGTGTAAAGTCAGTCATGTGGCTTGCATAATCCTCAGCCTGAAGAGGTGATTATAAAGGCCTCATTCCAGATTTCTTTCTAATTCTTCCACCCAGTTACTAGAAGTTGTACCAGGGTATTTTAATACAATATTGCTATTGACTGATAATTTACATGTGAGAGAGCAAGAAATACGAGGAATCTCTATGGCAACAATTGTGCTCATTCAAGAGGCCAAAAATGTGGCAGATTGTATTTTTCCAGCTTCTACCATACCAGTTTTCAAAGCCTCTGCAAGCTTAAATGGACAATCTGAGCTTCCTTTTGAAGTGTAGTATGAAGCCCATTAAATTGCGTGAGCACCAATGGGCCTTCACCTCTGCAATTCAGTAACATTGATTCATATCATGAAGTATTTCAGGATTTTCATCCACTCATCCCTGATCATCAGTGTAGAGTGCAGTGTCACTTTATCAAATGTGTCTGTGCTTTTATTTCACTAAAGAAATAGCCAAATCATATACTGAGTTAATAGGGGGAATCTCTACCTGCAGGAAGGAAATGTAATTAACTGTTTGTTTCCAAAACACAATATTGAGATAGTCGTTGTCAGAAATACAAGAAGAGCACTTTTCATAGCAATTTTCCTTCCTGAAATAAAGTATGGTTAAAAAAACAATATTTGACGAAAATAGATTTAATAAGGAAAAAATGAAATTGCAGGCAATCCACGCAAAACTTTCCAACTCATATCAACCAGGAAGATAAGTGGTATATAGGTCTTACCTTATGTCTTTTCTTACTTATCTTGTATCAGCCACATTATCATTGGTGCAAATGCCATTCTATGGGCATTTTCAAAAGATCCCCTTCTGCAGATCTTAATATCTGGATAGATATTAAGGGGAAGTAGTCAGTCAGATAATTTCATATAGGTCTTTTCAAGTCAACACAAAATTATAGCTGGGAAACTGCTGGAAACCATTGTGCATCTATTAATATGGGTATCATATTCAATAGAGGTAACATGTATTGGTTAGTTGCCAGTGGCGACATTTTACACCAAGTGAAGCCTGTGGATATTTTTTAACATAATAATAATAATAATAATAATAATAATAATAATAATAATAATAATAATAATAATAATAATAATAATAATAATAATAATAATAATGATGATGATGATGATGATGATGATGATGATGATGATGATGTGATGATGATGATGATGATGATGATAATAGTAATAATAATAATATAATAATAATAATTAATAATAATAATAATAATAATAATAATAATAATAATAATAATAATAATAATAATAATAATAATAATAATAATAATAATAATAATAATAATAATAATGTTGGAAGGGACCTTGGAGGTCTTCTAGTCCAACCCCCTATTCAGGCAGGAAACCCTATACCATTTCAGACAAATGGTTGTCCAATCTCTTCTTAAAAACGTCCAGTGTTGGAGCACTCACAACTTCTAGAGGTAGGTTGTTCCACTGATTAATTGTTCTAACTATTTGAAAATTTCTCCTTAGTTCTAGGTTGCTTCTCTCCTTGATTAGTTTCCATCCATTACTTCTGGTCCTGCCTTCAGGTGCTTTG
Source organism: Azemiops feae (assembly GCA_023970755.1). Lineage (NCBI taxonomy): Eukaryota > Metazoa > Chordata > Lepidosauria > Squamata > Viperidae > Azemiops > Azemiops feae. Next base: position 5,316,219 of record JALGBA010004168.1, on the reverse strand, counting down.
GAGAATAGCTTGACTCCCTCTCTCTCTGATATAGAATGTGCTGTATCAATTAACTCACTTGTCCCTGTTGTTCAGTTTAAATATCATATCATATCATATCATATCATATCATATCATATCATATCATATCATATCATATCATATCATATCATATCATATCATACCATATCATATTTGGGAAATATGTGTGTCTAACTTTGTCCAGGTAATTTTCCTGACAGTTGAGCAAGTAAACAGTGAAACAACTTGCTTCCAGAATCCGTGGGTGCTCAAACACTGGAGGTTTTAAAGAAGAGATTGGACAATAATTTGTCTGAAATGGTGTAGTGTTTTCTGTCTGAGCAGGGGGTTGAACTAGAAGACCTTCAAGCTCCCTTCCAACTCTGTTATTCTGTTATATCTTACTGAACATAAGATGCCTCATTTTCAGTCTGCCAGCTAATCATCTTGAGACTCCATACTCAGTTTTCTGGCATCTATTTGGTTTGATACTCAGTAAGAACAAGCCCATAAAGGAAAGGAAACCAGTGGGCTCTTTTTACATTCTTTCAGAGTTTAGTAGTAATGATATACAACTGGCTAAGTGTCATATGTAGACATATTTCCATAATGTAAGTCAAAAAAGAACAAGTGATTCTTTCATGGGTTTTTTTCCCCATGTTGCATTATTTCCATGTCCTTCCAAGGGCTGTAATTGACAACCAATGAAACCTGAAGCTGAGTAATATTATGGGGAGAAGATTTGTTTTTTAAGTGCATGGCAAGGATGTTCTGTCTTTGATCCAAAGGCTGAGTAATGTCCTGGAGTTGTGCTTACCTCAACAGGTGCACTTACTGTAAGTATAAGAGGCGCCCAAATGAATGATGCTTTTCTTTCCATGCTCAGTTTCAACATATACTAAATTGCTTTTTCTCAAATAAGAACTATACTTTTTCCAAACCTAATGTAAACAATAATGTCTTACATTCACTGTGCTCTTCTCTGTGAAGGATGATACAACCAATTGCCGAGGGAGAAAAAAAAACATAACCCATGCTTTGCTAATGATGCTATTCTCATAGCTGAAAATGCAAATGAACTGGAAGCTCCATAATGAAAGCCAAGTGGCAAAGTGGAAAAAAATGGGACTAAGATTAAATGTAAAGAAGACCGAAACAGTAACAACAGATTACAAAAACAACCAGCCTCAAAAATAGTAATGACAGTTTTGAAATGGTGGATAGCTTCTGCCTTTTAGGATTGACTGTCAACCATAAGGGAGCCAACAGTCAAGACTGATTGTATGATAGCCCTTTGTGTGATAACAATGAATTCCTTGGAAAAGATACTGAGATTCCATGATGTGGGTGCACAGATAAGAATTATGCAGGCAATGGTTTTTCTATGTGACACTCGATGGAAGTGAAAATTGGACTTTGAAAAATCAGGATATAAAGAGTATTAGCACTTTTGAGCTTTGTTGGAGAACAGTCCTGAAAACACCACGAATAAGAAAACCAATAAATGGTTCATAGAGCAAATCAATTCAGAGTTCTCACTTGAGGCACAACAAATTACTTCATCTGTATGATAACTTTTCAGGTATTCAAGATGCAATCATTTCAGTCTTCATTATTTTTTTCTGTAGGCTAAAAGCACCCAGCACTTTTAACCATTCTTTACAAAATTTAGTTTACAGACTCTTCACCATTTTGATGGCCTTTCACTGAAATCACTTCAATTTGTTGTGGTCCTTTTTGCATTATGTGGAATGGAATGGAACGGAACGGAACGGAGTAGAGTAGAGTAGAGTAGAGTAGAGTAGAGTAGAGTAGAGTAGAGTAGAGTAGAGTAGAGTAGAACAGAACAGAACAGAACAGAACAGAACAGAACAGAACAGAACAGAACAGAACAGAACAGAACAGAATAGAATAGAATAGAATAGAATAGAATAGAATAGAATAGAATAGAATAGAATAGAAAAGAATAGAATAGAATAGAATAGAATAGAATAACAGAGTTGGAAGAGATCTTGGAGGTCTTCTAGTCCAACCCCCTGCTTAGGCAGGAAACCCATTACCATTTCAGACAAATGATTATTCAATCTCTTCTTTAAAACTTCCAGTGTTGGAGCATTCACAACTTCTGGAGGCAAGTTGTTCCACTGATTCATTGTTCTAACTGTCAGAAAATTTCTTCTTAGTTCTAGGTTGCTTCTCTCCTTGATTAGTTTCCATCCGTTGCTTCTTGTCCTGCCTTCAGGCGCTTTGGAGAATATCTTGACTCCCTCTTCTTTATGGCAACCCCTGAGATATTGGAACACTACTACTAGACTTAAACTGGACACAATTCTCCAAATGCATCTGACCTAGGCAGAATAGAGTGATACAGTTACATCCTCTGATCTCAGTTCTATGCTTCATTTTTCTGTTTTAGCAGCTATGTTTAATCTGTTGACAACAATGCCCAGATTGCTTTCACAGGTATTACTGCCCCAGCCAAACCAAGCCATATACTTGTTCCTCATATTTTTTCCGACCCAAATGCAGATGGGCTGGGGGTTGGTAAAATAAAATATGCTGCATTTTTCTTCTTGAGAAATGGTTAGTCCATTTGTACAGATCAGTCTACCCCTGCACATACAGCCTTAAAAGAAATTTTTCCCTTTTCATTAAAATAGAAAAGTATTTCTCTACCTTTCTATCTCCTCTATTAGATTTTTAAGTTTCCCTAACTACAGAAGCAAAACCAAGAGTGCTGGTGATGTACCAGCAGTACTAAATGGAATTCATTCCATATGCTCCATAGAAATAATCAGATGCTAAGATTAAGAGCAACATTCATCTTAATTTAATCTTGGGCTTTAGATAAGAGATATTCAAATTAATATTTGCTGAAATTGAATAGCTGGGACATAGGCTTTTACTTAGTGTATTTTTGTGGAGTTTGATCAGAAAGATTTGTTGATTGGGCTGAATGTTTGCCAGAAAGGAACTGGATTTTGAACACAAAGGATCAGTCTACAGGGTGGTGTTGGATGCAAGTCTCAAGATGAACATAGAGCACATATGAGAAGGAGGAAATGTTAGGAAGCAGCGCTGTGCCAAACTTTACAGTTTTTTTTGTATTGATGATGCTTCAATTGAAATATTATCAGTGCAAAGTAGTGAACCATCTTTGAAGCTTCTGTACCAAGCCATGATCCCTGAAACAAAACTACTACAGTGATTCAGTTGGTGTTATTCCTCCAGCCTTCTTCAGGACTTCCATGTGAACTTCTGAAAGCATTGAAAAAGTCTTTAATGTACGTGCAACAGCATCCTCCATTTCCTGGATGTGCCCATTTGCTAGATGTACTGTCAAAGTGAAGCAAATTAATTAAAAAAGGAAACTGTATCATTATTGCATTTTGATAAGCTGAACAGATTTTTGTGAAGTTTCTAACAAGGCAGTTTGTGACTGTACCACACAAGCTTATTAGAGTGGCTTAATTTGATTAGAATAGTTTTCTGTGGTAGCCACATTAACCTTTGACTGCTAACAGAGCAAGGAGTCATACGGCACTTTATAAATGATCTAATTTGTTATCACCTAATACATTCATTAGTCTTTAAAATGCCACAGCATTCTTTCATTAATTAATTATGTTTGTTTCTGCTAGATGAAAATCTGATTTCATACCATACAGAGATGGAAAGGGCCATTTAGGCCACCCGATCTATCACCTTATTTGATGCAGCCATTCAAATTAAAGTACCCCAGAAGGTTAATAGCCTAGCAGTCCTTGGGTGAATACATTCTCTGAAAAGAAACCCATCACCTTTCTGTATAACTGGTTCCACAATCAAACTGTTCTTAGTTTTCTCTAACATTCAATTGAAATCTGCCTTTCTATAACTTAAGTCTATTGTTTTCTGTCCTGCACTTTGGGAAGCAAAGGGGGTGTTGATTTACTTAGTGAAGATAAGCTATAAGATAGGCTATATTCCCACAACATGCTGAATCAGGTAAGTTAATCTGAGTAAACCAATATGGGGAATTTCACTAGCTTTCACTTGTAATTCTTTTATGCCTTCGCTTTTTGTACGAATCCAGCTAGTTTGCTTTCTCAATAGTTTATACCTGCATAGGTATGTTTTGAAAAAGATGTTGAACTATCTTTCGCCATGCCATCTTCAGCAAGAGTATTCTTATCTACTATGCACAGAGATCTCGATTCTGAAGACATGAGGTTTAACTCATCTTTGAAATCTTGCAAACTTTGGCCTTCATCCCAGGAGCAACAAAATATTTATTATGTTCCTGGAAATCCCAGGCAGAATTCCAGGGATCTAATTTTATATGAATATATTTGGCCTGTTCTTTGGCATTTGGAATAGAAAGGTCCTCTGAACTCAGATGTTTCCACTCTACAATCACTCTACTGGTCTAACAATGATTTGCTTTCCCAACATTTTTTTTAAAAATAAGGCTCTAGAAGGAATAAAATTCTGAATTTGTGAGAAGACTTGGGAACAGTTCAAAAAGAAAACCAAATTAAAACTATCTTTATCTTTCCCTTATGTGTTTTCCATCTGCATTTTAAATGTATTTATATCTATTCTGTACAATTCAAAGAGGCTGCTAATTATTGTTGTTTTTATTGTTATTTCTATTCCCTTTATTATTTCAGGGATTGATTGTGTTGTAGAGAAAACTTTAAAGTCAGTCCTGGCATTATTTTCTTCCATCCATTATGTAGTAAAATGTGAACTACAGGTAGTCCTCGGTTAAGGACAAAAATTGGGACCAGCACTGGTCACTAAGCACTGTGGTCACTAAACAGAAAACCATGTGACTGTAACAAGCTTACTTTCCCTTCAGTTGTTAAGTGAATCATTGCAGTCATTAAGTGAAATGCAACTTTCATTCTACTTCCACATCTATTAATTCTGTTTGTCACAAGTGGTTATGAAGCAGGTGAATGGTGATTCCTTGTCCACAGCATGCCGTGATGGTTGCAGATGCACCCCAGTTGTAAAGTACCCAAATGGCAATCATGTGACTGTGGGATGCTGTGACAATCATAAATGCGAGAATTAGTCAGAAAGGTTTTTTTTAAAAAAAATTGAAAAGCCATTAAATCAAGCAGTCAGTTAGTGAGGACTACCTGTATTTGTAGATCAGATATACAGCAATGGTATTTCTGATATTTGAGTGGTGAGATAGTATATGCTTACAGAAGCAAAGCTAAATTTGATCCGATTTAATGTAGATGGAAATAAATTAAATACAGTAAATGCAATAATGCCCTGAATGTTCATTTTGGTTCATTTTTATCAAAGGCTTTAGGGAGGGGCACTTGTGGTCCTGGGAACATATACCCCTGATCAACAGAGCAAGTTAAGATTCCCTGGGCAACATGAATTGCAACTGAGGAGATGGAATGGATGTGCTCATATAGTAGTATCTCTTTTGAACTTCCTTGGTAAAAAGTGTATGTCCAAAGTGCACCAAATAGAAATAAGGCAAGAGTGTGTATTTTGAGAAATTAGAATTAATATAAAAAAAACCTTGAGAAGCTTTTAATTCAAGTAAGGTAATAACATTGAATCTAATTCAGGACAGCAATCAGCCTCTCCCTGAGTCTGCTGCCTGATATATATATATATATATATATATATATATATATTTAATGCCCTGTCCTTAGCCGATTCTGTTCTCTCATATAAATGTCCTGGAAGAAAACTGGCTGTCTTTCTCCCTATAAATCCAGCACAATGGGCCTGCCTGTAGGAGCTGCTGTAATACAAACAATAGTTAAACTTGTGAATGACAAATGAAGAAAGTGCAAGGCAGTGAGAATGGATGTATCGGGTGGTGATTTATTTCCCCTAGTTTGCCATTGTTTTCCCTGGAACAAATATGCACATGTTGCCCTTGCTGATTCAAAAGAGGGAGGGAGAAGGAAGGAGCCTGAGCACTTTGGCTCCCTGTCTCAGTTGGCTACTTGCCCACATGGAAGAGACAGTGATGGCCTGCCAGGAATAAGACATGTGTAGCGCTCTCTCTCTCTCTCTCTCTCTCTCTCTCTCTCTCTCTCTCTCTCTCTCTGTGTGTGTGTGTGTGTGTGTGTGTTTGTGTATTTGCAGAAGCTCCAACTCAGAAGAAGAGAGACTCTAACGGATTCCATGTAATAGCTTGAACTCTGGTCTGTATACCAATTCCCAACAAGAAAAGACCCTGCTTACTCCCCACTTCCCCCTTGGCTTTGTAATCTGTTGTGCTTTGTTGGCAGAGCAAGACCCAATGGAGCACACCCTGGAACAGCACAGGATTGCCTAGGCAAGACCAAGCCTGCCCCACTTGCAAAGCCAACAGAGCTCCCCAATGTTAACTTTTAGAGTGCTGTTTTTGACTGCCTTCTTCATCTCTGCTCTAGCAGGGCACCTCCTTTCGATCAAAGTGGAGCAGCTGCTGTGATAGACAGGGATTGATGTATTTATATTGCTGGACTTGGCTTAGTTTATTCAGAAAGTTGCTTCTGCATTTGAGAAATTCATTTCATAGGCGAGAAAGGCTTGGTGACTTCATTACCACACAAACAGCAGAGATGGGTTGCTCAAGAGAGTCATTATTGGTAAGTAAACAGAACTCGCCCAGCCTTTGTTTGAGGTATGGCACAACAGCCACCAGGTGAGATGAGTTTTGCTTTATTGGAAACAGCAGATCCTAGCTAGATTTCAAGCTAAACAGAAATCCAGTATCCTTTCTAGAGTACATTGTTCCATCCATGTGAGAAGTATGATTTTCAAATACCTTTCGAGATGAGATGAATACTTCTTATATCCGAGCTTCTAATGATCCACAAAAGAGACCAGCAACATAAGAATGCAAAGTAGACTCTCATATCCTTCCAACTGGAAAGTCTCTGGTCACTCATCGTGGATTTAAAATTTGTGTTTATGGAGCTGGCAGGAAATAGTGCCATGTTGTAGGAGTCCAGAAAACATTCCCACACCCAGAGAAACAAAATACATGTTTTACTTTGGGCCTTGAATTGGACCTGCAGGATATTGGGTTTAAAAACTCACCTAAGATTTTCACAGGCTAGACATTAGCATACCCATTAATTCAGTGGTTCTCAACTTGTGGCCTGTGGACCCCTGGGGGGGGGCTGCAATGTTGTCACAGCGGGTCCGAGAAGGCTTGAAGAAATGTTAAGATTTAAATCTTAAGTCTTGGGGATCTGTGGATATTTAAAGGGGTATTTAAAGGGGTCGGTGGTGAAGAAAAGGTTGAGAACCACTGCATTACTTTAGATCAGGGGTGTCAAACTGCCAGCCCACGGGCCAGATGCATCACCAGGAAACCGTGCCCACCCCATTGCCAGCAATGGAGAAAAAGCTCCGATACGTCGTGCGACGTCACGTGGTGTCACGAGTTTGACATGTCTGCTTTAGAGTATTTGTATGCTGGTTACTCACTTAATGGTTCAAGGTGGCTTAGGCAATGCCAGTGTTGTGTAGTAGTTAAGATGCTGCCTAGGACTGAGAGAGCCCAGATTCAGGTACTTCCTTAGCTATGAACATTCACTGAGTGAACCATGGACCATTAATTTTTCCCTGCCCCAATCTACTTCCCAAATTGTTGTGGGAATTAAAAGGAAACCTCTGAGTAAACTGCCTTCCACTCCTGAGAAAAGGAATATATAAATCAATGATGATTGTGGTGGTAAAATGGCAAAAAATACAGTTAAAACCAATCTTTAACTTTATTAAAACAATAATTATAAAATAATTTAAAAGTTGAATTAAAATTCAAAGAAGTATATTTCAAATACCCTCCAAAACCATAATCAGGAATGGTCTGCCTTTAACTCCAACAATAGGTTGTTCCAAAATATGGGCCCTACCACAGAGAAAGCAGAATTAATCATGTTGTATCTGTAGAAGGTGCCTGGGGGATGATTTCATAGTGTGTGCCAGATTATATAGGAACAAGCCGTCCTGCATGTACCTTGGTCCAGCTACAAGCTGTTGCCAAATTGCTTTCAGCCTTGATGAATCTCTTCTGATGCAACCTCTTTCACTTTTGTGGCCTACTTCCACAAATAGTAAGTAGGCACACAGCCTTTTCATTCTCAGGATCTTTTTGGCAAGTCAACAAACATAGGACATACAACTATTTATTCTATTTATTCCAATACTCAAGGCAGTTTGTAACAAATAAAAGTAGAGAATATTTCTATGTTATCTTGCAGTGCATGTCAAGTTTTACCATTTTCTGATTTATATGCAGTGGGATACTTCAAGGTTCTGTCTTAGGCCTGGTACTCTTCATAAATGATTTAGACTAGGGTATAGAAGGGAAATTCATCAAATTTGCAGACGACACCAAGCTGGCAGGCAGCCTACACTCCAGAACATAGGCTCAAGATATGGAAGGATCTTGATAGATTTCTACAAAATGAAATTCAGTGGTGAGAAAAGTAAGGTTCTACACTCAGGAAAAAGCAAATGCACAGGTATAGAATAGGAGGTACCGGGCTGAATAGTAGTAATTGTGAGAGGGATCTTGGATCCTAGTGGACAATTATTGAAATATGAACCAGCAGTGTGCTGCAGCTGCCAAAAACCCCTCAAAGCAATCCAAGTCTGCATTAACAGAGGATAGAATCAAGATCATGTGATGTGTTAGTTATAATGCCTTGGTAAGATCACACTTGGAATATTGCATCCAGTTTTGGTTGCCATGATATAAAAAAGTTCTTGAGACTCTAGAAATAGTGCAGAGAAGAGTAACAAAGATAACTGGGGGAATGGAGGCTAAATCATATGAAGAATTGCAGGAAATGGATATGTCTAATTTAATTAAAAGAAGGACTAGGGGTGACATGATAGCAATGTTCCAATATCTAAGGGATTGCCACAAAGAAGAGGGGATCAACCTATTCTCCAAAGCACCTGAAGGCAGAAGATATCCTAGTCTAAGCAATGGATGAAAACTAATTGAGGAGAGAACAACCTAGAACTAAGGGGAAATTTCCTGACAATGAGAACAATTAATCAGTGGAACAACTTGCCTCCAGAAGTTGTGGATGCTCCATCACTGGAGGTTTTTAAGAAGAGATTGGACAACCATTTGTCTGAAATGGTATAGAGTTTCCTGCTTGAGCGGTGGATTGACTAGAAGACCTCCAAGGTGCCTTCCAGCTCTGTTATTCTGTTATATTCACAGCAATACTGCAAGACTGTTTAATATGAACAACAATGGTTTTTGTAAAGCAACTAATCCAACATGTGAACTTGATATATCGAAACCTGGACAGAGCATTTTTCTCTCAGAATATTAGAATGAAGCATCATCCAATGAATCTGTCTCCACACAATGACAAAGTTGAGAAGTTCAGTAATTCGTAAAACATCAAGAGAGAACCAAACAAAATTTAGAGAAAATAAGGTAGTCAATAGCTACTAATTATAACTGCTGCCTCTAAATCAGAGCAGCACACATCAGAATATTAAATTGGAGCTTTTACAGTAGCTTTACTAAAAGAATGATTAATTTGAACCCGGAAAGCTTTTTTACAATAATCTTATGTTCAGCACACAGCTATTCCAAATCAATAAAAGAGATGTGTTGCTACAATATATGAAATAATGTCACGTTGATTTTTTTTCCTTAAACCACATCTTAGATATACTGCTGGGCTGGTGTATAACAACTGAAGTACACATTATTATATGAAATGGAAGAAAAATAATCCTTCAGGCAAGAAACAATAAGGATAGTCCTGAGGAGAAGAGCATATTTTGGAAGCCACCTTTTTTTGTGGGAGCATGGCAGTGGCTCAGGAATGATAGCAGATAGAATCTGGATGTTTTGCCCTTTTGAAGAGGAAAATTGGAGATTTTGAAAAGAAAAAAAAAGCTAGAAACGTAACATATCATTTTATGTGTTTTTTTTAAAGAGAAAGAAATATTTTAGCAAAGAATTGTCTGTAAGTACAGATGCTATATGTGGGGCCTTGAGTATCTGAATGCCACAGTATATGTTTTCATTTCTCCTTGAGTCCATAAGAATTTTGTTCATTTCCCATAACTTAGTTCATCTTAACTTAGTTTGTCAAGGGTTCTGAAAACAATGTTAAATGTGCATAATTATATCCAGGCATCCAAATACTATGAATACATTTGGAGCAATATGTAATAATAACACCAAAAAAAGTGGGTGGGTGGAGAAATGGATTCCGAAACAATCTTGTGATATTATGAAATGACCAAAAACAGTCAGAAACAGCCCCATTCTTCAAGTTTCTTTCTTTAAAAAACGTCCAACCACTTTTTATGCATGCCTTTAACGAATAAGTACTTTAGTTAACCATTTTTATTTTGATGATAATACAATCATGAGTCTCAGTTGTCCACATGCAATAAAGTATCTGAGGAAAAATTCCTTTCCATTGTTATATTGCTAAAATGTTGTTTAAATTGTGAAAATTTTAAAAAAGCACATAGAGGTCCTCTTCAGAGGAAACCTTGTATGTACCCAGTCTGGACACGTCTCCACGTTCCATGTTGGCCACCAGAAGCTGAACCATTGTATTGTCTTCCTCTCTCCCTACTTTCAGAGTATAGGGAGAACAGGAATAAAGTTATTTGGCTATAAATCTATGATTCATGAATCAATATGCAAAGACTATAAACATTTAATCTAATTATTGTTTTACAAATACAACTTGAGACAATAACCAGCTTGTGAGACATTGAGAAGTAATCTTTCGAATTAATTCTATAGAGTTCCTCCTTATTGAGATACGTACCTCCTCATGAACTGGACAGAAATGTTTATCTCTTCCTGGAAGGGAGTTTTTTTAGATTGTTGCTCCAAGGGCAGGAATGATAAAAATGAGCTACCACACATCAGTTATATAATATTTCATAGCTTTTGTTGAATGACTAAAGCTCATGACACATGTCCTTTCAGAATCGTTCAGATCTTCACCAAAGCTTCCTCCAGGACCAACCTTATAACACAACTGGTTCCACACTAGACCTGTATTTATTTCTACGTTTAATCCAAGTTTGATAACTTGGCGTCCTGATGTCCTCTCTCTGGAACATCTTTCCCTCACAATCCTGCCAGCCTTCCAGAGAGCCATCAGGCTTAGGGATCCCAAGGAAGTGTGTAGCCCGTTAAACGGTTATATTCTATAGTTAAGGAGCAGTCTCTTCTGTCTTTTTATTATTATTTTTAAATGCAGCTTTTAATTGTTTAATGGTAGAAGACTATGATTTTACTTTTTAACTGTGTGCACTACCCAAAGTCACAGGAAAGTGAGATGGGTGGCCATAATAAATAAATAAAAAACAAAGAAACAAATATTGTACAGCGTTCAAGAGTTCGCAAAACAGGGTACATAGTCTTCCTTTAAAAATATTCAGATGAAAATCATAATAGGACATATAAAGAACATTTAAGAGATAGGGAGAGAAACATCTTTAGAAAAAATATTCATAAAAGAAAAGTTTGGATGAAAAGAATTGGTTTTTAGCACTGGTAAAGCATTTATTTGCAGTAGAACCCTACAAGCTTTGGAAATGATTTCAAGGAAGTGATTCAGACACGGGACCACCCCTTCATGCCCCCCTGCTATTCTTTAAAGCAGCCCCTCATTTTCAGACTTTCACAGAAGCCCAGAAAAAGATATGGCTACTCTGAGCAGTCTGTTGAAATCCAAAGGATTTCTTCTGAATCATTTCTGGAGTGTACTTGTCCCCAGTCTGTAGTTTTTCAGAGTCCTTCCATCACAAGTTGGATTTTATCTTTGGTGACTCAGCAAGAACCTTCCTCTCCACGCACCTCTTCCTTCATTTACCTTTTGCCAACCTTGTATGCTCCCATATCTCCATCCTCAGCAGCCTGTGTGTAGTTGGGACATACAGTATAATCCATCTTATCCATTTGAATTTAGAATCAGCTTTTGCTTCTGCAGAAAGAATGGCAAGTGCTCTTTCTGTTGAACTCTCAATACCTCACTGAAGAGGAAAGATCATCACATTTTGGGCCCATGTTGTGATTCTTCTGAAAACGTCCTCAGATTGCATTCATCAACATTTATGGCAAAAATTCCTACGTTCAGTGCCACAATTCTCTCCCCCTCCCTCTGCCTTTTGCTCAAAGGGCAGACTAGGTGAATCAAATCTCTGCAAGACATAATGTGTCCATTTGTATCATTAACTCCCCCCCCCAACCCCAAGCCATCAAAGCCAGCTGTGCTTATTCTAGCCACAGAAAATAGGGGGGGGGAATAAAAGCCCAGTCATAATAAGATTTGTCATTGCTACAAACAAGGGATCATGTGACAGTAGCAAGAGGAAGGGAAATCCTGTATAAAATCTGTTCAAAATTTAATAGCAAATGATAAACTTTAACCAAATTGTGGCCAAGCCAAAATAGCAACAGGAACTCCTTTAATTCTTTTCCCTGACCGTGATGGATATAATTAGTTGATTTCTTTCTTCAGTGTGGATACAGATGATTGCTGGTCAACAACAAGCCAAATTTTAACAGTAGGAACAATCAGCTGGGCTGCTGGGTGGATATATAAATTAAGTAAATAAAACAAGCAAGTATTGTATTGCGTTGTTTTCCGGAGTGTAAACCAGTTCATCTCCTAAATTTAAAGAGAAGGAAGGAAGGGCTGCAAGAAAGCCAGTGTTTATAGAAAAAAGGAAGTTGTAATACAGTTTACAGCAAGATAGTGGTGTGTGAAACAAACCATAAAGAACTGTGGGTGATTTCAGTTGTTTACAAAATCAGCTTATGACACAATTTTTAAAATTAATGTATGCATGGTACACTGAGAACAAACAAATGTTTTCCTTTCTCCCAAAGCACACCGCAAAAACCATGGAGGCAGTTCAGTGCTTCTTTAGAAATAATACTTGTTTATGACTTACGGACATGGCGTTCTTGTCAAGTAATTAAGGAGACTTAAACGTTGTTGAAATAAACTACCCAGCCATACCTGAGAGTAAGATGACTGGAGGAAATCAAATACATTTTGTGTGTATGTTAGCCTCTAGATTTCAAATAAATAAGTAAACCACCTGCTTATTCACTCTAACTTATTCAGCACAATTAAATTAGAACTGTGTATTGGGTATGATCTAAGAAATCAACAGTGATCTGAGCTGAATTATAAACTCAAAAGTTAGTCTTTGACTATCTGGTAACTCTCAAGCTCTGAGCCTCTTGTATAATGGGTCTTAGCCTACCTTACATGGTCCCCACTGCCATTTGTTATAGATGTTGACAACTCACAGAATCCAGAGTCCAAATGTTAATACCTGACATTCTGCTACTTATTAATACTTCTATAGCATAAACTTGAATTTTTGCTTTTTGTTTTATATTATCTTACATTTTCTACTATATTAATATAGATAATATATTGTTCTATTATAGTAATGGAAAAGTACAAAACTACACATAAAATACAAAGAACAATAGGAAAATGTCACAGTATGGCAAAGTCATGGGAGGTGGAGAAACCAGATATAGAATAGTGCCATGCAAAATTATTATGAAAAATCAAAATAGAAAATGTACATATAACACTAGAGGTTATGCGTACAAGATTGTTAAATAAGAGAAGAGCTTTCCAAAGTTTTAAACAAACAAAAATGTAGATTTAGACTTTACATTTTAAAAGGTTTGTGTGAAATTTCCAATATGTAAAGGAAAAAATATGGGATATAACTTAGTTCTACAAGGCAAGAGAAATAATATTTGAAACTTGAGCAGAGAGTGAAAGTGATCAACGTGAATTGTAAAGAGAATTCATCTGGATTTTTTAAAAATTATTCATCTTTTTTGTTTTTTTGTTTATTCTCATGTCTGGGTCTCCATTTGTATATGGATGTACTTTTCTTGATGAGTCATCTATGGATACAAATGATGTCTGACTGTGCTGGAGAGGAAAATTTCCTCTCTGGCTTTCTGTTGGTCTGTCCTCTATTTACATCTTGCTGGAAAAATTCTCATTTGTGGTCTCTTAATTATGTTACAGAATCCCCATTCACATTCCTTGTGGATCTTTTAGTACAGCCTCCAAGTCAGAGCCATGATTCTTCAAAGCAGACCTGGCATTTTATGTCCATTGGTGAACCTTGTTGCCCAACTTTTAGAATCAAAATTATGCGGTGACCTTCAGAGCCCCTATTTGACCCCAGTCTTATATGTTCCGGGATATGAGCCAGTTTAGGCTATATCTCAGCAAGAACACACAATAAAACTGGAACGTGAAACCTCTAAAAAGACAGCTCCCGTCTCTTTTGGGTTTTGTGGAGTACTTTGCACCCTTTGAGCTTAGTTGCTTGTTTGCAGACATTTCATTACCTAACTAGGTAACTTCTTCATTTATAGCAGAGAGTGGGGTTTGCTCTCTATTTATACACAGTAACTTTCCTTGTTGTTGGAGGTGCTGCTTTTTCTTAATAGTTCCTAGATTAGAGCATTGTTTACTGCTTGATTCTTTTGTTTTTCCTTGTAGAAAATATTTGAGACAACAGTATCCAGCCAGGGTCTATTCCTCAGAAAAGTCATATCTACTGGTGCCCACACAGAGCTTATACAGAATATCATGGAGGGTGATGGAGAAACATAAATCTGAAAAGAGATAATCCTAGCACTTCTGCTAACTAGCAACTGTGAAAAAAGCTATACAAATTTCAAAGATAAACCTAGAACAAAATGAAATAGCAAAAGCTGATTCCACAGCTGATTCCAAAAAAGTAGAGGACATCTTTTGGATAAAAAAACATACTAAGGATGGATTTCAGCACAGTATGACCTTTAGGATACAGTTATCTATACTGAATAGCTTTAGACAAGCTGATTTCATCCCAGTTGCTTTGGGACTGTGGCTCCCAGCATTCCTAATCCAGAATGTAAAGCCAAACATGAGCTGCGTTCTCATTTCCTTCGCTACTGTGATGAGAATTTACACCTTTCTGCAATTGTGTGCTTTCTATGCAGACCTTCAGGAATATGATTAAATCCAACAACAAGTGCAACAAGTGATGAGATCTCATCTCTCCCTCTGGCAGGTTCCCCAACAGTGATTTATAACCTCTTTTACATTACTCAGATGTTGTTGAGACAATTGCCTGTCCTTATTACTTTATTTCAACACAAAGGTAGTTGATGATAGTGGTGGGATTCAAATATGTGAACAACCGGTTCTCTGTGTGGATGCAGCTTCCAGAAGTCCATTCTGGGCCCGGGCAACAAAAAATTAGCTACCGGTTCTGCCAAAGTGGTGCGAACCGGCTGAATCCCACCACTGGTTGATGACTCCAAAAGCCCCCAGTGGGTAGTGGGATTCTCTCTGTGTGTGTCTCTCTCTCTGTCTCCTTCTCTGTCTCCCTCTCTGTCTCTCTCTCCCCCTCTCTCTCCCCCTCTCTGTCTGTCTGTCTGTCTGTCTGTCTGTCTTGTCTGTCTGTCTGTCTCTCTCTCTCTCTCACACACACACACACACACACACACACTTAGGTATATGAAGACTAAATGTTAAGTATTGTTCTAATTGAAGATCAAAGAACTAAACAGGGTTGAGCCTAGCTTAGTACTTAGTTGGGAGACTGCTAGGAATTCCGAGGTGATAGACTAGATTGTGAAGTTAGAAAATGGCCCTAAAGTGGCAAGAGCAAGCAACATTGATGTAGGTGTCCACAGAGTCACCAGGAATCAATTTAAACACTAAGGAAATTTGATCTTTATTGATATTATCCAAACTCTGCTAAGCATATCTCTTAAATTAGGGATAGGCCTTGGTATGCCACAGAAGAGGAGCTCCAAGCATCCTTTCCTTTTGCCTTGACTGCCTGGAGATTTCCAATCCCTATCTTAAGGCACTGGCATCTTTTTTGAAATATAAGGCCAATATTGTTGATGGTAGTATTAGTAATAATAGTTGTATGTTTTTATCCTGCCTTTTATATAGTTTTGTCAACTCAATGCTCCTTCTTCCTTCTATTTTTCCCATAAGAACAACCCTGTGAGGTGGGTTGGACTGAGAATGACTGGCTGAAAGTCATCCATCCACTTTTCATGCCTAAGGAAGCCCAGAACTCACCCATTCCTGGTTTTCTAGGCCAGCACTTTAACGACCACACCAGGAACAGTAGAAATATGCATAAGTACTATAAATCTCATGCTTTCTCATCCATATATATTACAAATGACATAATCTGCATGGATCCATATATAATTGAGAGTGTGAATCTTTCATCCTTTGGTCCTTTTGCAAAAGGACAATCAGCATATATATATCGTACCATTGCTCTGCAAACTTATTAATGTGCCATATTTCGAATGAGCTATTCAGTCAGTGCCTTTATGGGTGAGGTTTAGCATAAGAAGAAAATAAAGAGCAACATATCCTTTAAATATCCCTGCTTCACTCTGTTTCTTCTTAGCAGTGTATCGTCATAGGAATAAACATACATTCTGGTGGGTTGCAACAATCTTTAAACACTACAGCAAATTTAGCAAAAGTAAACTCAAAACCATTGAGCTAACATAATCCAAACCGAACAAGCCTGAGGCCGGATGATAGTGATGTTACTTAACTGGGGCAGAGATGACTCAGAGATAACTTGGCCTAGGGCAGATAACAGGAGCATTTAGAAATGAACTCTGCCCGCTTTAGAAGGTTCAGATCCTCCTTCTCTTTGGGTAGATTTAAAGAAAAGCAGATGGTTGTTGTCAGACTATTCATAAGCAGAGGACAGAGCAGGAAATGCTAGACCTGGGAAACATGAACACAAATATTACTAATTTTATTGCACATTACATCTCTTTTCATATGGAGAGATGATTAGGCTGTTTTGTGAAACAAATCAAAAAGTACTTTGAGGTGTGGGTACAGTAGGTGAATGACTCCATTGAGGTCAGATGCTTTGTGTGATTCAAAAAGCAGCTCTAGACTTGAAATAGGGCAGGGGTGTCAAACTGCCGGCCCACGGGCCGGATGCGTCATGGTAAAACTGCACCTACCCCATTGCCAGCAATGATGTTGCGAGTTTGACACCCCTGAAATAGAGCTATCAGGATCCAATAAACTGAAATTTGTTTTCCTCATCACAAGTGAATCCTACAGTTCTTTCACTGAAAGAAAACTTCTTCAAGCCCAAATGTGCAGCTGCAATTCATCTGGCTATGAATCACCACGCATGTGGACAAAAAACATTGGGAGAAGAAATTCAGCTAGAAAGAAACAGACGCTTACCTGGAGCTGCAATTCAGCAATGGTGTTGTAAGATGTGGCTTGTCCATAGAAGTTTTCCATAAATGTGGAAAAGTGCCATTGAGAGAAAAAAAAAGAGATATGGGCACAGTGCACTACAGCTTTAGATCTAAAACTAAAATATGACACATATAGGATCTAAGGCCCTATATAATATAGTACGAGTGATAGTTGCTATGTGCCCCATAATTCTTGTGCCCATGAATATGAATAGACCATAGAGACAAAATAAATGAACAAAACATTGCATAGCTTTTTTTTTTTTTACTACATTAGGCATGGGCCTAGCTTTTCAGAGCTGAAGATCTCATTCAATCTTATGTGGCTTAGCAAGAGCAGAAGCCGACAGACATAAAATGCATGAATATATACACCAAATATTCTGTCTCTGTAGCCATCCAGATGCTTCCAAGGCACTAGCAGGCAGGACAAAAAAAAAAAACCCTCTCCCAATTACACAACATAATTAAACAATTTAGAAGTATTGGATTATTTTAATAAATAATTGAATTATTTTTAAATAATTCAAAACAAACACTTTTTCATCAGTCTCTGCTAGATTAAAAAAAAAGAAAGTTGCAACTTCAACCATAAATAGATCATAAATAGATAAATAGATCCTCAAAGAAATCTATGGAATAGAATAGAATAGAATAGAATAGAATAGAATAGAATAGAATAGAATAGAATAGAATAGAATAGAATAGAATAGAATAGAATAGAATAGAATAGAATAGAATAGAATAGAATAGAAATTTCACTAAATGTATACTAATCAGCTTACATTAACATGAAATTTCATTGCATTCAGCTCTCAAGGGTAACCACCTCCAATATACATTACATAAACATGACAAAAGATTATGCATATACCCACATACAGACACATATATGACACAGAGAAACAACACAGTCTAGTTTGGGTGTATACATACATATGGCGAGAAAAAAAGAATCTTGTGAATTTACAAGACGGATGGCATGAGGCAGGGCTTTTCAACCTTTTCACCGATTGTACCACTTTTAGGATATGGCAATATTCGAGTACCACCTAGCAAGGTGTCAAAAACTTGACCAAAAAAAAAACCCTGTTCAAAGTTGCAATTGCACTGAAATGACTTATGACCATTTTTCACACTTATGACCATTGCAGCATGGCCAGGGTCATGTGATTTATATTTGGATGCTTGGCAACTGATTCATATTTATGATGATCACAGTGTCCCAGGGTCATGTGATCCCCTTTTGCAACCTTTCGACAAGCAAAGTCAATGGCAGGGCTGCTGATGGCCAAGTGCTAAGGTGGGACTTCCCTCCCTCCCTCCTTCCCTGCCTCCCTCTTTTTCATGCCTACCACCTTCTGAAGGAAGAATTTGAACCCCCCCCCCATATTTTCCCTCTTCCATATATTCATCAAAGAAGGAAAAGCCTCCAGAAACAGAAAAGACAAACTGCTGAGTGAACTAGCTTAAAAAGGCACATTCCCCTTTAAGAATTAGCTACTGGCTAGAAAGGAAAGTAAGGAGCCGGCAGCCGGCACTTAAGGAAGAAAAAAAATGTAGTAAGTATTGGCTGCCGGCTAAGGCAGCCTCCCCAAATGGCTCCATTCATAAGTAAAGGAATCTACAGGCAAAATCCATTCAGGAGAAAAATACTTCAAAATCCCTTGCAGCAAAACTTACAGCTAACAATAGCAGAGCAATAGAAGCTAACAGGAGACATCAGCCAAATAGAAATTGCCAAACACTCCTTAAGAACACAAAGCCCACATTGCACAAATCCCAGAACTTCAAAGTCACAAAAGCACATAAGAATCCTTCCACTCTCCATCTCCCTC
Source organism: Azemiops feae (assembly GCA_023970755.1). Classification (NCBI taxonomy): domain Eukaryota; kingdom Metazoa; phylum Chordata; class Lepidosauria; order Squamata; family Viperidae; genus Azemiops; species Azemiops feae. The sequence goes on along the minus strand of JALGBA010004168.1, from coordinate 5,297,106 downwards.
CCTCCCTCCCTCCTCCATGCCACTGCAGCTCCAGAGGATTCTCTCACTGTAAGTCCTTGCCTGCGCTGGCTCTTTCCCTCCCCCACTACACTTGGCTAGGCAGAGCTCCGTACCACCTGCCACTTGTTAATGTACCACAAGTGGTATGCGTACCACAGGTTGAAAAGCCCTGGCATAAGGAACAAAGCTGTTGCAGAATTGGGTAGTCCTGCTAGAAATAATTCAAAACCTCCTCCCAGAGGAGAGCAACAGAAACAGACCATAAAGTGGGTGTGTCTCTAACAATGCTTTGAGCTCTAAGCACATAGCTCCTATAAACAGCATCCTGAATAACGGGAAGCGAGCTTCCTATAATCTTCTCGGCTGTCCTTACCACTCTCTGTATGGACCTTCTATCTGAGGTTCTGCTACTACCAAACCAAACAGTGATGCAGTTTGTTAAAATGCTCTCAATTGTGCCTCAGTAAAAAGTGGCCAAGCCAGAAGGAGAAAGATGTGCTCTCCTCATCTGACGCAGGAAATGCAGACGCTGGTTTGCATGCTTCACTAAAGATGACATACTGTATGAAGAGATCAAGTCAGATTGTTAGTTATCTGCATCAAAGCTCACTTAACATGTTAAATGCACTTTTGTTTTCATTGATTGATTGATTTTGTCCAAGATCTGAAATCAGAGTTGGGATAAAAGTCCACTACTTTATTCCATTGCTACCTAACCTACTTGCTGAACTGCAACTCAAGCAGACTATAGGTATTGATCATTGAGAAAGAAATGATCTTCCATCAAAAAAAAAAATCACACTTCACACTTCTTAAATATCTAAGGAAGGAAATTTCTTATCTGTGTACAATGTACACGGTAGTGATACTGCTACATTCCAAATAGTGTTATAATCTCATTGAAGTGCTTCTCCTGCTGGTTTGTCTTTTGAATAACCCAGACTACATTATTAGCAGTCTTGATTTGATCCTCAGAAGAGGACACAGCTACATTTGGATGAAGCTTCTTTTTCCCCCACTTAATACTCAGGGTGCTTTAGAAATTATTTCAAATTCTTTTGGGCTTACTTGAGGTGAAAGAAGGCACTGTGCACTTCTTCCCCCTTTTCCTGAAAAAAAAGAAAAAGAAAAAGAAAAAATGATGGGTGATCCCTCCAAATGTCTTAACAAAGCAGGAGAACCACACACATTCTCCAGCCTAGCCAAGGGCAAGAATCTCACACATTCATGAGCTTGTTGTGCTCCAAATAAAACTAAGAGAGTCCTGGATGTAAATAAATTTATTTCAGATTTGCTGTGCTTAGGCACTGGTGGTTGATTAGCTTTAAGGAATCTAAGCTAAGCCTGTGCCCATCAAAGCCTGAAGATCAAACTCTTCTCATCTATATATTATATATACACTAAAACTGATGGGAGATGAAATCACAACCATATTAAAAAAAACATCAGGACACAGCCATGTTCTGGATACTTCTCTGATATAAAATCTGATTCAGTTACAGCATGATACCCAGCAGGATTGCTGACTTCCTCCCTCCCTCCCTCCCTCCCTCCCTCCCTTCCTTCCTTCCTTCCTTCCTTCCTTCCTTCCTTCCTTCCTTCCTTCCTTCCTTCCTTCCTTCCTTCCTTCCTTCCTTCCTTCCTTCCTTTCTCATTTATTACTTTTGAATCCTTAACAAATTCTATTAGGCAATCTAGTAACATTATAGATGCCAAGTGCAGGAAAATCAGGGAGTCCAGGCAATTTAAAATGCATATAAAGGTTTATTGCAAGCTCATGCTCTCTACAAGAATCTGAACTACTAATAGTCAAAGCAAATTGGCAGTTGAATGTTATGTTTTGTCCACTGACAGGGCTGGAAAATGGAATCAGATGTTTGCTGATCAGTCAACTGTGCATTGCCCTTATGACCCACTTAAAAGTCCTAATACATGCTGGCTTGGGTGCGGGAAAAAATAAAAGAGGAAACATAATCCCTAAAGGTTTGCCCCAGCCTCCTTTTATGTAATCCGTTTATTTAACTACTTTAAAAGCAGTACAGATTGTTTGTCTCAATGAACAATTTGAGCTTCATTTAGAGCAGAAAAGCTTCAGGTAAGAATCTATAGAAATGTAAAGGAAATCTTTCCCAAATAACTGAAGCTCCTATCCAAGCAAGAGAGTGGGCGATTGTTCCCCCCCCCAGATATAATATCTCTTAGTAATTTAGGCTTTAAAGATCCACAAAATCCAATTTCTCCTCTGAGAAGGAATCTAAGTTAAAACATCTAGATAGAATATGAGAGATGACCGTCCAGCTTCTGCTACATCAACAGCGACTGTGTTTGGAAAAACCTCCCACTCGCACCCGATGAGCTCAGTGATCAGTTCCAATTTGTAAACCTGAAACTGTATTTTGAACCAAAGGAAGTTTCTAGCCCATATTCAAACGCAGCACCTAATAAACCGAATAATCTAAAAGGTTACCAGAACATGCATAACTGATGGCCAGGTTTCCCTATGTAGCATGCTTTTCAGCTTCTGGTAAATGATGCTTTGACCCTACAAGGCCACTCAGTCTTTCAACGATAATCAGAAGCCCTCCCAAAATACACAACGATTGTTATGTATGGGAAAATATATAGGGCAGGATGGTTGGACAAGGGATAATATTCAACCTTATCTGAACATTTGGAAACACAATTTATTTTGCAGTCCATTTTTATTCTGGTGATCAAACAGTAGACATTATTTTGTCTTCCCTTTTTAAATTATCCAGAAAAAAAAGTCATATGGTGCACTATAACTCCCTAATGCACTGGAGCTTGTGTAGGTGGCAGTACCTGTTTGACCTTGGCTGAAACAGCTAAGCAGGATCAGACCAGATTAGTCCTTGGATATGAGAATACTAGAGCTGTTGGTGAGACGAGAGCATAAACAAAAATAGAGGAAGGCAATGACAAACCATTTCCATATTTTAACAAAACTACATCGATTTTGTCCATGTAAGCAACAGGACTTAAGCTCAAGTTTACCTTTAATCCATCAGAACAATCCATTTTTAAAAACATTTATTGTATCCTTCTTCAGCATGTCTAACATATGCCTAGCATAACTGAAGTAGGAGAAAGAAGAAGAAGAAGAAGAAGAAGAAGAAGAAGAAGAAGAAGAAGAAGAAGAAGAAGAAGAAGAAGAAGAAGAAGAAGAAGAAGAAGAAGAAGAAGAAGAAGAAGAAGAAGAAGAAGAAGAAGAAGAAGAAGAAGAAGAAGAAGAAGAAGAAGAAGAAGAAGAAGAAGAAGAAGAAGAAGAAGAAGAAGAAGAAGAAGACGACGACTAACAGGGTTACTACTAATAACACTATGTTCTGTGTAATAGTCCTGGGACTTACATTTGTCCAGAATCATCTGAAAGACAGCCTCAAAGCTAGGGACAGCCATCTTGAAGCATGTCTATGCCTAATTGAATGGACTTAATTGTAAGGAAAAATGAGCAATGGTGGGCTTTTTTCTGTTCTTCATTCCATATAAAAGAACATTCAAACTGATGATGCCATTTTGGCAGTTATGGGTTTTTATTTATTTCCCCAGAATGCCAGAGTTTTCAGCACTAATAAAATTAAACACCTAAAGTAAGATCCTTGAGATACATTTAGCCTGCTGCTGTTGCAATTATAGTTCCCTCTGAAATGCACAATCCCTGCATTTCCAACAAGCCTTGGCACAAGTTGTTATGGCATGACTGAATGTTGGCTAGAATTCAACTTGAAACAAGTCTACACATTCACACACACACACACCCATTTCCTCCTTGGGTTTTTTGAGATTGGGAGAGTTTGGATATTAAAAGGGACGCAATAACTGGAATGGACCTATATATTTGTTCACATGACACACCCTATTCTAACATCATCACTGTTCTCTTTGCTCCAGTGAATGCTTTATGGCCTACTTGAGCTTTCCTTGACAACAGTTTCCATAACCTGGAGGTGACTGCTGGAGAAGTGAGTCACGTTCTTCTTCCACCCTTCTTCATCTCCACCACCCTTCTCTGTGTCAATTTGCCAAGGGCTTTCTTTGGATAATGAGCTGATGAGCTGGTGGAATGATTCATGGAACTTGTATTAACCAGCTTCTCTTGGCAGCCACCTCAGCTTTCCACTTTCAGAGTGGCAGGTTAATATTTGATCAGGCAGTAGAATGGATTAGGTTTTAACTCTGGGGTTTTAAAAGTTATTTATTTGGTTTTTTAAATAAGTGATCCTGAAACGTTTTTGGACCTCAGGGAGGATTCCTATCAAAGTGGTTTAACCATTTTTTTCCATGGAAAGAGAATATATGCTCCATCAGTTTGTGCCAGCCAAATCATTGTTACTAGAATGAACATAACAGACTTATCCCATGAATAAAAATTCAGGCATTTTTCAAGCCTCTTTACCTGCTTGGCTTTGCTATTTTGTAAAGTCGTGCCATTTAACCGTTTCACCCGGTTTGACAACGCTGTAGTTTTATTCAGGCTCCAACTCTAGCTTGACTAAGGTTTTGCTAGAAATGGGACTGCTCTTGAATGTTTACATGAAGAAGGTACAGTCTATCTTTTGAGTCCAAAAAATACTTTGGTACTTGTTCAGCAAGAGCCAGCCACTGGGTGAGAGATGAGATACTCTAGTAATTGGGCTATTTCCCATCAGAGCTCATGAATCCAAACAGCTTTGCGAATATCATATTCAAATAAGTGTTTTCCAATGTTGAGAAAATGCAGGCTGAGGAATCACTTAGATCCTTACTCATCTCCAAATATTTTTCACTGGCTTTGGAATTCTGATTCATATGCAAATACTATCCACAGAATCATAGATAACAACCACAGCAATAATAGAGGCATTGGAAAAACAATAGCTGTTATGGCAAAGAAAACTCCATTAAAATCCTGACTGCCTGATGAGAATGAATTTGTGAAGGCTAGGTGAAGGATCAGCACATCACATTCAATCCAATATTCATTCATGCATGTTTTCTCCTGATCCATATGACTGCTTCTGTTTGGTTTTTAAGTGTTGGTATTCACTTAGGAGATTAGTTGTCTGAGATGAAGGACTATCCTGTTTCCACGGTCGTGTGTATCCTACTTCCGTGTAGACAGGTAGCAGTTTACTCGAATGAACAGATCAAAGAAGAATACTTTATTCACAGAGATATTCAACAACTCACGATTAAGATGCAATACGTCTGGAATGCAATATTAATCTGGATCCATATCATTAGGTTAAAAGACAGTGATATCCTCCTGTCCTGTATATAAATCACATGTTGAATAATTGCTGTCTCCGAGCCATGAGGCTGGATCCCAAAGTGAAGAGAATCAAACAATGGCACAGAGCCAGGAAGTACAGTCATAAACCTTTGAACTCCTCCCACTGACTAGATCATGGGTCGGCCAGCCGAAACATCCAACGAGCCGCACGGACCCGTTTCCCTAAAAAAAAAAACCCCTGGGAGCCGCACCCGCCCGCGCATGCGCGCCCGCCCGCACCCGCGCGCATGTGCGCGCACCCGCACATGCCCGTTCGCGCATGCGCGCCCGTTCGCGCATGCGCACACGCACACGTTTGCGCATGCGTATGCGCACCCGTTCGCGCATGCGCACCCGCCCACGCATGCGCACCCGCCCGCGCATGCGCACCCGCCCGCGCATGCGCACCCGCCCCGCACCTGCCCGCGCATGCGCACCCGCCCGCGCACGTGCGCATGCGCTCCCCAAAATGGCGGCGGAGGCTCCGGAGCCGCAGGTGATGCCTCAAAGAGCCGCATGCGGCTCCGGAGCCGCGGGTTGCCGACCCGTGGACTAGATAAACTGACTGCTGAAACTACATTACCCATAAGCCATTTCTTAAGGAAACAGCGTTTAACCCTATAAATGCTAAACATCCTAACATACAGTTCTTAGCTACTGGTTGGTCCAGACAAAGGACAGAATAACAACCAATGTGATCCAAAGATGAAATTCAGTCAAATAGACATTTCAGTCTCACTTTACTTCTAGTGTCAGGCCTTAGTATAACAAAATGCAGCCTCTGCTCTTGATCCCCTCTGTCTCTTTCTCCCAGGGCCTCAGGCAGCCATCTCATCTTGCCATTGAATTTGTGACTCAATCTCAAAATGTGTGCTTGGAATATGTATGTAGTTTTCTAGACCAGAATCTGGATGCATCTTTTCAACTGCTTCATCAAGTAATTATTCAGTTCAAAAGGAGGTTTGTTTTAATGACATCTAATAACTAGTAAGGGAAGGCCTGCATTTTTATGCTCTATCATGTGTCAGACATGAGCTTTAGCTCTCCACAAAGTTAACAATCTTGTATTTTGCAATTCTTATTAAGCAGATAAAGATGCCCCTAAGACATACTTATGATCTGCCATTGTCTTTTTCTAGAATGCTTTTCTAACCTAACAATCTAGCCAATGACTATGAAATTCCCAGTCCTTCATCCAACTACTCCCCAGGGCTGACTTTGCTTAGCTTCCATGATTAGCCAAAGCCATCGAAGTGTCATGAACTCTAAGCTCACAGACTACAAGCGTTTGAGTTCTCCAAATTATTTAGGTAGGTAAATAGTTTGTTAGTACTAATGCTCTCAATCACAAAATATTTAGCAAGATTTCAAATAAAGTGGAAGAGGAAAGTAAACAGGAACTTTAAAAATGCTGGCATTGACGCTATCAAATCTGCATTTAGTCAGTATTTAAAATAAATGCAGACTTTCTAATAAGACCTCCGATAATGCAACAATATCATGATACAGCTAGGGCTCTTCCCAAAGTTTTCCAGGATGAATACAGAAAATAATATGCACCCGAGTACAAGAAATGTATGCAGTTCTCTATTGATCAGGGGTCTTCAAACCTGGCCCTTTTATGACTTGTGGACTTCAACTCCCAGAATTCCTCAGCCAGGGTGCCTGGCTAAGGAATTCTGGGAGTTGAAGTCCACAAGTCATAAAAGGGCCAAGTTTGAAGACCCCTGCTATTGATTGAGTGATTGTGTCATCAAGTCACAAAGCACCTGAAGGCAGGACAAGAAGCAATGGATGGAAACTAATCAAGGAGAGAAACAACCTAGAACTAAGGAGAAATTTCCTGATAGAACAATTAATCAGTGGAACAACCTGCCTCCAGAAGTTGTGAATGCTCCCACACTGGAAATTTTTAAGAAGAGACTGGACAATCATTTGTCTGAAATGGTATAGGGTTTCCTGCAGGAGCAGAGGACTAGAAGACCTCCAACTTCCAACTCTATTACTACTACTACTACTACTACTACTACTACTATTATTATTATTATTATTATTATTATTATTATTATTATTATTATTATTATTATTATTATTATTATTATTATTATTATTATTATTATTATTATTATTATTATTATTATTATTATTATTATTATTATTATTATTATTATGGTCTTCTCCATGATGATCTGGTCTTAACCTGGTATTTCAAATATCCCAATGATACACTCCTGATGTCTGTAACTGATTCTATCCATCTTATAACAGAATAACAGAGTGGGAACCTTGGAGGTCTTCTAGTCCAACCCCCTGCTCAAACAGGAGACCCTATACCATTTCAAACAGTTGTCTAATGTCTTCTTAAAAACCCACAACTTCTGAAGGCAACCCCATTCCATTGGTTAATTGTTCTCACTGTCAGAAAATTTCTCCTTGTTTCTAGGTTGGTTCTCTTCTTCATTAGCTTGGTCAGCTTTTTTTCTTTCTTTCCACCTTTCCCAACATTAGAATCTTCTATCTCTATAAGGAGCTACGTCCTCACAAAATAAATCCAAATAGGTTAATTTGAGCCTAGTCATTTGTGCCTCTGTAAGAACTCTGGCTTGATTTGTTGTCAATCCATCTGTTTTAATTGGCTGTTTATGATATTCTCAGGAGTCTTCTCCAATGTCAAAGTTCCAAAGTGTCAATATTCTTCCAATTCTGTCCAACTTTTGCTTCATGGAGCATCACAGGGAATACCATGGTCTGATGATTCTGATCACAGCATTTGGATATCTTTTACAAAACCTTCCTGGCTGTTCTACCAAGTGCTAGTTTGTGGTGTATTTCTTGATTGTTTGTTGCCTTACTGCTGATGGTTGATCTTAAAAGGTAGGAGCTATCCTGATCAGTGAGCTGCATTTAGTCTGATGAGTCACAAATTGTGCAGGTCCAGCTAAAGAAATAGTGTGGGGGTGATTGCTTATTTTATTCGCTGGTAATACCTATTCTTTCAGACAGAAAGCAAGTAATCATAAACCACAGGAAGAAACCTGTGATTAGTGTCCCAATGAAGTTAATTAAAGATGCTACTACAGAACAGGCCCTTTCTAAAGCAAAATATTGAAGGTATATAACCTTATCTAACAAAATGTTTGTGTATGTGTATACATACATACATACACACACATATACACATACACACACATACACAAATACACACACACACACACATATCCAGTACATATACATATATATATACATACACATAGATACTGGGAATGCACTAGGACAATTCTATAGCTCTTGTTCACTAGTAATTAGTAATGAGTAAATAGTAATACTTATTGTTATCTGCTTATTTCTGACTACTTATGAAGCTGGGAGAATGCTTTGTATAAACAACATATATAGTAAAAAAATTGTTTAGCAACTACGAGCATGATATTTTCAAGGTGATTACTAATCGTGGGTATTCATAAAAAAGATTTGTCAAGCATCAGATCAAAGCATCATATGAGTGATTGACTTTAACCTTTAGAAATTGGTATCCTTATCTGTACTCATTCTGAGATTATAATTTAAAAAAAAAACTATCTGCAATAGGGAAAGTAAGGATTTCCCATGTGTTACTGTAAACAAGAGACAACCCCATGATTGCATAATTCTCAATAGTGCATAATTGTGAATAAAATTAATATAAGTTTTTTTTAGTAAACATTTTACATGGCTTTTAGGCCATTTAAAATAGCAAGACGATGTACTGTTTCATGCACATTATGTGGAAGAGAAAAAGGGAGAGAAAAAACCCCTGTCCTGAGCAGATAGGACCTATAGAAGTATTTATTTGTTTATTTAGATTTTTATCCCACCTTTATTACTTTTATAAGTAAATCAAGGCAGTGAATACAGAATATACTCCTTCCTCCTACTATTTCATGTCATGGTTGCTGACTGTTAATACACATGTGCCTCTGCACACCACTCTCCCCATCAGAATTCCTTCTTCCTATGAGAAATGCTGGAAGTAGCTGAATCCTCTGGCTTTCAGGTCTCCTGCCTGAACTCCACGCAGAGGAGGAAGCATCAGCTGCCTCCAGCGCAAGTTTGGTCGCATCCCAGGAAAGCAGCAAGCACAGGCTTGATTATTTGGCTTATGAAGTGAGAAAACCCATTTGTCCTTGAGCTGGGAGGATTTGGGCCGGCATAAGTATAAGTGCCATGGAGACCATCCAACTGTGCATTTTTGAGAGCCATCTGGAGGGTAGCAATAATCAAAAGTAAGGCTCTTAACATGCAATTCTGCTTTTATATTTTATTGTCCTGTATAGTCCCAAGGAAAATACCTTTTCTATAGTAAATTAATCTCACTTTACCTTTTGTACCTTTGTCTAGTGTGCAACTTTCATGCTGGTTTTTTTTTTTTTGTCTTTTTGGGGGATTTAGTAATAGTGGGGACACATCATCAAGTTTTACAGTGGGTCATAATTGGGTCTGAGTCATAATTGCATGGATGCTCCACCTTACAGTTAAGGTAAGCTACCAAGAAGCAACATAGTAAACATCACAAGTACAGCAGGGAGCGGGGGGAAACAACAGTTGTATAAGCACTCAGTAATTTGAAATAATCTCTTTTTTCAGAAACCCATGAGATGAGAGGCAAGTAATACTGGAATTATATTTTAACCTATATGATTACTACTCTAGCAGTAACTGGGGACAAACGAGGGCACGTCTGCATAGAAATAAAGTAAGTTACTTCCCCATGGAATTTAGGTGCTGCTTCAGGATATCCTGGGACCCTAAATCCATTATACACAGAGTTCAAAGTAGGATGTTTTCCAATCAGTAGAAACTCTGGCTCCCTGGCTCTTGCCTCCACACTTGGTTACATCTGTGTTGCACTGAGCACTGTGTAAGCAGTGGTGCTGTAGTTCTTTCTCAGACTGCTCAGAAACAAGTACTGATTTTTGTTGTTGTTGTTTTAGAAATATAGCACAGGGGCATATGGGATTGGTTGGCTTGAGGAAGCAAAGGCAGTTTATCGTTGTTTCAAGGCTGACTGTGATGAGGATACTTGCAGTTAATTCAGTTGCACAGAATCTGAGAGGTGACAGTTGGGGCATGTCATGTCTCTCCATCTACAAAATGTTTATTTCCTCTTTCATGAACAGCCCTTTATATTGCCAAGTAGACAGGTGATGATAGATAGATAGATAGATAGATAGATAGATAGATAGATAGATAGATAGATAGATAGATAGATAGATAGATAGATAGATAGATAGATAGATAGATAGATAGATAGATAGATAGATAGATAGATAGATCTGTGTGTGTGTGTGTGTGTGTGTGAGAAGATTGTGTGTGTGTGTGTGTGTGTGTGTGTGAGAGAGAGAGAGAGAGAGAGAGAGAGAGAGAGAGAGAGAGAGAGAGAGAGAGAGATCTCCAAGTGACACACTGGAAAAATGCACAAATAGAATTTGGTATGATTTTTATTTATGTCTTTTCTTTGTTTCCCACAGATTTATTCTGAAGATAATGCTGTTGACAGGCACAGGAGTGACAGTATGTGAGAGTGCCAGTGTTTTGTGTGTGATTTAAAAAAAAACAAAAAACCCAAAACCTCACACTAAAACTACATGCCTGAAATATTTATAGCACCAGCTGAAGGACCAATTTGGATCCTTCAAAGTTGTGTGGGAGAGCATTTCCTAGCCAAGTTGCACAAAAGCGATATGCAGCTCTGGCACAGCCTCAAAAATGAGTCGTTTGTAAACAATCATAGCATTAAAGAAGCCGTAGAAATTTGTGCAACAGATGGTTGTTTACAGCATGCAGCCTTAAAAGGTTGCCACCTCCCTCCTCTTATGCTTCCTACGTTTACATATTTTTCAGTCTCTCCAATTGGCAGATTAGAGGAAAAAAAGAGGCAGGGAAACTCCACTCTAGTTGCTTTGTTTATATGTGCTCGAGAAGGTTGTCATTAACTCTGAGGACCCCAACCAAAGGCTGCCATTTTGTAAAAGGGCAGAACGTGATGATGGTCTTCAGGATATTTTAGTTTTTGTGTGACTCTTGTTTGAGAGGGGAACAAAAAACATTTTCCGGTACAGAAAATGTTGCAAACTTCCTTACATCTTTCTTTTTGCATTTTTCTGAGGAAGGATGCGACAGAGTGCATGCTCTTTCCTTCAAACAAAACAGAATCTGGAAAAGACGATGTTGTTTGTTCCCAAAAAATCCATATATAATTAGGCCCCTGAAAGGCAGCTTCAGTTTGCTTCAGTGAGATGCTTCCCACTGCAAAGGTAACACTTTTTGCATTAGTCGGACTTTTCATCATCAAAGCAAAGTCCTGCTTAGAAATCTTGCCTTGCTACTCGCCATAATGTAGCGTACTAGCGTTCTTCTTTCAGCATTAGTATGTGGGCTAAATCTTGTTGAAATGAATTCTGCACAACTGAGCACAGGATCATTTTTCTGTACAGCTGGCCCTTCTATCATATACACAGAAATTGAGCAGGAAGGCAGCTGAATATAAGCTAATAGACAGAAAGTATAATTGCTCCTTGAGTGAAAGTGCAGTTTGTATGGTACAGTCAACTCTGAACTCCAATATCTTCCCTCATTCATTGGGATCTACTACCTGGAAGATGACTGAAGAATGTAAGCTAGTTTCGTGTATCACGTGTTTAATTTGGTGTGAATGTGTTATGTAAACTCAGCCACAGTTATCTATTAATTCTGGTGGGATGGTTCAGAATAAACCATAATAGAAGTGTCTATATTAATATCCAGAAAGCTTTCTTTTCTATATTTTATTATTTAATAACATTTAAATTGTGAGTGTGTATGTGTGTCCGGGCGTAAAATTAAAATTATTACTTAGTATTTAAATACTTTCAATCACAATTCTGAAACTAGGATAATATGTAAAAGGTATGACAAAAGTAATCAGCCCAAAATGGAACACAGTAGCACAGTGTTAAAATTTTCAGTGAGGTCAACTAAAATTTAAAATCAAAATGACACATGTTTTAAAATTCATTACCTTGGTGTATAATGTAATGTTTCAGTTCCTCTGTGTCAAATATAGATGTATGTCATTGAATTTACAGTAAAAAAAGAAACTTAATGACCCTAATGAAATCATCATATTTTAGATTTAAGTAAAGTAAAGTCTCTTTTGAATCATGCTCCACACCTGGGGACTTCACGGTCATGCCTATTTATTTTCTTGACAACAGTGTGGAAGTAGTTTATAACAGAACAACAGAGTTGGAAGTAATCTTGGAGGTCTTCTAGTCCTACCCCCTGCTCAAACAGGAAACCTTATTCCATTTCAGACAAACGCTTATCCAGTCTCTTCTTTAAAAGTCTCTTCTTTAAGCCTTGGGATTTCCTAACAATCAATTCAATTCAGTCTCTAGCCATGTCTGCTTAACGTTTGAAAATCAGCCAAGGTAAGCCGTGCCCATATCATTGTTTAAAAATGCCATAACTGTTTCATTGCCTTGGGGTAGGGTCTGATTGCTCAATCCAGCTGACTAATCTCTCTGCTCTGCTTCTTATTTCTGGGATCCCAGCCCATCTCGCAGAAAGAGGGTTTGCCTTAGTTGGAGTAGAGCAGCAGTAACAGCTTCCTGGTCACTCATTTGCAGTGGGTGCATGCCACATAACTTTTGGGGCTGAGAATACCATCCTGTGGGTTACGTTGAATAGGATTAGGTTTATAGTTCTTCTGAATATGATATCAGAAGGAGGAATTTTTCCTATTGACAGGACAATATCTTTGGGAGAAAAGATTCTTATGTTCTAAGCAAGGACAGCTCACTATTGCTCTCTAACCTAAATGATACCTTGCAAGCATTAGATCTGCCTGCCTTCTGGCAGCTCTCTTGCCTGACTTTTCCCTGTTGGAGGCAGCACCACATCACTTCTTGCCTCATCAGTTAGAGAAGAGAGAGAGGACAGTCCACAATATGGGGAAAAATTGGTAGGAGGTAAAGCCTTGTACAAGCTCCTGAGTTGTAACACTGAAGGTGCAGCTTGAAGCTGAATAGCCCTGTTCCCGTAACAATTGCTACTGGAAGGGGTTGTGGGCATCATGTCTCAGCTTCTGACCCACTTTTTCATAGTGTCTTTAATACAAGTGTCCCAACCTGGCTTCCCCAGATATGCTGGGATTGTAACTCCCAGAATTCTCAGCCAGTCACTTTTCAATGTCCCATTCTTGGCTTAGTGTTATACAAGAAGTTGTTGGGAAAGAATAATTCAGATAAAGTTACAGTAACTGAACTGATTTCTGCCCAAGCACGTTTAAAAGAGACTAATTATTTCATCCCATGAAGCTCCCATATACATTGATTTAACTTTTTTTTTTTTAAATGGAGCATTGGAATAAGATATTTAATTTCCTCAGTATTTTTCCAAATAGCTGCTGAATGGAAAAAAAAAAACACCCTTTGGAATTTCCAGTATTCAACTCCTCCATCCTATTGATTTCAGAAAGACTTATATGCTTAACCTATCCTGAGTTATACCCAAGAGACACCAAATGTCCCGCTCTAAAGGACTGAACGGTCTGAATTTGTTCCAGAACATCAGGCATTAAGAACATTCACTTGGCTGAATTCACTTCATTCATGAATTCACATCCCAGAGGGATGCAGTTGCACTGATCTTTGATAATAAAAACAGTAAAATGACCTATGGTATCAGAAAGACTCATACATTTATTATCATAATGGATCATAATCCATTTCATCAGAGGCTAACTGCCACAAAACTCTTTGTTGTTTTTAATGGAAGGTAATCAATGTTCTTTTTAAATCAAATATGTCAGGCCTATTAACTTTCACAGCCCAGGCAAAGATAATCAAAGCACCCATTTAGTTTTTAGTTCAACTTTCTGTGATATCCTGGCTTGTCTGACCTCAAGTAGGGAGACTATGTGCCTGACTTTAAAGAGGGTGCTCAGAAGATCAGTCCAGTTCTAGTCCAAATAATTTAGAAGAAGGGAGCCTTGAAATTGTCCATCGATATACAATACCTGCAGTTGCTCTATAACACAATCTCGAGTGAGCATATTGTATTTTTATTTTTATGTTAGTAATACTTTTCACATGTACCTTTATACATATACGGGACATCGGTATACATATACTGATGTTATGCCGATGTGGTTCCTTTTTTATACTTTTTTTTTCTTGATAATCCTTTTCTCTTTGGGACATCTTATTCGTATCTGAGGACAAGAACTCTCTCTCCTCCTTTCCAGTGATGCCTTCCAGATTTGGAAGGTGGCTGTTAGGAAGGGAGAAGATTTACTGGACTTCCTGATCTCTTGTCTTCTTTGTGTTTAACCAACTAGACATGCATCTGGTGAATTGGCATGGAGCCTGGTTCTGGAACTGAACTCTTGATCTCAAGAAATTCACCAAGGGTTTGTTGATTGGCATTGTTTATGAGTTGTACATTAAACATGTTTTAAAATTCAATGTGGTCTAGGCACCGGCAGATCTGTCACTGTTTGTTTTTCTTAGTTTCTCATTTTTACAAATATGTTCACATAAAATGTTACATATATTTTGGTTCATATTTCTGTAAACATAGACTTTTTTGCAGTTTTAACTGCAAATATTAGATTACAGATTTAGCTTCTTGATTATGATTTTTATTAAAAAGAAAATTAATATTTGGCTCAGCCATAGATTTTGTGCATCACATGTGACTCACACATTTCTGGATGTTCATTCTACTTTGAAGATTTAATCCAGTAAATCTTTTTAAAAGCAAATTAATAGTCGCAATTAAAGTACACAAACCTCTAACACTTACAAGAATCAGCATTGTTCTGCTGATAGTGCTAAAAATACAATATCTTCTTAGACATGTCCTAAAAATACAGTGTTCTCTTGGATATGTAGTAAGTAAAAAGGCTGATACGAAAAACTGCCTTATACTGAACCAAGCTAATGAACAATTTAGTGAACAAATATTTGCTCATAGCAGACTCATTGGGAAATAACACTACAATGCTAGTTGGTTTCATCAAAGATGCTACACTTAAACTATCATAATGGTATATTTATCTTCCCTTAAGCTCTCAAAAACAGAGAGAAATACAGATGTAGCTTTATGCCATACCCTCATAGATGAGGTTTTCTGTAATTTCTACCCCCTCTTAGATGAGGGTTAATATGTATCTATTTGTACACAATGTATGTCCTATATACTGTATAGTGCTTTCACTTGTTATTTTTCACAGCAAGATTTTAATGTATCATAGCAGAATTTCTGTCTAAAAGGAAGTCAACAGGCTGAAGAATTAGATTTCACGAAAGTGTTCCAACATAGTACTTGTATGAGTTGTAATTTTCTTGGGAATGTTTAAAAGTTCTTGTTGCTTGGAACATAAATTGTGTATTTAAAAATATTTGCTAGGGGTACCTTAAAAGTCCTTGGTGCAGCATTTCCATTCATGTTATACACAGAGACATACACACCCAGCATTTGGCCCAGTCAACTCAGTTTGAAATAATTACTTGTGTTATAGAGCAGGGGTCTTCAAACTTGGCCCTTTTATGACTTGTGGACTTCAACTCCCAGAATTCCTCAGCCAGGCACGCTGGCTGAGGAATTCTGGGAGTTGAAGTCCACAAGTCATAAACGGGCCAAGTTTGAAGACCCCTCTTATAGAGAATACTCGTGTTGCCAGAAATATGTGTAGTCTGAAATGTGGATGTGTGTTTGTGTGTGTGTAGCAATGGCCCTGTATGATGCCTGAGAAATCAATGCTGGCTGAAAGTCCTGGATGTTATGAAACTGTCTCAGGCCCATCCAGATAGGTGTATGCTAACACAACTCAGCCAGTTTATTCAGGATGTTTCCTAGTCTTAACTCAAGGACTTATTTCTTCATGTAAGTAAACAGTGAACAACTTGCCAATGTTACTATCAGCCATCACCCATTAGGAACCAGGAGGAGAGGAAACAGCAGCCAGGGGTTTAATCCAAATAACCTTCCATTTCATAGGCCTTGTTGACCTTCCTTAACTGGCTATCATTTTATTTTTCAATTTTAGCCTTCATCAAACCCAGTCAAGTGCTGCCATATTAGTTGGAGATGTTGGGAATCTTGTACTGAGCAAGGCTAATCAACAATTTAATGAAGGACCACAGTTACAAGAAGCCCATATCAAATTGAGGATCCCAGAAGAGAAGTTAATCCAGGCTTAAGATCCAGGTCTAAACAAGGTTTGACATTGCATGTTGAGTGCCATGCTCTCCAAAGTGTTCAGAATCAGGATTTTTTGAAATGCAGGATTCAGGACTTTTATGGAATGAAATGGTGCCTTAAGTATTTTCGTTTTGCCTAATAAAATTCCTCAGCCTCCTGAAATGGGGGAGAAAAACAAATTTGGGGCTGATTTTTTTCTGCATTGCTCCTGAGACCACAAAAAATATGCTGGTACACTGTATGTAACTCTAAGGCTATGTTTTCTTCACCCTTCATCTAAGTAACAGATAATTTGGACTTAGGCCTAATTGCAATTTGTTCTTTCTATATATCCTTTTTTTTTTTTTTTTGCAATTTGTCCATTTTTAATTCCATCCAAAATAGTTTCCAGGTTTCATTGGCCTTTTGTTTTGGTCTTTTTTTTTTACGGCCAATATTTGATAGCTAGGTTGATGTGCCCCTACAGGCATATTTACAGCATTCCATAAGTTATAATACTGGACAAAGTTTTGTCTCCTCAGTTTGTACATGACTATAAGAAGTTCAAAAGAAGGATTGGACTGTTGAGGGAAGAGGCTGGACATCAAAGGTGTATGGATTACAATCCATCTATCTGTGAGATGTTCCATCTGACAGAACTTCATCACATTGCTTTCACATAGCAAAGTATCTAGTGAAAACATATCACACACCATCTGAATGAGTCAAGGCAGGCCCAACTTCTCTAGATTGGTGGATCTGCTAAGTTCTGGGCATGAGCAGAGGCTGCTCTCATTGAATAAAGCCACTGCAACTCACCTGGATAGAATTCCATTTTGAAAGGAATCTGAATTAACTACAGGAATAGAAGTGTAACTTCACTGATCTACACCACAGCTTCTGCAAATCCTTGATGGAACTCTTTCCCATCCAGATGTTATATCGGATGTCAGAAAACTCTTATTATTGAATGGAGATAGAAAAAGATCTTCCTCCCCCATGACCTCAGAGACAAAACAGCTGATCTTATTCAAAGACAATGATTGCTTGCTAAAACATTCCTTGTTGGCATGCTTTGTATGGCAAAAGCTACTGAAGTATTTTGTCTTCTGTGGAAATTGCAACTTGTTCTCCGTTTAATTATTTGCTCAAGTAGGATGCTTCACTCAAACCTTTGTCATCCTTTTGAAGCTCCCAACACTCTGTTCTAGGGCTACAGAAACTGGATTAATTCCCCACATTAAGAATGTTTACAACATGACCTTTTCCAATCTGCATGGTGGCTTTTAGTTCATCAGAAGTGTGGCTTACCATAATTTTTTTTATAGACTTGGTTTCAATTGAACCCTGTTTTTGTATATTCCAGTTAGTAATCTGTACCTAATGATTGACTATTTAGGTAATCATTATCCACAAGTTGCAGAAATAAAGTCTAATCAGTGACTAGTTGAGGAAGTGACCTTGTCTGATCTGTGATGCAAGAAAGGAAATGACCAAATGAACTAACCTTTTCAAATTCACTAAATTCTAGTGAAGGACAGAAATGAATGAATCAACACTTTATATTTTTTTTTAAAATAATTTTTATTGAATACAAAAAAAGAAAAAAAAAGATTAAAAAACATTGAACATAGTGTATGTCTTTGACATACATCTTTGTCTAAACATTCCTTATTATACACATACTTTATACATTTCAGATATTCTTCCTCTATTTACATCCCTTCTAATGACCTTCCTTCTTTTTTTTCCTTCCATTTGTAAAATTTATTCCAGCTTAAATAGTATTCTGTTTCCTCCTGATTTTTTAATTCTTTAGTCATCTTATCCAATTCTGCGCAGTACAAAATTTTCCTTATTAACGCATCTCCACTAGGCACTTCATTTGTTTTCCAATTTTGGGCAAATGAATGAATCAACACTTTAGATCAAGTGTTTCAGAGCATAGTAAAGCTCCCAAGGTTGTTACATCCTTTTCTTTTTTTCCCCAGCTGATGGAGGAAATTTTGTTTCATGACTATATGTGCTACTTAGCTACATAATGCACTGAGACAAATGTAAAAATTTATATTTCTACAATGGAACCAAATTTCATTCTGAGATCTCAGCATTTCACTGTCATCCCTTCATGGCTTACTGACAACCAAAAATCTCACATGATCAGAAGTGAGTTGATAACTCTGAAGACCTTTCTCAGATCTGTCAAATTGGATTGAACATGGAAGATTAATGCTCAAAATTTCCCACAGTATTTTTTTTTATCAAAAGCAGTTACTTCTCATTACTCCATCCACATAAGCAGAGCAGGCCAGGGAGGAGATGGGTGGGAAACTCAATTCCCAGTTCTATTTTCCTAATTTAAAACTCATGAAGGATGGAAGGCATTTTGTGGTGGTGGAAATTGTTTCAAATTTTGAGTTAGATGTCTGCTTTCCACCCAAAACCAACACTTCTCTAATAATATCATACACCAAGTAGCAGTAGAATGCTTAAGTGAAGATTCTCAATCACAGCTAAACCACCCCTGGCCAATCGACAGGGAATAATAGGCTAGAAGACAGAAACTTTAAAAAGGTGATAGCACAAGATTCTGGGAGAGGTGGGGAATGAGACCCAGTCTTCTCTGAAAAATCCATTCTCAAGTACTCAATGCCTGTAATGTTAGTTTCAAAGAACAAAATAGTTTTCAATCTGCCACCTGAACCTTACAAAAAGTATTATGGATAAAATAATCACAGAAGAAATAGTTGAATAAATAAATCACTCTTCAGATCAGAATTAATTGGAAACCTACGAGGAAACTCATCAAAATTCACTAAAACTCAGATATATTTCCAAGGCTATATTGGATAAACTTCTCTTCCTGCAGGTAAGCCCTGAATGCGAAGATGGATCTTCCATAGGTTTCTAAGTAATGTTATAGGACAGGGCTTTTCAACCTTTTCACCGATTGTACCACTTTTAGGATATGGCAATATTCGAGTACCACCTAGCAAGGTGTCAAAAACGTGATGACCAAAAAAAAAACCTGTTCAAAGTTGCAATTGCACTGAAATGACTTATGACCATTTTTCACACTTATGACCATTGCAGCATGCCCAGGGTCATGTGATTTATATTTGGATACTTGGCGACTGATTCATATTTATGATGGTCACTGTCCCAGGGTCATGTGATCCCCTTTTGCAGCCTTTTGACAAGCAAAGTCAATGGCAGGGCTGCTGGTGGCCAAGTGCTAAGTTCCCTCCTTCCCTGCCTCCCTCTTTCTCATGCCCACTTCCTTCTGAAGGAAGAATTTGAACCCCCCCCCCCATATTTTCTCTCTTCCATATATTCATCAAACAAGGAAAAGCCTCCAGAAACAGAAAAGACAAACTGCTGAGTGAACTAGCTTAAAAAGGCACATTCCCCTTTAAGAATTAGCTACTGGCTAGAAAGGAAAGTAAGGAGGCGGCAGCTGGCACTTAAGGAAGAAAAAAAATGTAGTAAGTATTGGCTGCTGGCTAAGGCAGCCTCCCCAAATGGCTCCATTCATAAGTAAAGGAATCTACAGGAAAAATCCATTCAGGAGAAAAATACTTCAAAATCCCTTGCAGCAAAACTTACAGCTAACAATAGCAGAGCAATAGAAGCTAACACGAGACATCAACCATCAGCTATCAGCCAAATAGAAATTGCCAAACACTCCTTAAGAACACAAAGCCCTCATTGCACAAATCCCAGAACTTCAAAGTCGCAAAAGCACATAAGAATCCTTCCATTCTCCATCTCTCTCCCTCCCTTCTCCGTGCCTCACCTCGAGCCATTGCTGCTTTTCATTCCTCTTGGAGGGTGACCCCTCCCCCACTGCATTTCTTGCGTTTGCTGCTGCCAGCACAGGTGGCTGCCACAGCAGTTGCAAATCAGCTCATGGTCGGCCGGCCTGCTTGATTTGATCTCCTCTCCTCTCCCCCCCACCCTCCTCCTCCTCCTTCCCCTTCGGTGCAGCTAGAGCTGACTCCGCCTCCTCCCAAGACTGCTGCTTTTTTTTCTCTCTCCCTCTCCCGCCCAAACTGCCTCCTTTTATAGGTCTCCACCCCCCTCCTCCTCCTTTCTCATGGGGGAGGGTGAGCCAGAAGTGAGCCTGGGGCCTTTGCAGCTCCAGAGGACTCTCTCACTGTAAGTCCTTGCCTGTGCTGGCTCTTTCCCTCCCCCACTACACTTGGCTAGGCAGGGCTGCGTACCACCTGCCACTTGTTAATGTACCACAAGTGGTACGCGTACCACAGGTTGAAAAGCCCTGTTATAGGAGTCCGATATATAAGAGGGGGAAGAGAATTTCAGTGCCACTGCCAAGAATGCCTGTCCATAAGTACTTTCCAGATGGAAATACACAATTTGGGGAGGCTGCAATATGATTCCCCTGGATAATCTTAGCAAATTAGCAAGCAAACTGCTAGTTATTCCACTCCCAAATTTAACATTTTAAAGCTTATGAACTGATCTGTAATTCCTTGGCAGTGCAGTTCTTTCTGCATTGTGCAATACTGCATGGCAAGTGCCATACTCATGGTCTTCTGATATAACCCTCAAAGAATTACTTCTAACAATGTTGGCACATTATTTGGGGAAGTGAATGAAAAATTAAGGGGAAAAAAAGAGCACTGGCTGCAGGAGTTGTTTCATTTTTTTTTAAAGTATATACTAATGAATAATAGCATTTCAAAATGTCCTGAAAATCCTACCACTCTTTAAAAAAATGTTATCTGCTCATTTTAATCAGCCTACATATGTATTCCCCCCCCCCTTAGGATTGGTTGAAATCCAGCTGGGTCCCTCGTCTTGTCTTTGGATAGCATTGTGACAGGTCCTCTAGCATGAGGGAATCAGTTCTCTGGGATCGGTTCCCACAAATAAGACCCCACTGGTTTCTTAATAGTATGAAGTTGTTGCTGTTGTTAATAATGTGACAAAAACGCTAGCAAATAGATACAAAAGAATTGTGGGGAAAGGTAATTGTTATCTTTCCTTTCATGCCAACAGAGTTCACGTACAAAATATCACTGCATTGCTTTTGGAGAAATCAAAATCCTTTCAGACAGGGTGGCATGTATTAGTCTTGGTGCCCGGACAGTCTCTGCCATTTGGTGTCTGGCAGCATTCATTGCCCTACACTGCCATACCACTTTCAGGATGTGACATGAGACACGGAAGGCTGCTCATTTCCCCCCAAGACAATATTTATCCTATAAGTGAGGATTATTTTATTAACTTGCTATCTTTCTGTCAGGTATTATAAGAAGCCACTTCTAAACGTTGCTTTTGGCAAGCACCCAATGTTTACTAAAGAAATTCTGCCAAAGTCTCTACTTCTGTTATGTCTCGTACATTCTCTTTTTATATTAAATGCAATTGTTTTACCCTCAGCGGATGTTATTCGCCTAGAGAATGGCATGCTTAAGCAGTGGATGCCATAGTAAGTGGATGTCTCATGCTTCCTCTTTCTTCTTCAGTGGAATCAGCAGAGAGGAAGGCTGTCCTCTGCCACTCATATTCACAAATGGACAGGTTACAAGGAAAGTGGGATCTCAGAATCAGAAGCAGCAAAATGTACTCGGTGCCTGAGGAACAGAGTGAAAGGTGAGCATTCCTTAACACAGACACGTGCACTCCAGTCCAATCACCTATTATCCAAAGCATAGTTCTGGGGTCTGAAGCTGGCATTTTTATATGGTGGGAAAAAAATACAGCAATAATACATTGAATTGCTGGGCACCTTTTCATTATTCCCATGTCTCCTTATGCATAACCTTAGAGCTGACCTGATAATATATTGTGGTTCAATGGTTGCTTTCAGTCAGAAATCTTTCTCAACAAATGGTTTTCATACGAGTCCAAGCCTTTTCATCGGTGAGGCTCTTATAATGGAAAAGCCATCCTTATACAGGCTGTTGCTAAAATTTCTGTGACTTCTACAAGGAAAAATTGGGAAGTATCGTGTTTTATTAAGCTACAGAGTAGGTAAGTGGTAGAATATTGCCTGTTGTACAACTTTTACCTGCAGTTCTTGTGTCACTAAGATGGCACTTATAAATTCAGCTTTCACAGATTTAATTATGGATGTTACTAAAATTTCTGTAAATTAACTTGCTAACACTAGTCCCTATGTTCTGCAAGCCATATACAGTCAATCAAGAACAACGTGCCTTCAGTATCTCTCGGGTTATCAAGTAACTTAAGCTCGTTTGCTGAGTGTCCCATCCTTTTGCCTGGGTCATGTTAAATCTAGTCTTTTGTGAAGCTTAAGTTGTTGGGGATCCCTTTTCCCTAAGAAAATAACAAGCATAGATAAGAGGATAATAACAGATTTTTACCATGCCTCTCTGATGGTTAAATATTGAGTATAAGTAGTCCTCGACTTACGACCGCAATTGAGCTCAACATTTCTGTTGCTAAGTGAGACAGTGGCTAAGTGAATTTTGTCCCATTTTATGACCTTTCTTGTCAGAGTTGTTAAGTGAATCACTGCAGTTGTTAAGTTAGTCACATGCTTGTAAAGTGAATCTGGCTTCCCCATTGACTTTGCTTGTCAGAAGGTGGCAAAAGGTGATCCTTATGACAGCAACTGTCATAAATATGAGACAATTGCCAAGCATCTGAATTTTGATCACGTGACTTTTGGGATGTTGCAAGGATCATAAGTGTGAAAAACGGTCATAAGTCATTTTTCCCAGTACCGTTGTAACTTCAAAAGGTCACTAAATGAACTTTTGTGAATTGAGGACTAGCTGTACATCATAAACTTGGCTTCCCACCAATAAAAGGGAATTAGTTGGTTAAGATGAATCTGCTTTCATTTTCTATAATACTAAAATTTCCAATGGATTTTTATTTCCAATGTACTTATTGCCTACAATAAAAATACAATATAGGAGGATTAATGCAGATTATTTGAAATATATGGTACGATTGAATAGAAGGAGAATGTGTTGACTGAAGCCAAGGCAGGAAGAGATGAATGCTGCTTGGCAAAAAGATTGTTGCAAGTCTACACACAATGTGAAACTGCAGAGGCATCATGGCATGGTTTTTCCAGTTGTGAAAGGGGGATCCTCTGAAAGGCTGAATGAATGAAAAATTGAATAAAGAAAAGTTGATCCCTTTGAATTGTGATGCTAGGAAGAATGGTTAAGAATACCCTGGAGCTCAACAAAAAAAAAATCTTTTAGTGTTAAAAAAAAGTTAGATTTGACTGATCACTGGAATGTTACCAGCGAAGCGTAGATCCTTTGGACACATAATGTGAAGGCAAGAGTCATTGAGGAAGTCTTTGATGTTTAGCAAAATCAAAGGAAAGTGAGAAAGAGGCTGACAGAAGTCACTGTCACTAGATAACATCACTGATGCCAGCTTACACAGATTTAAAGAAGCCATTACTAACAGACAGTCCAGTTACGAAAAGATCAGAAAGATTGAACAAATCTGTTTCGAATGAATCCAAGAATTCTGAGTTCAAGCTTCTGCCAAGTCCCTGCCAACCTTGGGCTTAGTTGCCATTCCTCATCCAAATTTACTTTACCAAGTTTTCAGAAGGACACATTGAAGGGCTCCCCCGGCATTGCCTTCAGCTCCTTGGGGAAAAGTAAGTAGACATGGAACCTCAATTTTAAGGAGTATTTTTAAATAAAATGTTGGTATACTTTGCAGGTGATTTTGCAATACTTCTTTCCATTCTATAACTGAATGCACTTCTGGAAGGTTGCATTTGGAGAGGACCCAATTTACTGGTAGACCAAGTTAAAAACTGAGCCAAACATCATGCCATTTTGAGCTGACTTAAGCTGAAATCCACATGATTCATGCTTGTAGGTTGTATGTTCCCTCTTAGTCACCTGCCAAATGAAATTAAGCAGACAGGACATCAGTCTCAGCATCTCCTGGTTCATAATTCTTCTCCCTAGGCTACATTTTGTATAAGTGCTGTTGTCCCCACCCTGCACGATTCCTGCTGCATTTTCAGGGATAGGCAACAGACATTTTTAGCTTTTTATTAGTCCAAGGCAATATCCACCTCTTCTTTGGAAACTGCCTTATTCATCCCACTCCATTTATTGTTTTAAACAAGTTTTCTTTTGGGGGGGGGGGAGGCAGGAGTAGGACGACTCTTCTTCCTCTTGCAGCTGCCATTTCCTGTGGCCATCTTCTTGCTCCACAGTGCATTCAAGGAAAGACGGTGCCTATTATTTCTTTAAAGCATCAATAGTTTAAATCAGGGGTCTTCAAACCTGGCCCTTTTATGACTTGTGGACCTCAACTCCCAGAATTCCTCAGCCAGCATGCCTGGCTGAGGAATTCTGGGAGTTGAAGTCCACAAGTCATAAAAGGGCCAAGTTTGAAGACCCCTGGTTTAAATGAAAGTGAAAAGTGGATTTAAGGAGAGACAGAGAGAAAAAAGAGATGGGAGTTGTGCAAATGTGGCTGAGGTCATTTATCATTCTATGCTATAATTGGCTTAGTGAATTGTGCAAAACCAGCTTTCTAGGATTTATTTAGTAAACAACAATTAAATAAACTATGGCTTTGCTAAGTCCTTCTGGCCTGATCTAGTTTAACCGTGATGTTAACTAAGGCTGCAGAGGGCCTTGTATTTGAAAGCTAAAAGATGCTTCAGAACACATAGAAGTAAATGCATAGCTTCTGACTGCCCTTCCTTAAACCAAATGCATCTTCTTCTAGGACTGGCTTGCAATTGCATGATCCTGGGAAAAAATATATAGCTGCTTTAAGGTGTTGCAGATACATACAAAGTGAATGCCCATGTTTAGGCTGAAACATCTTTCTTTGCTTTTTAAATCCAAAGCTCTTATTTTAGCTGTTTTGTTTAAATATTTCTTTGACTGTTAACTGCCTTGAGTGTGCTGTGGTTGGAAAGCTGGAGAATAAATCAGATAAATATGAGTAAATAAATTCATACAATATGTGAACCCAGTCTATCTTTAGTACTTGACAATATTTTTCTGTGTTTTCTTTTTTCAATTTATCTTTAGATATGCAGAATTATCTCCCCATCTGGAATCCTCACCAAAGGGCAGAGAAAATAAGGAATCACTTTCTGACCAGACCTAATCTTCAGATACGTCAGCTGAAATAGTCTGACAGCACAAAATGGGAATCTCCTCTTCCTGAGATGCTGAGAAAGTTGCCAACAGATAGAAGATAGACAGTAGTAAAATAGGCAAACAATATGCATCCCCTCTGCATCTGGGAGTTTATCATCTTTGGTCTTAGATAGGGTTGCTCTACCCCAGACAGACCCAGTGCGTAATCAGGAGGTCTGCTAGACTCACCTGCTTAAAGAGCAGATGGCTATCATGGCTAGGAGGCCTTTGCTCAACTTTGCGTCATTATACCCTTTCACATATAGGGAGGCTCACTGATCAGTCACTCATGTCCTGGTCATTTCCTAGCTGGACTATTGCAATGCTCTCGACATGGGGCTACTCTAGAAAAATATCCAGAAACTTCAGCTGGTACAAAATGAGGCTGCACGTGCAATCTTGGCCATCCAAACATTTAACACCTCTATTGTGCAAGCTGCATTGGGTGCCCGCCTACTTCTGGATCAAATTGAAAGTGTTGGTTGTGACCGTTAAAACCCTACATGACATGGGACCAGGTTATCTACCAGTCCATATTCATCCCATTATATCGGTCCATTCCCTCAATCAGGCAGGGAAGGCATGTCATCCAAAGAATTCTGATTGGCAGGGTCCAGGAAGGGAGTTTTCTCTGCTGTTCCCCCACACACACCCTGTGGAACACTCTCCCCCAGAAGTGAGCGGACCCCCATTCTCTTGATTTTCCAAAAGGGGGTTAAAACATGGTTCTGCACCCTTGCTTGGGATGCGCAGACGAGCACACAGCCATGGGGCTGGCTAGTACCCTGAAAGTCCTCAGCCCTCTCTTAATCAATTTTTTAATATTCCTTTTCTCTTTTAATTTTTACACACTGTTTTCACGCTTTTCATATTTTATTGTTCGCCACTCTGTGAGGGAGATGAGTGGTTCTTAAATAAATCAATAAAAATATAAGATAATGTCTTAGAACCCTTTTGTAATATGAGCTTTAGAAGGTCAGAGCCTGTCTTCATATTGTATGAGCAGAGAATCTGGAATCTACATTAGATTTATCATAGTTATTTCAAGTGTTTTTGAAAAAGGTATATACTTTTCTCAAATTCCTTGTAAATTCTTCCCTAAAAGAGCTCTCTTGGGTTAGGTTGGGCTGGCTCCTTCACAAGTACATCAGTTATATAATCCTACTTAACAAATTCAGGGGGTTTTTTTCTCCCTTTTTTTCCAGAAGCTCTCCTTCAAGGAGTGGCTCAGGAACAGGTTTGCACTGGTCTGGCTGGATGTAAACAAGGCAAAGGGAAAGAGGCTATAGTTTTCAGATACCCTGATGCAGCGTGCACTCTGTTTAGGATTAAGAGAGTGTAGCTCATGGTTGGCCAACCTCCAGCAATAGTCTGTTAGTTCACAAAACTAACTGAGCTTTTTGCTGTAATTTTAGACAAGCGATTACTGTCTAAAAGTAATAAGAAAGTCTGATGTCACATTTTCAACCTGGACACCTCTGCTGCTTGATGGGATATATCAACAAGAACATTGACAAAGAAACTGTAGGAGATGACCAGGCTGTGCCTGAGGAAGGAGGGGTCAACTGCATCATTAGTTTGGAGTCCCTTTATGCCCACAAGAGGTCTAAGTATAGTCCACCTTGAATTCTGTTGACTCTTATCTACTACCAATTTACCTTGATCATTAGTAGTTAAGATTCTTGTTTAGAGGTAGCATGGATTAAACTTATACTCCTTTGAACAACCTTGGTTCTTGATATCTGGCACCTGACATTAACACACAGATTTCCCTCTTTCCCTGAGAGATGTGGTGTGTGTGTGTGTGTGTGTGTGTGCATATTTGTGTGTATATACATATACATGTGTGTGTATGTGTGTATGAGTGGCGCAGTGGCCTAGAGTGAAGACATTCACCTCCCATTTGGAAGGTTAAGAATTCAATCCTAGGCAGCTGCAAATCAGGGTACAAAAAGAAAATAACTGCTGTGAACTCTGCATAGGTGTTAGGAAGGGTGTCCAGCTAGTAAACTCTCAGCTCCATTCAATCACCCTGACCCCACCCCAACCCCACCCCGAATAAAAGGGTCATAAATATATATATATATACAAACCCACTGAAATAAAGGATGATAGATAATATGACTATTTCCATCTGTGGGATTTGAATTATGAAATTTTGCTCATCCTTTCAAGTCAACAGTCCACTTGATCTAGTAGTTAAGGCACCTGTGAGTTCTAGTCCCACCTTTGGGATGAAAAAACAGCCAGATGACTTCGGGCCAGACACCCTCTTTGCCCAAGCTGGTAAGGAAACAGTTACCTATTATCTACTGCAATATATGATCATAGCCTGCGTATACCAATCATTACCATTTATGAAGTATAAAGTATTTTACAGTTGAGGAACACTGCTGGGAGATACAGTAAAATATTGACCAGAGAACAATCATTACAGGAGTTTTTCTCAGTTGGATTTTATTTACCATACTTAAACTATTGGATTTAGGCACTAAGACTCTAGTAATCTTAGGCTGTCTTCTGGCTACCATTAGAAGAGTAATTTTAGGATGGGCACTCAGGGCCGAGTGGCAGTACTAAACCATATGGACTTCTCCTCCTGAAGGAGGATGTGCAAAGCTTTGAAAAGGTGCTTTGCTTCACTGAGGCTGTGAAGTTGTTTAATGGAGCAACAGGACCCCTCCCCTAGCCCCCCTTTCTAAAGAGTGAAATGAAACTTCCATGTTGTTTTGGTTCATGCTGCTCTTTCAGTCTCCTTCCGCACTTCTTATAGCCCAGCAAACACAAATATCTGCTGGAACCACTAGAGAAGACTAGGCACATTTCTTCAGTGGAGCAAATGGCATCATTGCTTGCCTTGCCAAACCAAATAGTGTCATCTTCACAGTTCAAAGTGTCTCATCAGGACTACTTGTGATTGTCTTGCATGGGCTTGTTATGGATGCTGCAGTGCAAATATATCTCTTTCATCCAGTCCAATGCCTTTTCAGTCTGAAGAGCATTAAAGCTGATGAGATATTTATAAAGCATCACTGCCCAGTTTTTGCTAATACAAAAGTGCTACTTTCATAAAAATACAAAAGGGGTGGTTAGTCTGCCTGCAGCTTACCAATCCCTCCCATTATCTCTCGCTATATAAATTGTATTCCAAAGGAACTTAATTATGTTCAAACACAGTGAATTCAACTACTTTTAGACAGTGAGATTTATTGCAGCTAACAAACATTTTTTGAGACTAGAGACTATACATTACTTTGTTGCCTACATTCATTATTGAATGAGAAGTGAAATTTCAGGTAGCGTTTGGTAAAAACAACAGTTGGTTTATTCTTATCCAAATTCATGGACATCCTAAAATCTCCAGCAGATTAAAAATTCCTGCTTTAGATTTTTTTAAACCAGAAAATAAAACAAAATACAGGGAGAAAGTTTCTTTTACTCCATACCATTGGGATGTGTGGCATGTGGTTGGTGCATTAAAAAAAAAGCTGTACCAAAACCTGTGCATTTGTTATGTATTGTAAAGCAACAACTCAGTCCTGACTCTATATCCCATTTACTGTATATCTCAGGGATGCACAACATTTTGGTGCTAAATATTGTTCACCTTTGGATAAACAGCCACAGACTACACTGCAAAAACAAGGAGGGCCAGGTCAAAGAACTAACTTGGGCCAGGACAACCTTCCAAATAAATGAAAGCTTGGATTTAATTATAAGTATCTTTTCTATCACTTTTTAAAAAATCACATTAAAAAAATTGAGAGAAATGTAGAGTTCATATCTGGCTTAGGATTTTTTAGGTCACCTCTGATTTAGGATTCCACACAACAAAAATAATAATACCAGCTCAGACCCAGAGTGTTGCTCCTTACCTCTCTACAAACCAAAAAGGACAACATTTCAGAAGTATAATGCACATTTTTCAGTTAAAAGCCCCTCTCCTTCTCCCAAAAGGAAAAAGGTCATGGCAAACCACTTTTCAAAATCCTGCCAAGAAAACTGCAGGGATTTGTGCAAGAAGTTGCCAGGAGTCAAGAATAATTCAAAGACACCCCCCCCCAAAAAAAAGGAATCACTTCAACCCTGATCTCCATATATAGTAGTTGGCCTGTTTGTGCTGATCCAACATAACTAAAGTGCCAACATACGCATGCATCACACATCAACTAACTGTGTTATTGCCAGCAGAGGACAGGAAATGATCAGCTAAAGTGTGATAAGGGGACATGGTTATCTGCTTGACTACCATTCATTTCACCCAGTGACAAAGTCTATGGTTACCAAATCTTCATAGACCTTTACCTTTTCCATTACATAATTCAAAACACGATTAGGAAATGCAGTGAAATCCAATTGAGGAAGTTGATAAGAAAAAAGATAAGACTTCATACTGTATCTTTTTTGTAAATTGAAGGATTAATCTGGTTACAATATTCTATAAGCAAACTCACTATTTTCATGGGATTATTTCTCAGTCCTATCTTGAAATGGCCCATCATACAAGAATATGAATATAATCTATGATCTCTGCAGCGGTAAAATGAAGTTCAGATAAATGTAATTTCTTATTTCATTCTGATCTGTAAGACAATCTGAAGTGAGACAGTTATTTCATTCAGAGAAAAAGCAAATTTCACCACGTACTAAGCAATCCAGATCATACTCTTTGAATCAGTCGCCTGAATAAGACAATTGCATTGAAGATTAGGAAGAATTTCATTTCCCCTTGGTAAAATTGGACTAAAAGTAATGTGATGTAATACAGTGTAATTCCATGGATGGCTTTTATATAAAAATCCTTACTTCATATACAGGTGAAGGGGTCTGTTTGAAATCATCTCAGTATTTCCTTTTTCTCTCTCTTAAAGATAAAACTTCTTTCAAATAAAATCGAATTCCTGGTCTCTTTATAGAATGTCCTTATAGTTAGTTTGGCAATAATTCAGAAGTGTTTTGCCAGAGCCTTCTTCAAAGAAGTGTTTTACATATGTCTCCAGTCTACAACTCCCACCCAAGGACTAATCATGGCTGACTCTGCATCGCTTCCAAGCCCAGACAAGATCAGCAAGTGAGTTGCCCTTATTCGAGGTGCAGTGAGCAACCAGACTTTATTCAAACTTAGCGCTGAATAGGATTGTGTTGTTAATTAGTCATAGATCACAACAGATACCCTCTTTTTTGCTTTGCTTTGCTTTCTTTAGAGGGGATGAGCCATAAACTCCATTCTGGAGCATGTATTACATAGGCCAGAAGCCTGAGGCTTCGTTTGTAACATATTCACCTAAATATTCCAGTGAATATTCCTTGAGCCTTTGTTATCTCTTGTGCACCAAGTTTTACAGAAACATATATGTATACAAAGTAAAAGAGAAAGCGAATGGACAAAGGGACCCAAAGGACACAGAGAGGTACATGGCTAAGGTTCACCTGTAGCCTTGAGGACAGAGGATCTTCACTTCTGTTGTTGAATCAGTACAGATCAGTAGATAATTTGATTTCGGAAGAAGGTTGTAATGGTATATACATTTAAATGTAAAACATCACAACAGTATTGTAATTGGCCTACAGTTTTCAGAAATAAATAGATTCAATGGTTATTACAATCTGAACACTGTTGTTCACTTATATTCATAGTTTCATGAAGGCAAATGCAATTCATGTGAAAATGATAACATGGTGAGAGAGAAGGAAGGAAGGAAGGAAGGAAGGAAGGAAGGAAGGAAGGAAGGAAGGAAGGAAGGAAGGAAGGAAGGAAGGAAGGAAGGAAGGAAGGAAGGAAGGAAGGAAGGAAGGAAGGAAGGAAGGAAATCAAGCATATGGGCAGGTCTGGTCAGGTAGCAACTTTATACCTGGATTATGTCCTCTCTTATCAGAAGAGTGCTTTAGTGGCACAGTACAGCTGGTTTATATCCACCAGCACTTTGCCTCTTTCTCTTAATGCACTGTTTGTTCAAGTCACTTTCCAAACACTCATAGCTGTATGATAAAGGTCAGTGAAATGCAAAAGGCATAAAGAAAATGCACAAAGCTGCTGTGCTTGGCCAGAAAGACCAACAGTATGTCAAGGAAAAGAAGAATTGGAAATCTGTAACCCAATTTATGAAAAGAAAGCAAAGGGAGAGTAACAGTTTGAAGCTCTCCACAGCTAAAGCTCATTGGAGCAGGAGGGGAGCTCCTTGTCCCATTCAGCACAAAGGGGCCTGTAGATAAAGGGTTTTGAATCAGAAATAAGTGTGCTGTGTCTAAACATGGTTCCTCACCAAGTAGCAATGAAATCGCCAACGAAGAGACTGTTTTCTAGCGCAGCCTATGTTATTAAATGCTGTATAAATGGAACTTCAGGTAAGCCACACCCAGGATGCTTTCCATTGATACCTTCACATTCTTGGGAGTGTGTGAGAATCATGCAATAGCAACACACATGCTTATCACTATCCAGCTGAACTTCTGTATGCGGGTAACTTAGAGAACTACCAGGAAATCCAGTTGGTACAAGATATGGCAGCTCACTTGCTGGCAGGAACCCCTTACACTGTTGCTGAGTCCTCTATATTAGTTACTCAGAGACTTCCAAGTACAGTTCAAAATGCTGGTTTTTAAACTAAAGAAACCCCCATGGATTGGCATCAAGGGACCTTCAGGACCAAAGTGGGCTCATCTTGGGAGAAGCATTTGGGATTAAGGCCAATTTCTTTGTTGTGAAATTGACATTCTAAAACAGTCTCCACTGGGCATGCACAATTCTTTACATTGGCACATTGTAAAGAAACATTGGCTCCCATGCTGATTGTCTTTTGGAAATTGGTGATTGTAGAAAGCCTTTGGGGGGTTAAATGTTATTGTATATATAAACTGAGATACAGGTAATCCTCAATTTACCACCATAATTGAGCTCAAAATTTCTGTTGTTAAGTGAGACATTTTTAAGTGAATTTTGCCCCATTTTATGACACAGCAATGGTCATAAATATGAACCAGTTGCCATGCATCTGAAGTTTAATCACATGACCATGGGGATGCTGTGATGGTTGTAACTGTGAAAAACAGTCATAAGTCACTTTTTTCACTGTTGGAACTTTGAATGGTCACTAAATGAACTGCTGTAAGTTGAGGACTACCTATATAATTTTTAGGATGTTTGTTATTGTTTCACTGATTGAAATTTAATAAATATATAAATCTCCATAACAATATTCTACAGGGATTCTGAGTTGCTGAAGTAAACTGAATGGGCTGCCTATTGTTGCCAAAAAGGTTTTCAGTTGGAGACCCAGAGGTAGGTCAATGCTGGGCCTGAGAGCAATTTATGGATTAGTATTATCTTTGTTTTTAAATAAAAAACAGAGGTCATCAAATGTGTGGTCACTATAAGCTGACTGAATGGGACTAACTGCAAGAGCCCCTCTGCGAGGCAGATGGGCAGTTAAGAGGATAGATAGATAGATAGATAGATAGATAGATAGATAGATAGATAGATAGATAGACAGATAGACAGACAGACAGACAGACAGACAGACAGACAGACAGACAGACAGACAGACAGACAGACAGACAGACAGACAGACAGATAGATGATGGATAGATAGATAGATTATGAATAGATAGATGGATGGATGGATGGATGGATGGATAGATAGATAGATAGATAGATAGATAGATAGATAGATAGATAGATAGATAGATAGATAGATAGATAGATAGATAGATAGATAGATAGATAGATAGATAGATAGATAGATAGATAGATAGATAGATGATTGATGATGGATGGATGGATGAATAGATAGATAGATAGATAGATAGATAGATAGATAGATAGATAGATAGATAGATAGATAGATAGATAGATAGATAGATAGATAGATAGATAGATAGATAGATAGAAGATAGATAGATAGATAGATAGATAGATAGATAGATAGATAGATAGATAGATAGATAGAGATAGATAGATAGATAGATAGATAGATAGATAGATAGATAGATAGATAGATAGATCATGATGGATGGATGGATGGATAGATAGATAGATAGATAGATAGATAGATAGATAGATAGATAGATAGATAGATAGATAAAGATTATCCTTCATTCATTCAATTTCAATAGATGCCCTTCTCAAGCAAGACTCTGAGCAGCTTACAATCACTATATTTATTCTCTGTGTTTATAGTATGATGCATAAATGTTAAAGAAAGGAACTTGTTAAGGCAGCACAGATTTGAATATAAGTAGTTCAGCAACAAGAGGTAAAGCTTTGAGTCCATTCATGATATCTGAATCAACATGCCAGGTTTTCTATCAAGTTTGTTCCTGCACAAGTGACACAATGTTCTGTTTCTAACTTGTGTCTGATTGTTAAACCTTAACTGCAAAAAAAAAAAAATTAAGTAAAGGAGTTTGTCATCAAATTGCTTTTTTGCTGCTACAACATTGGAACCACGCCAATGATTCATTGGCATAAAATAAATCGAAACAAATGGGTCATGTGCCTCATGCAGGAGTTTGATTTTCATTTATGACTTAAATAACATATAGATAAGTCCAATCTCAGATGCACATGGAAGAGGAAAGCAACATTAGCAAGGAGATTGTTGATTGTGGCATCAAGTATTTGCATAGCACACAGTAAACAGTGTTCTGGGTTCAAACAATACCCTGACCCATACATCAACCAACTGAGCTGCATTTTCACAAGATGATAAGCTACTAACTAACTAATTAACTAACCAGCTAACTATAATAAATTGAACAAATGCATTTGGTTAGGCATTTTATAAGAACATAACCCTGTGTTTGTAGCAAATGGTGACAGTCACAGCATCTAGTCACCAAAATAAACACCATTCAGAAATGTAAATACTGTACTGTTGACTAGAAGTATGATGATTATGCTATCCTCAAAAGGCAAAACAGCCTCAGACAGGACAACAGGAATAGGTTTGCGACTATTTTAGCAGTAACATTTCAAAGAAAATCTCTGATATTCTTTTGGTCTCTTGTGAAATTATGTTCACTACTCCCATTATACACCCACATGAGTCCAATCCAATTAAGTATATGCATATTGATACCGTGGCAGGAAGAATGCAGCAATATTAAATCAGAATGGCAAAAATTCTCATGATCACGTAGTGGGCGGTTACTGGTACATACCATCTCCCAGCTCTTATTTGCATCTTATCGCAGGGTGGTCCTTGAGAAATGGCAATTTTTACATAGCATTCATATTTGAACAGGAATATTGCCCTGTGGTACTGTATGAAGAGATGAAGGATTCTTCTCAACTTCTGTTGAAGTGGGGATATTTCATAAGCAGCCAGTCTTTATGCAAGGGAGAATTTGAGCTGTTGGAATGTAACCACCAGGCAAAGTGGGGGGGCAGGGTTCTGCACAGAGATACATTACTGGTGGTTGTAAGATAGGATGGGTAGGCTTCTTCCTTCAGCAAACTGATGGTGCCTAGCAATCAGAATGATCTGCCCAGATGCTTGTCTTCTTCCATTTGCTCAGCTTGTGCATGTATGAACAGACATGGTCAATGATACCGTATCATTCCCAGGTTTTTTCTTACCTCAAAGGAAACAAATTCTTTGAGTCTTCTCCCGAGAAATATGATGAAGAATGTACAACATAAGCACAAAGCTAGGGTTATTCTGCATTAATATATATTATATATTAATTTAATTTAAACCATATATATTGCATCTATGTTGCATTCTATAGCTGTGATCACCGACTGTGTTTCGTCTTCTGCTGATGTTTCCACTTCTTTTCAAAACCAGGCATGCATGTTTCTAAGTTTCATTTCATTGCCTAACAATTTACATGACAATAAAAAAGTTTATGTAGCCTTCTGCATTCCAGCACCTTTCCCCAATTTAATGCCTTTCATTGATAATATTGGTGACATAGAAGTCTAGCACATATGTAAGGCACCTCGCTGAGAATGACTAGTGTCAAATGTTCCTGGATTATTTGTTTCACCCCAGCCTTAAACAGAAATACATTAATGGAATCAGAAAGTTAGATAGGGCGATTTGGGCCATTAAATCCAAACACTTACTTAGTGCAGGAATCCAGGCTGTTTCTGTTCTTCTCCTGTGATTATCCTTCTTTCCTGTTCCTATATGTGAATTTTTGTTTGTTTCAAATATTCCTTAAGATTTTGGGGGGTAGCCATTCTGGTTTCTTTTGCTGCCTTCCATTTTTTCTTTCTTGGGAAACATTTATTTGCAGTTCTGCTTCTAGTAATTCCCTCTCTCCCCTCCCCCTCCCCCCCCCCTCTCTCTCTCTCAAAAGGAAAACTTTGGCACTTAAAAGATGAGCAGGCTTGTGATGCTCTTCAAATGCTCTTTCTTGAACCACTTCCTTCCATCTGGCAACTTTCCAGATATATTAGATTTTCACAGAATTCCCAGCCAGCAGAAGCCATGCTGGTTTGGAATTCTGGGGAATATTTATTTATTTATTTATTTATTTATTTATTTATTTATTTATTTATTTATTTATTTATTTATTTATTTATTTATTTATTTATTTATTTATTGGCTGCCATCTTACCGTAGGATTACTCTGGGCAGCCTACAATGTTAAAAAGGATAAAACTGTACGAAATCTGTAGGAATAAAATACTATAAAAATACAAATTCAGACCACAGATATAGTCACAAAACGTTGGCTGAGTATCTAATTGGGAACCATTTTTCTAGGTGTTTCTAATGCTTCTAATTCCCTTAGATCTATATCTTTTTACTTTGCATTATCATAATCTTCTTCTTGAAAACAGCTTGATTGCATCCTGCATCATAAATTCTGCATGGAAACAGTTGGGACAGATTTATAGAGGATGTGTTGCCTGAGCTATCGATGATTCACAGCACGTTGTTCTCCAATGTGTTTTGCCCAGAGGAGATAAGATATCTTCTGGTAAATCATTTATAGATATTTGGCAGCCTGGATTTCCAGGGTTGGGCAGTTATATTGAAAGTGAATCTAACCTTAAAAACCATGATATGAAAAATTATAACGATGTACCTGCCTGGAAATTTTTCTTAAGAAAGAATAAGTTCTTTCTTTCTTTCTTTCTTTCTTTCTTTCTTTCTTTCTTTCTTTCTTTCTTTCTTTCTTTCTTTCTTTCTTTCTTTCTTTCTTTCTTTCTTTCTTTCTTTCTTTCTTTCTTTTTCTTTCTTTCTTTCTTTCTTTCCTTCTTTCTTTCTTTCTTTCTTTCTTTCTCTTTCTTTCTGTCTCTGTCTCTGTCTCTGTCTCTGTCTCTGTCTCTGTCTCTGTCTCTCTCTCTCTCTCTCTCTCTCTCTCTCTTTCTCCCCTCCCTCCCGACACACAATGCCAAGAAGCTGAATGTGGAAAGAGTTCACTCCTCTTATTTCTAGTATTGTATTAAACACTAGCTATGTTATATAATATATGTTTATGTATATAAGCTTTTTTCCATAGCATGAACAAAATAACTCCAGAAAATTTGTCCAGATTACTTGCAAATCTTCTTTGTATATTTATTGGAGAAAAGAATTAATTAAAAGATTGATGAATGACACACATTTTCTGCTTCGTGTCACTTCTGCAAGATTCCCCAAAAAGTATTCTAGAAATAATATTAAGACATGATGAGAGCACACAGTTACAGATATTTATTTGCTCTGTTCCTCACCTATGAAGACTATTCCTATTTATTGATGCTAACCAAAACTGCTAGGAGATTAAAAATCACCAAGGCACTATTCCATTTTTTGTATGTACTGAATTATTACAAATGCATACATATTCTCCTGTATATACCATCTCACTCACTTCTTCTGTTTTTAACTCTTGACGTTTCTGATATTTTTTTCCTCCTTTGAACTGGTGAGATTTTGTTTTTCTAATCTGAATCGGGTAAAGTTTACCAAATTTTCAGCTCTCTGTATTGATCCTGCATTTACAGATGTAGTCTGACAAGCAATACAAGAGGCTTTTCTTAAACTTTATTTTAACTTTAAGAATGGACCTCTGTTTTTGTTGCAGAGGTACAACTGTTATTGCAAAATACTGGGGAGCAGGATTAGCTGATGACTCTCTTCTCAGAACATTTCATGGCTCAGACAACAACCAAGGCGTGATTTTTATTAGGAAATCTATGGAAGGCAACCTCAAGAAAGTATCAGTACGTACATATCAGCACTACAAAGGTTTTCAGGTGATCTTCAGTTCCAATTTATTTATGTTCAGGTTTATGTGATTTATAACTCTCTGACAGTTGTCTAATCCATGGCAAGTTTAATGTATGGTTAATGGCAAATACCTATAGCAGATCTGATCTAAAACATTGAAAGGGCACTAGGTGGACTGGGTTAGGAATCAAAGCACAGATGAATGAAAACCTCAGCCCATCCGAATGCTAAAATAACTAGGTCGACTGGGAGTCCTCCAAATACTTGAGAGAATCAAGAATCTGCTAGAATTCTGACAGTGGCAGTTAAGGAAGAGAAAAATGCCACTGCTGTATTTTTTTCCCCCAATCACTTTATCAATGTGGAGTCTCTCTGGCTGCCCCTTTTTATGAGGTCAGAGAGTTTCCTTATGACGTCTTTCTTTTTTAAATGTAATTGCAGCCAGGAAGATGTGGAGGGGTAGATAAATGAGCCCATAATTAAAGGCAGGATGCTAATACAAGTAACTTGGGTAAAGAAGAAAGCCACTAGCAATCCAAGGGATTGGATTAATTAATTAATTATCCTCTCTTTGGAAACAATCTTCTTATGTCCCTTGAGACTAAATGTGAAGGGCAAAAGGAATGCAAAAGAAACTTTTCTCAAAGCATGGGTGGAAAACTGTGTGTTCCAGGTTTGCCATGAAAATAAGTGGAAATACTGGTGGAGACTATTTCTCCTGAATACATAGATAGACCATGGATCCAAATATAATCTGTGCCTGGCCAGGTAAGAAATTTAGTCAAATTAAATGGACAGAATTGCCCATACCCATTAAGGCTCAGCATAGATTTCTAAGGATCAGTCTAGGAGTGATCAATTCATGATCAATGTCTTGATGCTTGCAAGGATGTATCAACATTCTTTGTTTTGTTCCCTACCTTCCCTTAGATCTGGACCTGCGTAGTATTTCAATAGGAGGCCACCGGGCAATTCTAGGGCCTTAGGCTAGACTGGAAATACAAACTCAGATATAAATGGCAAAAATCACTTACAGATTATTTCCGAGAAAATTATTTGGATGCTTCCATATAAATAATTACTCAGTTACAGTGGTGGGATTCAAATATGTGAACAACTGGTTCTCTGTGTGGATGCCGCTTCTGGAAGTCCATTCTGGGCCTTGGCAACAAAAAATTAGCTACCGGTTCTGCCGAAGTGGTGCGAACCGGCTGAATCCCACCACTGCTCAGTTAAACTCATTCAAGGGAGTCTTTATCTTGTAATCCAAAATAATCTGACCATTGCTATTGTACCCTGACCTACTAGGCATGGAACAAATTCCTACATTCTCATCCTGGTAGTTGTCCCTTGTATTCTCTGCTTTAAAGAATGCTGTCTATAGGAGCCCCAGCCATCTGCATGAGGCCAATGAGACCTCTGTTCTCGCAGTCATCTTCAGCCCTTATGCAACAAAAATTCCATATGCTTTGGCTGCTGAACTCCAAACAGGGCACTATTGTTCCAAGCTCTTCCAGTAATCACTTGCTTTCTTCTTCCTACCAAGAATATCCCACACGGCTTTTGCACTATTAATCATCTGTGCTTTGTTTTGTTTCTATGCTTTATTCAACATGAGTCATATCCCGTTGGGCCTGTGGCCCCAGTCCTAAGTACACTCGCTAGTATGTTCTGCTGGCTGGAAATCTCACTGAGGTTTTTCTTATGAAGCTTGTGGCCACACTTTGATGAAATAAATTAATTTTACAAAGTTTGGATGATCTGGAATCGTTCACCACTAAAGTGCTTCAATACTTTTATTGTGGGGAAGACAACCTGCAGCCCAGGAACTCCCAATTCCAAATGTCATTGCTGGTGATGAATGTTATGCCAAATCTTCAATCTTAGGTTCTAAAATAAATTCTATAAGTTTTAAAAGCAAAGCAAATGCCAGAGTTCTCTTCATGAAACTCAGATTTTATGACACTTCCTCATTCAGCTTTAGAATCCCCAAATTACAGTATTTCTCAGCCACCCACTAAGTTGTTCTTTCTTAAGAAAATTTGATGACAACAATAATATAACTACAGCTGACTTGTTAGATCTGTTGAACATCCACCTGGTCCATATACAGATCCAACAATGATGAAGCAGATGTCTAGAAGATAAGAAAATTCTTTTGTTATTCTTTGTGCATAAAGAAAGAAGCCTCTACCCTAAACCTAATCCCACAAAAGAAATCCTTAACAACTGTTTTTATTTGTTAGATTTGCATCCTGTCTTTCTTTTGGGACAGTAATAGGCAAATTTTGAGTGCCCAAGGGCTCTGCTGAATATTTTTGGATGGATGATATTTAGAAAATTATGGAGGCGTTAAAGTTTGGAGATTAATTTTGTTGAAGTATTGAAAGGTTTTTTTAACTATAATTTCTATCTATTTTTCCACCTCAAAATGGTGGAAACTATGTCTTTGGTCTTCAGCAATGATAATTAAAGAAGTCTTTGTTGGCCACAAAAAAGGTCACATCCCTGGGGCTATAGATAGCTCAGTAGTTTCAGTGCCTGAGTATGGACGTAACGGGTGCCTTACTATTCCTAATTCAATCCCATAACCAGTATATTATCCTGGATCTCAATAATGACAATAGTAATAACAACAGCAACCTTTCCACTGCAAGTTCCTAGTCTTCCTTCAACACTGAGGTAGCACTCTCAGTGCAAAGAAACTTCTTCCTGTATCTGCATATAGGTCTATGGAAGCATCATCCTGTCCTTCTCTGTAAATGTTATAAAGAGAAGAGCAAATCTGGCATCATTAGAGGCAGAACTGGCACCTGTAATCCCTCCCACAGCTCTTCAGCACATCATGCTTCTTTGCATCGATGCTATACTTTAGGAAGACTTAATGAGCACTCTCTTTTAGCCTTTCTTAATTAAACTGGAGAAAGATTCAGTCCTAATCATTTTTTTTCTGTAACTAACCATTGGCTTTTGAAACATTTCCCTCTTGGAAAATAACTCTGTTGGTCTTTCAATATAACTGTGCACATATTGTCCTGATAATACGGTTTCTTTGATTTCTAAACAACTTGATAACAATTGCTTGCCCTGTCAATGAGATGCTAATTTGTCTCCTTTCCTTATATGTTTAATAAACTGTGTTTCTGCCTGAGGCTGCTCCATGCATAACCCACTGCAGCAATTCACTTAAGCAGAGGGAAGAAGAACTATTCTTGCCCAGAAATGGATGTAGCTGCTAAGTAGCTGGCCAAAGGTACTCAATGCCACTGAAGTCAGCTAGTCTCTTGTGAGAATGCTGGAGCAAGGCTGTGAATCTGCTCACTCAAGCATCCTCTAAACCTGACAACTGCCTGCTAACAGGTTCTTCCTTTAGTCGTGGATAATACTTATATAGGAAATTGCAGACAGGCTGGCACTGATCAGAGAGCAGTTGCCTGCATTATCCTGCTAGTTGGATAAATGTACTAATTGCTCAAAGAAGCTTTTTTTGACATTTGGAGGTGATTTCAGCAGCAACAGCAGCACTGAAACAGCAAACACGTAGAGGCCCATTCCCACTTCACTTTTAACAGGATCAGTCAGGGAGCAAGAGTTACTATAGAAGTTCCCAAATCAAGGCAACTAATCCCAAGGAAGTTAGATTTGGCCCTAAACCAATCCAAACTAACATCTTCTGATCATCTGGGTCATGGGAACAAGCAGCCATGGGCTTATCCAAACTGTGTCTCTCCCAAGATTGAAAAGAACAGCAGAGTTGTTACAGAGGTGCCCTTAATTATCGTGAAGGAGGGGACAGAAATGGGTGGGAGGCAGATACACATTTTACTACCATATATTGCTCCTTAATGCTTCAGCGGGGAGGGGGGGGGATAGAGAAAGAGAAACAAACAGCCTCCTTGCTTCAATCACCATGGTTTGAGTGTCTGTCCATCCAATGGCTGGAGAATTCTGGAAGTTGAAAGCCTTACACCTTAAAGTGGTCAAGGTTGAGAAACTCTGGTTTACCTTACGTTGGGCTATGACTGTAATAAATACTTGATTTGAGTGACTATCAAAAGGAAGGCAAGCCAACCCAACCATCCTTGATTAGCAGCTGCTGGCACCTGATGGGGAGTCTATAAATTGGAAGAGGAGATGAGTGAGTTATTTGTCTTGTGGAAACAGACAAATAGTTACAAACAGTAACAAGATAGTAGCTATAGTAGGCCACTAAGAAAGAAAGAGATATCAGCACATGCCTGTAATTTTGAAGATTTTATTTTTCAAAAAGGAGCTTTAGCAAACAAACAAACAAACAAACCCACAACTTTGTCAGGATTGTTTTGGGTGAAAAACAGACAAGTGGAATAAAAATTGCTGAAAGAGGGCATGAGTGACTAACTGGCTCAATGTATTAGGAGCATTCTTCCTTGAGACATTTTGTTATAGCTCCCATTTGTTCCTTCAAATTGCAGACTCAAGTTGCTGAGTACCAATATTTTGGAAATAAACAATGTTTTACACCTGTTTGGACTCCCTAAAGGCCATAGAATAAATCAATTTGTAATTTAAAAGAAAATGTATGTTTAGCATTTAGTTATTTTGGACTAACAATTTCCAAAGGTTCTAGTTTTTCCCCACCAAAAGGCCACTCTTAGCTCTCTGTGGTGTAGTAAGACATATTTGGGGGGGGGAAAGGGAAAAATAGAATGAGCTGATGATGTTTTGAAATCAAAGAAAAGCTGGTGATATTTCAGGTGCACAGGTATTCACTAAAGTTCAGAACCGATTTAGGGGCCACCACTAGAACTCAGCCTGTAGGACTCTCTAGATCAGGGGTCTTCAAACTTTATGACTTGTGGACTTCAACTCCCAGAATTCCTCAGCCAGGCATGTTGGCTGAAGAATTCTGGGAGTTGAAGTCCACAAGTCATAAAAGGGCCAAGTTTGAAGACCCCTGCTCTAGATTTTATCAATAAGGAGGGCAAGGCTTTGGAGCTCTGCAGCTGTGGGGCCTAAGCAACAGACCTTTCCTTTAGAAAAGAAGGATCAGAGGTTTGAACCTGATGCCACACAATGTTGCTTGAGCAGGGTCCGTAAGATTATCTGGGACACTACACATCCTCTTCACGACCTGTTTTCCTTGTTACCTTCTGGGAGGAGGCTTCGTGGTATCCATAGCAGAACATCCAGATTCAGCCATAGTTTCATTCCATACAGCATTAACCTTGCAAACTCTCAAACTTCCTCCTTGCGTTATATATTCAAGATGGACAGTATTTAATATTTATTTGCTATGTATATGTAGGGATGTGGGTCTATATATGTTGTGCATAGTATGTTTAGGTGTGTGTCATGTATGTGTTTCACTTTGAGAGCAGCCAACTAAATTTCATTTTTGATGTGTGCCATTGTGCCCACAATATAAAAATGACAATAAAGGTTATCT
Source organism: Azemiops feae (assembly GCA_023970755.1). NCBI lineage: Eukaryota > Metazoa > Chordata > Lepidosauria > Squamata > Viperidae > Azemiops > Azemiops feae. Next base: position 5,253,897 of record JALGBA010004168.1, on the reverse strand, counting down.
TATCTTATCTTAAATGTGTTGATATGTTTCCTCTCACATTTGCTTCTCTTCTGTGAGCAAAGGCTATTGATGAGAGGTTGGAATCTCAGAATCCATAACTGGCCTGGGTCCTGTTTCCAAAGCCAAGCCCTCAGCCTCAGAGTCCTATCTAAGCAACACTTTCTTTCCTAAAAAACAGATAACTTCTAGGAAGAGATGGCAACTGCCAAGCCTGTGCCATACTTCTCTTACTTGCTTGGGGCATTTTTTTTCTCTGTCTTCTGTTTCCATCATTTTGGTGCATGGTTGGGAGTTTGCCAGCAAGGCTTATCAAGTTATGTGCAAAAGCTCTAATTGGAAGAAGAGACTCAGCCTACCACTCAGCACTCTGCTGCAAAAAATAAAAATAAAATAGATGAGCATTAGGAACAGAAACCTCTGTAGGTTATTTGTTGCTTGATTATTTACTCAAGTTATGTCCTACTTTTCTCCTCACAGAACCTCCATGGCACCAAGAACAGTTTAAAAAAAATACAAGTCTACAAAGAAAAGAGATAATGATAGTTCACTTCAAATATTATAACATAACAGAAGGCCAAGTCCTTTTTGCCCCTTTTCTAAAGGAGATAAAATCATGATTGAAGGAAGGCAGATTTTGATTGAAAGTTAGGAAAGCTTTTCTTATGCTACAGGTAATTCAACCATAGGTTCAGTTAACCAGCATAATAGGCTGTGAGAATAAGCCCAGAAGACAGGAAGGAGAACCACAGCCAGAGCAATGGTCAGAGAAAAGATATCTCAGCCCACAGAAGGATTGGGGAAGGAGAAAGCATCTCAAAAAGGACCCACCCTATTTCTCTGGAAAGTAAAGGCAAGGGGAGGGAGAAGTGCTGCCAGCTTTGCAAGGTTATTCTGAGAAACAGCAGCCCCAGAAGTAGTAGCTTTAGCTTTATTGTGAGATTACATTAACACAATATTGCAACTCTTTCCATGTCACTTTCACAATCCAAGAAACTAGGGAGATTTGCCACACCCCCATTCCTTCTGCAAACTCAGCTGCTGCTTGTTTGACTATTGTCTACCCCACGGGTGTCAAACTCGCCACGTCACATGACATGTCGTGACATATCAAGACTTTTTTTGCATTGCCGGAGCTGGGATGGAGCGCAGCCTCCATATGATGCAACCTGCACGGCAGTTTGACACCCCTGGTCTACTCTGACCTTTTTTCCTGTTTCCCAAGGTCATTCTCACCTACCATTGCAAGTGCTTTCAGACTTGCAAGATTCTGTTACTGAAACTTTACAATAAAGATAGTACCAGTACTCATAATTTTGATTTCCTTCCTGAACTAAGCCAATAACCAGAGAGGGTTCCCCCTTGTCTGGATGTGTTCAAACAGAAGCTGAAGAGGCATCTGTCATGGATTTAGCTTGGATTCCTGTTAGAAGTAGGGAAGTGCATTCAGTGAATTCAAATGATCTCTTTCAATTCTATGACTCTGGCAAGTACTAAGTTCAGGAATGAGAAATGACTTTCAGTTCTATTGAATAGGAAGAGATGCTTCTTTGGTTAACTAGAAAACGCTTGTATTAGCCTTGGTGATTTTTGCTGAACAGTAGCTATAAATAGCTCATTGCTCAGGTATCACGGGGAAAGAAACACTGGTCAGTTTCATAGACAGAAAAGAATGGGTTTTGCATCTGTCTAGTAAGAAATAGCATTGAAGTTATAAAATCCTCAAGACAGAGAGAAAGGTCTGCTATCGTATCTTTAATTTATGGCAGATTATACTTCCCATCTTGATTCTTCAGACAAGTGGGATGGCTGGGGGGGGGGGGTCCCAGACACCTGAGTCATTAACCAAGCTTGCTAGAAGGTCTGAGAGTTGGGAAAACTGATGTAGATTAACAGTTTTCCCAACATTTATCATCACCCCTTTGAGCTCTTTCTGAAACAAGAATTTCTAAGTTTAGGAAATTGATCATGGAGGTGAATGGGTAAGATAAAGGAGTTGCTTGAAAACAATTTCTCTCCTGATAGTTGGAGGTTTCTCTCTGATCATGGAATAGGGAATTAATCTATCTTAGGACGCTGTCCCAGAAGCACAGGATCACACATTCATTGTGCCAGAAAGTGACAGCTCAGAAAAGTGAAGCCAAGAGGTCAAGAAGAGCCATATATGAATTAATAATGGATTTTGAGGGCAGGGGGCACTATTACCTTGCACATATGAATCACTGTAGCAATCTGCTTAGAAAAGATGAAATCAGATTACTCTTTGCTTAAATACTGCTGTCGGATCACTGAAAAGAAGAATTTGAAATATAGCCACCAATCATGCTTCCCGATTTTTAGCATGATGCAATTGTTCCTCTTCTACAATAGATTGCATGCAACTTGTAACCATGCAAAGGGAAAGGAAAATGGACCTAAACACCATTGAAGCTGCTAAATTGTGCTAAAATACTTTTTTGGGACTTTATTTTTCAAAGTCTGAATATAATTGAGGGTTGTTTTTTTTCAAAGTAATGAAATAACATCTATGACATTGCAAACAAGCATGGTTCTGACAGTGCTTAAATTGTTATTGGTTTAAATTCACCCCTGCCCCCAATTTTATCACAATTTATAAAACTAAATTAAGTGTACATAAGAGGTTCAGAGCACATCCAAATCCACTATTCTAAAACTCTTCAATCCATGAGATCCCATTATCCCAGTACAGTTTTTAGGTGGAACACATTGTTCACTCTACCCTTTTATGAATTACCTTCATTCCACTGTTATCATCCTTCTAAATATAATTATTACTTGGCTTTGGGGGTCTATTTAGGGAGTTCATAAAAAGGGGCGCTTCAGATGGGAATTGCTACTTGGGTGAAGGGAAGCTACTCCTTTTTCTTCTGAAGCTGTCTTGCATGTTGGGAATAACATGCCAATCTGCACATATAATTTAAGTTATCCCTAAGGAAGAGAAAGACAAATTGATATGAAGGGTCACCTTCAACATAATGTTAAGAAAGATCATTTAGGAGACCTTTCTTTTAGCATTAGGATTCCTTTTGACCATCCTCATGGCTACAAGATCCCTTGTTCATGGAAGCATGTTCCTAATAGGTTACAATCCTGATCTCAAACAAGTCACAAGTCATTAAGACCCTGGGTAAGGCAAGCTTCCTCCACTAGATGATGTAGCCTGAAACAACCATCATCTCTATCAAGTTTGGGAGATCATAGTTTGTAATCTACTATAGATAGAGAGTCCCTGCTTGAGAAAGCTTGGTCTTCAGGATGGATTATGGCTAAGCAAATATAGTTATATAATAAGATATAGCTACTGTATATAATGTAAATTGTTGTTGTTCAAGCTTTCCTCTCCCCGCTTTTGCTTGCCTTTTATCCTATTTTTGCCAGTTTAAAGTGTTGATGTTTGCTGATGTTTAATAAATAAACATCAAGCTCTATTTTTATCAGCTGAACTGAGTGCTGTGTGTGCTTGCTATATTCTGTATGTAAAGATTGATTGGGAGTATGCTGGGTGCAAACTAAACTGAAAAATACCAGCAGCATTGTAAACCATTGACAATTTCTCCCATCCTTGCCATTCAAGAAAAGATAATAGTTATTTGAGGCTGAATGCTTTACAGCTATTCAGATCACCTGAGGTGGAAGTGCTATCATACACTACAAAATGTCCCTGTTCTCAGTCTATCCACCTTGCTATGGTTGTCCTCTTCTCTTTTCTCCCACCTTTCCCAGCACTGGAGTCTTCTCCAGAGAATTGGGTCTTCACATAATGTTGGTTCACATAATGCACCTAATGTGTAGGACACTCTGAGACTGGTCATTTGTGCCTTGAGTGAGAACTTTGGGTTGATTTGTTCTGTTCTAAGTGAAGCTAAAATTCTACTTTTTCCTGGGTTTCTCCTCCATTGAGGCTGGCAAAAGTAAATTAATGAGTGCTGCTTGTTTTTGATATTACCATTTTTCTGTAATGAATGTTCCTTCATTTTAAATGGAAGGATGTTATAATAATAATAATAAAGTTGGAAGGGACCTTGGAGGTCATCGAGTCCAACCCCCTGCTCAGGCAGGAAACCCTATACCATTTCAGACAAATGGCTGTCCAGTCTCTTCTTTAAAACTTCCAGTGTTGGAGCATTCACCACTTCTGGAGGCAGGTTGTTCCACTGGTTAATTGTTCTAACTGTCAGGAAGTTTCTCCTCAGTTCCAGGTTGCTTCTTTCCTTGACTAGTTTCCATCCATTACTTCTTGTCCTGCCCTCAGGCGCCTTGGAGAATAGCTTGACTCCCTCTTCTTTGTGGCAGCCCCTGAGATATTGGAAAACTGCTATCATGTCACCCCTAGTCCTTCTTTTCATTAAACTAGACATACCCAATTCCAGCAAACGTTCTTGATATGCTTTAGCCTCCAGTCCCCTAATCATCTTTGTTGCCCTTCTCTGCACTCTTTCTAGAGTCTCAACATCTTTTTTACATCGTGGTGACCAAAACTGGATGCAGTATTCCAAGTGTGGCCTTACCAAGGCATTGTAAAGTGGTATTAATACTTCACGTGATCTTGATTCTATCCCTCTGTTAATGCAGCCCAGCACTGTGTTGGCTTTTTTGGCAGCTGCAGCACACTGCTGGCTCATATTTAAGTGATTGTCCACTAGGACTCCGAGATCCCTCTCACAGTTACTACTATTGAGCAAGGTACCCCCTATACTATACCTGTACATTTGGTTTTTCTTGCCTAAATGTAGAACCTTACTTTTTTCACCATTGAATTTCATTTCATGTTGCCATAAGTATCTTCTCTTCAACTTGTTGAAACAAGTTGCTTGATGTGATAATCATTATTATTTCCATATTATCTGCATTCACTTTGAGTTACCTGAGTTCATTTGTATTCAGTTCCTAAATATGTCTTAAGTCAGCATTTCCCAGATTGCTGCCTTCTATCTAGATGTGTTAGACCACCAGTTTCATACTTCTAGCCATTATTGTTCAACACATCTGTTGAAAAAGGATGGGTTAAACTGTTTTGCTTATAAACAGTTAATAGCATTCAACCAGCATAGTAGATCAGTGTGTGTGTATGTGTGTATTCTCAATTTGTGGTCTGGGTTAAAACTAAACATCTACTGGTGGTTTGGAGAGAGCTTTGATTTGGATTTGTTTGTGCAGAACAGCCAAAGTACATTCCAATGCTCCTCAAACCACACAAATGCTAATAAAGCAAACAATTTGTGAGAACTTTCATAGCCAGAATCGGTATGAAATAGTCATCAGTACTGAGACTTCACATTTTCTACATTCAGAAATGTTTTCAGAAGTAACCATCAGGTTCATGTAGCCTCTATGTAAAGTAACTGAGCATCCTCCTCCTAGCTCATCTGTTTCTATTTTGGTTGTCATTAATGGGAAGCAAAGAAATGTTGGATATAGCACTAGCAATAGCACTTAGACTTATATATTGCTTCATAGTGCTTTACAACACTTTCTATGCGGTTTACAGCATATTGCCCCCAATCTGGGTCTCATTTTACTGACCTCGGAAAGATAGAAGGATGAGTCAACTTTGATCTGGTCAGGATCGAACTCCTGGCAGTGAGCAGAGTCAGCCTGCGATGTTGTATTCCAACCACTGCACCACCTACATGTTTTTAAGCTTTGGGGTGATACAGTAAAGTGGCTCACCTTGTAGAAGAGCTGCCGCCTATCTTCTCAGTGATCTGAACTGGGCCACTGCTTGTAATTTCCAGGTGCATCATATCCTAGTCTAACCATCACATCTACTGGTCTTCTACTTCCATTATTCCTAGCTATCCAGGTCTCATTTGTAGGAATTATGGGAGTCATTCCAATAGGAATCTAGAAAGCACCAGCTTGGAGTAGGAAGAACTGGTCTTTTCCCTCAAACCTGTTTGCTCCAAAGATTCATTTTGAATGTGTTCTTTCTTATTATTGTCTTGTTTCTACTATGGTTCTTGTTATGTCTCATACTAATAGGTATTTGAAAACAGGATTGAAAAAAACATCATTAAATAGGATCTCTGTTGTCTAACCTGAAGCAAAACAATCCACTTGTAGAGAATTGTTCTCTTGACTTTTACACTGGATATTTGAAGAGGCATGACATCTCATTACATTATCCTCTCTTATTACAATCACTTCCCATTTAGAACAGACATAATCATTTTCTATTTCTTCTCTAAGCCGTGATTACTTCCAAACCAGATGCTTCTCAGCTCCTGCCAGCTTTCCCTTCACCTTCAGAATAACAACTGTTCTGACTTCTTTTTTAATTTAAGTGCTGGTAGTTTGGTCCCATTTTGGTTCAGGTAGAACCCATCCCTCTTGTATGGGTTAAGCTTTTTGCAAAATGTTTTCAATGCCTAATAAACAGGATGTCCTCCTCTTGACATTTTAACTCTGGCTGCCTAGCTGGCCATGTGCATGGAACAGGTAGCATTTTAGAGAAAGCTATTCTGGAGGTCTGGCTTCCAGTTTCCAGCCTAGCAGCCTGAATTTAGCTTTCAAGTCCTCCTAATTGCATTTATAAATGTTGTCGGTGCCCACATAGACCATGAAAGATGACAGCTGCCCAGGACTTCTAGCAGCCTATGTAAATGGTGTGTGACATCTACAAGCTTCACAACAGGTAGGCAAGTCACCATGCAATCAGCATGCCCACCAGATACTCATATATCTGCATTCCTAATTATTGAATCACCTACACTCAGAAACCCTGGTTCCCCAGGACAAGAATCCTCAGTGTGAGAGGAAACCTGTTTTTGGTCTATAAGAAATAGGTGCCTTCTAAGGGAGAACTTCCCTTTTCTTCAGACTGATATTCTCCTTCCCTAGAAGCCTTATTCTCTGTAACAGCCAAGGAACTGTCTCCCTGCAAGTAGGACTGTGCTATGACATCCCTGAGAGCACCATCCATCTGTCTCCTACATATTCCAGTAAAACTACCGTGGCCTCAAAGGATCAGACTTGTCCCTTGGGTGCCAGGAGCTCCTTGCATCATGTACACAACCACAATTTCTGTCCAGAAATCAGATGTATGGGTCAAGAGAACTGGAGGGCACTTTATATTTACCTGCAACCATTAGGTTTCTCATTGGTGTCCATATGATTCAGCAGAACTTTCTCACATGCTAGCTCAGTAGAAATGGGAGAAGACATCCAGCATTCAAGCAGCAACATGTCATATTAGATTCTTATTAATGTTGGCAGATACTAAAGGGAGGGCTCCTTTCCTCTGCATATTAGTTTCTCCAAAAACAATAGGGACATAATTTTATCAATATGAAGATAGGCACAATTCTCACCTTAAGCTATCCCATGGGTGGAGAACCTGCCACCCTCAAAATGGTGCTGAATTTCAATATGCAGCATGCCTTGCAGGCATGTTCATGGTGGGAGAGGACTCCTGAGATTCATAACACAGCAATATCTCAACCCAATGGATGTGCCATATTACACTCACCAGCTCTTAAAATATCAGAGTTATCTAAACAGAACTAAAATTGGGAATGTAAATCTGAACCCACTACAGTTTCCCATACTTTTAATATTGTTCTGAAGCATATGCAGGTTTTCAATTAATTGCCATCATACTGGCCATAAAGCAGCAAGAACAAACTAAAGCCAAAGGCTGAGCCAAACAGGAAAAAGGGGATAAGATGTTTTTATTAAATGTTTGTTCATATAGAACAGTGGTTCCCAACCTTTTCTATACCCCACACCCCTAGAACACTTCTGATATTTTCTCGCACCCCTTACAAAAGTTCAAAATAATGGCAACGAATTATGCATATACACTATAATTTTGAAAAGCCAAGTTTTCGCACCCCCTGGAATATCATCTTGTACCCCCAGGGGTTGCGAGCACCCCTGGTTGGGAACCCCTGATATAGAAGCATCCATTGGTTTCCATACAGATAGCCAGGAAAGCAACAATTTTCAGGATTGTCTCTCCGTTAGGATTAGCGGCCCAGGTTGGAACAACTGTTTGTTGGAACAATTGTTAGCCCAAAGGCGTCAACACGATAGTGGGATTCAGCCAGTTCGCACCAGTTCGGTAGAACCAGTTGCTAATTTTTTGTTGCCCAGGCCCAGAATGGACTTCCAAAAGCAGCATCCACACAGAGAACCGATTGTTCACATATCTGAATCCCACCACTGCGTCAATTGTGTTAATTTATGCACATGAAGGGCATTCTTACATTTTTAACGGTGTGACTGTTATCTAGCCCATTTGACATGAAAATCTTTAAACCAGATAATCACCAAATGTAAGTTCCAGAATTCCCAGGCAGTTTAAGAGTAGCTGCTTTAAAATTTAAAAAAAAATGGCAAGTTTGAGTGAAATGTGAAAGATAAATTTTATGAAGAAGCAAGTCTCCTTTGGAGGTACTGAGATGCTGTTAATGCTATTTCAAAATCAAGATATCATAAATATAAATTTATCTGGACCTGTGATGTTTTTGAGGGAGGGAAGCAAACTTTATATCATTCATTTTTCTGTTGGTTTCACTGACTTATTCAGTAAGGCATGTGTGTGGCTTTAATCATCTTGCTCATGTTTTCTTTGTTACCAGTTTTTGTATTTTGTATTTTGCATTTTTTAATGTTTGCCACCTTAAGGATATTGCTATGAATGAAAGTCTGAATTTTAAACTGAATAAATAACTCATGGATAATCCTTGAAGCTTCTTTTATTTTAATTGTTAGTTAAAAGAGACTTTTCTTACTTGCCAATTACTTGTGTTATGCTTACAAGAATATATTTTTAGCCATCCATGCCTTGCCCCAGACAATCCAGAGAGGCTTCTGATATAATGGTTTTCTCAAGGTTGTCAGCACTGGATTACACCACATGATTCCATTTTGTGTTTTTAAAGGGAAAAAAATATCTCACATTCCTTAAGTCTATAATTTCAAAGTGTGCAATGGAATACCCTGCCATGCTGCTTAAAGGAATGGTGAGTGTCCTGTTTTTTGATAAAGAATATCCTCTGGTCTAATCTTTCTTTGGCTTCCTATTGGCTTCAATTAATCCCAACAGAAGAGATTGGATGGAATCTCTTCCAACTGGACTTCTTCCAATCAGGAAGCATGGGCAGCAAGAAAAGCTACAGAGTGATGGAGAATAATATCAACACAACAAAAGAGATGAGGATGCAACACCCTCTAGGCAACAATGCAATAAGCTCAGGAATACAAACTGCCAAAGTGATTTTTTAAAGAAAATTCTAAAGCTTCCTAAGAATGGGATAAACATTCAGGAAATAGGATATAGGCAAAGTATTAAAATGAATAAAGCAACGTAAACATAAATACTATCATAGAACACCTATTCATAAGTTAATATCAAGTTACCTACTTAATACAGAGGGCCTTCACAAATTTTCATTACTAGTTTTTCCATAGGCCTAAAGCATGGACTTCCCATCACCCCAGCTTGGGGATGTGGTCCAGCATTTAGAGGGTACCTAAAGTTGGAAACCCAACTTTACAGAAACCTAGACAACCTATGACGTGTTGGATCACCACTTCAGAGATATTTCCTTACTTAAACAGAAAAACAGAATGACCATGGGTGGGCAAAAAAGGTAGTAGGAACAGGAGCGACTTCCAATTTCCTGCTGGCTTCCCAATGACACTCTTTGTAGGAAGCTGGAAGGGAGCATTCAAAATTACAGTTATGTGATCATGATTGACCACAATGGTATAGCATTGTGGCAGCACTGAAGCAGCCATAACTTTGCCAAATTTCAATCCCACAGGAATCATGAGTCCCAGTTTTGAGACATATTCTGTAAGTTAGCCCATTTGAGCTATGTTGATTCAAAAATTGCTGCCCTGTGATGCACCATTTCTCCCATCAAAGGTTACAAACAATCAAATAGACATGAGAGTTTTAGACATATATGGATGGTTTTCTCTTCACCACGTCTTTTTTTCTGTGTTACACAACCATAGAGACTACAAAATGATGATGATCTCATTGCTGGCATATTTTGTTCCATAGCTTGTTTTAACTTGCGAAGAATTTCCCCCAGGCTCCTACCCATGAGGACAAACATAAACACAAAGGGGGTGGTGGTGGTTCTGACGTTCACACCATGGTGTATTCATCTGGAATAAGGTGTGGCAGCACTTAGGACAAATTCAGAGAAGCCTCTGGTAATACTAGTCAGATAACTTGAAGTGAACACATCTGAAAGTTCATTGATTTCCATTCACTCATTATCCAACTGAAGACACTATTCATGAAGCAATGAAAGATGAAAGAGCTGAATGGCACCAGAGTGTTCTGAAAAGATGGGAAAGGAAATTAGAACAAAAGCAATTAGCATAGCCAAAGTTTCATGGGGTAATTACTCACAGTTTACGTGTGAAATTCTTACAAAAGCAAAACACCTTTTGCAAACCAAGCTTGCATGTAAGTGCCATTTCTATATATTTTTTCCCAAACCTGTAACAACACAAGGTGCCTATGTCAGCTTCATTGATCTTGCAGAAACAGACACTTCTGTCTAAGGCTCCTATGTTACAATAAGGTAATGCAGCCATATTCTTGTACTTTCCATTTCAGGGGCAATTCGGAAAAAAGACATAAAACATAGCAGTAAAAAGGGTCAGAAAGTACATCAAAGTGTTTGCTTCCACACATTTCTGTCATGGTGGGGGCAGACTACTCATCAATCACAATACCATAGATGACACAGTTAATATCAAAAGGAATGTTCCTGAAGAAGAATATGGACAAATAATTAATAAAAATTGTCTTCTCTTCTTAAATACTCAGATGAGAATATATTGAGCACTCAGCCCTCCAGTTTTGACATAGGCCTTTCTGGCTATTTGTCCATTGTACAAAGAAATAGCATTATTATTTCATAGGAAAAACCTTCATATGCTACTATATGAAATAGTAGCAGAGAATTAAAGTTTCCGAAGCAATGCCAGAGTCATTAAAAGGCTCAGGAAGCAAAGTTCAGCAAGCCAAGAGCAATCAAGTTCACAAGATAGTATGTTTGATAGAATTTGCTCCAGCACTAGCTGCTAGGAACTGAAGGCTTAGAAAGCCAGAGGTTCAAAAACAAACAAGAAAAACCTATCTAGGCCAGAGATGAAGTTGTCAGGTCATTTAGAAGAAATTTCTCTTGGCAGGTAGGATCCTCCTTGAAAGGAAACATTTACTCATGACTGAACCTGCTTCTGAGTTAAGTGCTATATCTCTGGGCTGAAACTCAATCATCTCTCCAGGGCTTGGTAGTACTTTAACCTCTCCTTTCATATCAGATGCTTGGTGGATCAGGCACAACTTTGGACAAGGAGTCTTCCAGAGATCACCTGAAAGCAGCAGGGAGATAGAATTGCACACAAATTGCTGTAGAAATGAATGTCTTGCACAAGGTCTTAGAATTGGGACTTGCAGAATCAGTGCAGCAAAGCTAAAATATTTGTGGAATTTATTACAAGCAAGGCTCTTTATAAGCTTGTACTGAAAATGGAAAGCAATTGTCAAAAAACATTGAAGAACTTCTATGGTTCTACCAAGGAGAAACAAATCCCTTCAATGTGCAGTGCCTCTATTAGGAGGAAAGTAAGGTATATATTAATTTTGCAAAAGCTGAAACACCAACATAGCCACTGTTGCTTGAAGCAAGTATTAATATGTGCTACTCCATTAATTAGGCAATATTGTTTAATTAATCCACTATGCATATACCAAAGTGTTTACACTCTCCCATTATTTTTGTAGAATATGATGAAAAAATATGCATTGTTCCACATAATAATATGTATCCATTAGTCTATTTTCCAGAAAATATGAAACATTTATTTTAAACATCTATCAGACAAAGAGGGCGGTGCCTTGTCTCTGAATCTTCAAACCAGTTGTGACTGAATCTGGTTGGATTTTTCTGCTTCACAAAAAAAGAGGAATGATGGTATTTTAAGGATGCTGGAATGAACAAGAACATCCTTCTTAAAAGTGAACAAATATGGCATACGTTCAGTTGTATTGTGATAGGTGGCAGGGGTGTCTCCACAGTGATAGATTTTGGGATGGAGTGTGGCATGCCTAACATGACTTAAGAGTCCTAGAAATACTTAAATAAAGCTTTGTGTGGAAAAGAAGGCACCCAGGTATGAAAAGCAGCCACATATTATCCCTGGATTAAGAGTTAAATCAAGCAAGAAGCAATCTCACCCAAGGTACCTCTTGCTTGGTTGCACCATTTCATAAGACAGAGATGGAGTCTGAAAACAGAATTATGGGACTGTCAGCAATCAGAGTTTTGAAGGCAAAGGAGGTTAGTCATCATGGCAAGCATAGAATGATGGGAAATTGTGAGTAATTTATTCTCCTTTATTTTTGCGAAGTGGGTAGAGATGTATGTTTATGCACAGATGTGAGGGGACAAGAGTTAATGGCTAGCAAATGAGCATTGATTGGATGATAGTTATTTGTGCTTAGCTACTGCCAGAAAGAGCAGGCATGGGTTAGCTGACAGTTCTGTCCCAATTCTAAGAATACACAAACATTTAAATATGCTTTTTCTTAAAGCATCTTTGTGTTCAAATAGATCAGAAAACAGTCAAAACAGCTCAGATGAACTCCAGATGCATTTTCAAGTGGATTCAGAAAGGTTGAAAAACTGGCTGTTTGGAAATGACTGAAGTAAAATCAAACATACACTAGAATAAGTAAAAGGTTGCTATTTCTAAGCAAGAAAAAAGATTAAGTTGTTAGAGGAAGAAGGAGAAAGGATGAGAATGGAAAGATGGACAAAATATTTGAAGGGGAATGGGAATTTTAAAAAAATTAAAAGAATTGTCATCATTATACTGTACAGACAAGGAGAAGACATCCATGGCAAAATGAAGGTGGGACTGCAGTGATATTAAGAATATCTCTCCCTCTACTCCATCCCCATAATCTTATAACCTTTACAACAATAACAAAAAATAATAATTGATTGCAATAGCTAATCTGATTTGAGGATGGGTCTGACAAGACCTAACTCCAACATGTCCTTTTCTACCAGAGTGTTAGATGAGCAAGCATCAAAGGGCATCAAAGCACATGGCAAACACAGACACTTTTACAGGGCAGTATTCAGCCTGATGTGATGATTCCCAAAAACATTGTAGAGGTAGTGACCAGATAAATTAAAGACATACACAGATGTATACCTCAAAAGAATTAATACTATCATTCCAAGCTAGAGAGCAACCCTAGTCACTAGGATCTAGGACACGGGTCGGCAACCCGCGGCTCCGGAGCCGCATGCGGCTCTTTGAGGGATCACCTGCGGCTCCGGAGCCTCCGCCGCGTGCGGGTGTGCATGCGTGGGCGCGTGCGCATGCGCGTGCCGGTGCGCGTGCGCGAACGGGTGCGCGTGCGCATGCGTGCATGCGTGGGCGGGCGCGCATGCGCGGGCGGGTGCGGCTCCCAGGGGGTTTTTTTTTTAGGGAAACGGGTCCGTGCGGCTCGTTGGATGTTTCGGCTGGCCGACCCATGATCTAGGATAACTCTCTGCGGCCAGCTTGTCACCACCAACTCGCGTCTGCTAACACACTGCAGGACAACTACACACAACCAACTCACCATGGGAACAATTTGCCATGGGTGGCCAGAGGGATGTATTCACTTCTAACCTTTTTCTTGACTTCAGTGTGCTTGACAGTGTTCAGGGTTTCTTGACAGCAGTGTGCAGCAGCAGCCAAAAAAGCTAATACAATCCTTGGTTATATAAACAGAGACATAGAATCAAAATTACATGAAGTATTAGTACCGCTTTATAAAACCTTAGTAAGACCACACCTGGAATACTACATCCAGTTTTGGTCACCACATTACAAAAAAGATGTTGAGACTTTGGAAAAAGTACAGAGAAGAGCAACTAAGATGATTAAAGGCCTGGAAACTAAAACATATGAAGAACAGTTGCAGGATTTGGGTATGACTAGTCTAGAAAACTCAACATTAAGAAAACCAAAATCATGGCATCCGGCCCTCTCAATTCCTGGCAAATAGATGGGGAAGAAATGGAGGTAGTGACAGATTTTATCTTCCTGGGCTCTAAGATCACCACAGATGGGGACTGCAGCCAAGAAATTAAAAGACGCTTGCTCCTGGGGAGGAAAGCTATGGCAAATTTAGACAGCATACTAAAAAGCAGAGACATCACCCTGCCAACAAAAGTACGTATAGTCAAGGCCATGGTTTTCCCAATTGCAATGTATGGCTGTGAAAGTTGGACCATAAGAAAGGCTGAACGCAAAAGAATTGAGGCCTTTGAACTATGGTGCTGGAGAAGACTCCTGCGAGTCCCTTGGACTGCAAGGCAATCAAACCGGTCAGTCCTAGAGGAGATCAACCCTGACTGCTCCTTAGAAGGCCAGATCCTGAAGTTGAAACTCAAGTACTTTGGCCATCTAATGAGAAGGAAGGACTCACTGGAGAAGAGCCTAATGCTGGGAAAGATTGAGGGCAATAGAAGAAGGGGACGACAGAGAATGAGGTGGCTGGATGGAGTCACTGAAGCAGTAGGCGTGAGCTTAAATGGACTCCAGAAGATGGTAGAGGACAGGAAGGCCTGGAGGAACGTTGTCCATGGGGTCGCGATGGGTCGGACACGACTTCGCAACTAACAACAACAACAACAGTCTAGAAAAAAGGACTAAGGGTAATATGATAGCAGTATTCCAGTATTTGAAGGGTTGTCACAAAGAAGAGGGGGGGGGAGACAACTTATTTTCCAAAGCATCAGAGGGCAGGACAAGAAACAATGGATGAAAACTAATCAAGGAGAAAACTGGAATGAAGGAGAAACTTCCTAACAGTGAGAACAATTAATTAGTGGAACAACTTGCCTTTAGAAGTTGTGGGTGCTTCATCACTGGAGGCTTTTAAGAAGAGACTGGACAGCCACTCCTGCTTGAGCAGGGAATTGGACTAGAAGACCTCCAAGGTTCTATTCTGTTCTGTTCTGTTCTGATGTTATCAGCTTGAAGGATGCTCAGGTATTTGTAGCAATCATCTTCATCCAGACTTTTGACGTTATTTCCACAGGGCAGCTTGATTCCTTCAATTTTAACTATTTTTCTCCATTTGATGCTGAGCATGGCACATTTTGTGATGGCCTCCTCGGATGCCTCTCCGGATGCCAACTCAGAGGAGGGCAAGCCAGTCCCAGGCACGTACCTTGCCTTACCTCTACTTTGTCCTTGCCTTGTAGACTGCTCCAGCTTTGTGGGTTTGTGCTGGAGTCATTTCGGAACTGAGCTGGGGAACTTGTTGGGGGGGGGGTTGCCTTGTTGTTGGACTGGGGATTTCCTGGGGGAGACTCTTGGAGGGCTTGGAAATAAACCCCTTGAATCATCCATGGTGTGTTTGGGTGTGAGCAGAAGCAGGACACATTTGTCCACTCCAAACTCCATTGCAATATGAAGTAGTTTCATAGTAGTTTATGCCAAATTCTTTCCTAGTTCAAGACTGCAAATGATCTGGATAATCCATTTCCTCTATTAATTCCTGAAGCTGCAGTATCACAACTTTCTCATACAAGTTTGCTAAATTTGAAACATTAGCTACTGGCTTACACTTCTTAAAATATGTGGATCCTGAGATGGCTCACTATAGTCTCGCCATCACTCCCTTTAGCCTGGAAAAAACCTCTGCAAAAAGATAAGTATTTTTATTCATCTGAGAAATCACTGGCAGGACAAGAGCCTTAAAGGCTCTTCTAAGTCAAGCTGAGGAAAGATCTGATATACAGTACAAGTAGCAGTAGATACAGATCTAAGAACTTTATTCATCTCCTTAGGAGACAAGCCCTATATAACTGGCTCATACTTATTATTAGATGAT
Organism: Azemiops feae; assembly: GCA_023970755.1. Taxonomy (NCBI): domain Eukaryota; kingdom Metazoa; phylum Chordata; class Lepidosauria; order Squamata; family Viperidae; genus Azemiops; species Azemiops feae. The sequence goes on along the minus strand of JALGBA010004168.1, from coordinate 5,238,005 downwards.
AAGGTGGACACCTTAGGTACAGTGTTGTCAGATATGGCATCAAGCCTAGAGGAATTTGATTTTATAAGACTACTCCCAATGGAACTCAAATGGTAGTTGGGAGTTGTGATTCCACACCGCCATAGACTAACAGAACTCTTTTCCTAAGACGTCTTAGAAAGGAATGTCTCTTTTTATGACTTCCTTGCTAAGCAACAGAAGTGTTCTAAATTTATCTGGTCTTTGGGATGCCAAAGAGCCCTTTGGGGTTTTGTATTTGATAAAAGAACAAACTTAAGTTGTAATTGTGAGATGGTAGTCAGATAAGCAAACCTCTTGAAACAATTAAATCCAGGCCTACATGAAGGCAGTGTCTGAATGGGATTTATGATATATCAGGTGGCCAATTTGAGTTTGTTTTCAGTTATGGTTATGTGCAATTACAGCACAGAAAAGAATTTGGGAGTGTGGCTTTTGTGCCTCACAGAATCTGTTCGTTGCTGTAAAACAAAAAATCAAGTTACAACAAATCCCTTCTTCTTCTTTGTTGTTGTTACCTGCTGGGAAAAGCTGCTGGTAAATAATATTCTGCCATCAACTGAAAATCTGAAAGCCAGGTGGGGGAGGGGGTTGTGAACATAGCTTCTCCATTAATGCTGTCCTTTTGTTTTCTGAAAAGCAGCAATGCAAAGTACAGTTGATGGGAAGGGAATACTTTGCTTTGCTGAGGTCAAAATATTCTTGCCTTTGTGGAACATATTCTTGGTGAATTGCACTTGCAAAAGCCTTCTACCTATCTCTAGTTCTTCTGCTTGATACTTCCTTGGCTTAGATGCCTTCCTCAGCTGGGTTATCGTCTAGAATGGAAAGGTGCCCACCATGGGCTTCTTGTTTGCTCAGATTTGTTGCTTCTGTAGGCTTTCTGAGGAAGAAGAAAAATTACTTGAATAATGTCACAGAAATAATTTATTGAAATTCCTGTCCAGCTTTGTCTTGGGTGGAGATTACAGGAGGACTAATGAATTATAATGGTAGAGAGAAGGTTGATGAGATCCAGAATGCTCTGCAGCTATTCTTAGCTTTGATAAGTTACAATTAATTAAAGTTTCCCTCAATGGACACACACACTTGAACAAGATAATTAGCTCTCAGATTTTAATAAATTGCTTAGTGATTTCTCCAAGTTATTATTTTGGTCAACTCTGTCAAAGGAAGAATGAGTAATAAAGAATTCTTCTGAGCACAAAACTTTTAAAAATAATATTAAAAGTCTCAGCTTATTAATAACAAGAGGCCACCACCCTGATGTACAAAATGATAACCAGCTTCTGTTGGCATATACCAATTGCTCGGATTCAGCCCAAGACTGCAGACATGTTTGAACTAAATTTTTTCAGAGCAGAATTAACAAAGCCATGCAATGAATAATAGCTCTTTTAAGAGCCAGACATGTTAGAAATCTTTAACTGAATGCCTCTGAATGCACCTATAGAATTGTCTCTATCATATTTTATCTGAGAACCTGAACAGCATTTTTAGTATTAATATATGTCTTCAAGAAGATTCTCCAAACCATGGCAGTTTTCAGAGTAACATTATTTTAATTATTGCTATTATCTGTGAACTCTTATTATAAGGGCAAGGTTAGAGAGAGGAACAACCATAATATCGGGAATATTTTTCACTGGTTAATTTATAATTCCTCTGACGGTTTAACTAGTGCATTACAAATAAAATTGCTTCGAAACATTATTACAATCACTGCTCTTGTTCAATCACTTTTGTGTTCCACTATATATTTCTTTACTATAGTTTATAAAGTGCTACTGCTTAAGAGTTTCAGGTAACCAGCATTTTTCCAGGGTACTCCACTACAGAATATCCAATTCATAGAATTTTTTTTACTTCTTTCTTCTCTTTTTCTCTATGGGAATTGAATAATGAGAACATTGTTAATAAGAAAGCACCACATTGAACTCAGTGATGTTGAGTGGTTATTAAGAAAACTTTCTTCTTTTGAGTAAGGTCTTCATTTATCTATCTTGGTATTGTCTATGTTCACTAGCAAAAGATCTCAAGGGTGTACCAAGTGGTACAGAGTCTCTATTTCAAAATGCTGAGGTTGGGGGTTGAATGTAGAGATTTGGCAGGAAAACTAAGCACTACACACTGAGCAACAGCCCCTTTCTGATGGAATACTATTAAAAATTGTTATTTCAGATTGTGTTCTAATATTTTGTTCATTCTAAAGCAGAGTGGAGAACAGCTTTCAAAAATTTGCATTTTTAAAGAAATGTAAGTATCATCGTAGCAAACAAAAAGCAGACATTTTATATTATTGGGGGAGGGAACCATTTGAATTTAACCACAACACTGGTGTAATATTTAGAACTGCCTATGAGAAAAATCATTTGTATTTGTTGCAGTTTTACAGATGGAACAAGTCAAAGAAAAACTTCTGCTGGGAAAACTACTTTTATTATACATAATAATAATAATAATAATAATAATAATAATAATAATAATAATAATAATAATAATAATAATAATAATAATAATAATAATAATAATAATAATAATAATAATAATAAATAATAATAATAATAAAGTTGGAAGGGACCTTGGAGGTCATCGAGTCCAATCCCTGCTCAGGCAGGAACCCTATACCATTTCAGACAAATGGCTGTCCAGTCTCTTCTTAAAAACCTCCAGTGTTGGAGCATTCACCGCTTCTGGAGGCAGGTTGTTCCATGGTTAATTGTTCTAACTGTCAGGAAGTTTCTCCTTAGTTCTAGTTGCTTCTCTCCTTGATTAGTTTCCATCCGTTGCTCTTGTCCTGCCTTCAGGCGCTTTGGAGAATAGCTTGACTCCCTCTTCTTTGTGGCAGCCCTGAGATATTGGAAACTGCTATCATGTCCCCCCTCGTCCTTCTTTCGTTAAACTAGACATACCCAATTCCAGCAACCGTTCCTTATATGTTTTAGCCTCCAGTCCCCTAATCATCTTTGTTGCTCTTCTCAGTACTCTTTCTAGAGTCTCAGCATCTTTTTTACATCGTGGTGACCAAAACTGGATGCAGTATCCAAGTGTGGCCTTACCAAGGCATGTAAAGTGGTATTAATACTTCACGTGATCTTGATTCTATCCTCTGTTAATGCGGCCCAGCACTGTGTTGGCTTTTTTGGCAGCTGCAGCACACTGCTGGCTCATATTAAGTGATTGTCCACTAGGACTCCGAGATCCCTCTCACAGTTACTACTATTGAGCAAGGTACCCCCTATACCAGTGGTGGGCGAACCTATGGCACGGGTGCCAGAGGCGCACTCAGAGCCCTCTCTGTGGGGCACGCCCGCCGTCACCCCAGTCCTAGGCCTTCAGCTGGGTTTATAAAACCTTTTCGCTTAGGCCTCCGCCGCCGTTTGCAAAAAAAAAAGGTTCAATCAATCATCAATTTCAACTTCTCGCGGGAAAAAAAGATCTTGCAGAGTTGGAATTGATTGATTGAACTTTTTAGTCCCACCCAGTCTGCCGTTACCACTGCAGCCACACCCCCAATGGGCCCCGCCCTCCCAATTGGCCACATCCACCCACTGGGCCACACCCACCCAATGGGCCCACCCACCACACTGACATACGTAGATAGGTTTTGGGTTGCAGTTTGGGCACTCGGTCTCTCTCGCCATCACTGCCCTATACTATACCTGTACATTTGGTTTTTCTTGCCTAAAGTAAACCTTACTTTTTTCACCATTGAATTTCATTTTGTTAGATAGCGCCCAGTGTTCAAGTCTGTCCAGATCCTCCTGTATCTTAAGCCTGTCTTCTGGAGTGTTGGCTATTCCTGCCAGCTTGGTGTCATCCGCAAATTTGATGAGTTCCCCATCTATCCCTCGTCCAAATCGTTGATGAAGATGTTGAAGAGCACTGGGCCCAGAACAGAGCCCTGGGGCACCCCACTACACACTTCCCTCCATGTAGATGCGGTTCCATTGAGGACCACACGCTGAGTACGGCCGGTCAGCCAGCTACAATCCCTCTGGTGGTGATGCTGTCTAACCCACATTTTTCTATCTTATCGAGTAGTAGGTTGTGATCTACTTTATCAAATGCTTTACTGAGTCCAAGTAAATTATATCCACAGCATTCCTCTGATCCACTAATTTTGTCACTTGGTCAAAGAATGCAATAAGGTTTGTCTGGCATGATCTGTTTTTGACAAACCCATGTTGGCTTTTAGTAGTGATTTTGTTTGCCTCTAGGTGTTCGCTGATTCGTTGTTTGATTATCTTTTCCAGAATCTTCCCAGGTATTGAGGTCAGGCTGATAGGTCTGTAATTTCCTGGATCCATTTTTTTCCTTTTTTGAAGATGGGAACTACATCAGCTCTTTTTCCAGTCCTCTGGTAGTTCCCCAGTGCTGGTTTGAAAATTAGTTCAGTCTGAGATCATCTGCCAGTTCCTTGCCTGGGGTTAATCATCTAGTCCTGGTGATTTGACTCTCATCTAGCTGGATAGGTTGCTCACTTATCATTTTCTTGCCTATCTTAACTTGTGTTTCTATATTGTTTTTTATGGCACTATTTTTGATAGGTTGGTCTGTTTTTTCCCTTTGTGTAAAGACAGATGCGAAAAACGAGTTAAATAGTTCTGCTTTCTCCCTATTGCTTGTCACCTTCTTGTCACTTTCACCCACTAATGGACCAATCATTTCCTTCACTTTTTTCTTGCTTTTTACATGTTGAAAGAAGCTTTTTTTGTTATTTTTGACTTTGGTCGCAAGCCTTAGTTCATTATGAGCCTTAGCTTTCCTCACTTCATCTTTGCAGGCTCGAGCTATTTGTTGATATTCTGATTTAGTTATGTGCCCCTCTTTCCATTTTCTATACTTGTCCTTTTTATCTTTCACTTTATCAGAGAGTTCTTTATGCAGCCATGCTGGTTTCTTTTGAGAGCTGTTATTTTTCCTCTTTGTTGGTATTGTGCTAGACTGGGCTTCTATTATCTCGCTTTTCAAAATTTCCCAAGCTTCTTGAGTTGTTTTCCCCTTGAGGATTCTCATCCATGGAATCCTTCCCAAGCCCTCTCTAAGTTTATTGAAATTAGCTCTCTTGAAATCCAAGACTCTAGTTTGACTGTGTTCTATTGCTTGTGCTTCCATAATGTTGAATTCCAATATTGCATGATCACTACCTCCCAAGGTTCCTGTGGCTTCAACACCTTCTATCATTTCATTATCAAATCAAATACTTTTTCTTTGATACTCTTTTCACAGTGAGAGAAACAACACATTCTTTCTTAATTCTGTGTCTTGTTTTTCTGTCTCCTACCATACTGTTTCTTGTTTAGTTCTTAACTTCATACTAACCACCTAAATTCCTAGGGCTCTATTTCTAGATATCTTATTTCAATTGTCTTCTCTTATTTCTATTTTCTTACTTCTACTAAGAGAGAAGTAGTCTATTTGACTTGCATTTTAACCTTAGACCTTGTCTTTTATTTCTCCTTCACCATTATTCCTTGATTTTATTTTTAGATAATTTTCTTTCCTTTTTCCCCCTTCCCTTTTTCCCCCTAGCTACCCAGATCTCATAGCAACCTATTGGGCTCTAATTAAGGACTTATCTGCCAACTATATCAGAGAGGAGAAATCAAGACTCTTGCCCTCTATGACACCAGTCCTAAGTTCTGCAAGACAGCCCTGTCACCCCTTCTTCCTTGTGCTGTTTTGCTGAGGACTATCATTGGGATCTTTGTGAATCCTGGCTCATATTTGTTGCTTTGAGTGCAGCACTTGCTCCGCTGTTTCAGGTTCCTTGTGTGATGGATGGATGGATGGATGGATGGATGGATGGAAGGAAGGAAGGAAGGAAGGAAGGAAGGAAGGAAGGAAGGAAGGAAGGAAGGAAGGAAGGAAGGAAGGAAGGAAGGAAGGAAACTGCCAATGCTCAGAAAATTCATTGGTCCCTATTGCCTGCAGACTGTCCTAGCTGCCACTGATTGCTTTCTGCACCATATATGGTTCCTTTTTTTTGTAATTTAGCTGATTTCCACTTGCTACTCTTCAACTGACAATACCACTCTCAGGCACCTGATATTCTCACTGCTCTACTCCAACCACTAGTTCTCTGTCATTAGCAAACAATGGCATTTTGATGGCTGCTTTCTTTCTTGGGATCAACTTTCACCATCTTAAGGCAAGATCACCCTCCATTCTTATGGCTTTGGCTTTTCTGGGTGATTAAGCAGGTACAAAAAGATCCACCCCATTGTTGATTATTGTTTACCATAGTTTAGGATTTTATTGGTTTTTATTTGATTTTTTCTTGTATTGGGCTTTGATTTTGTACAATGCAAAAAGCCTCCGAAGTAGCTGATTTATAAATCTTATAAAGAAAGTAATTTGAACATACATGCATGTGTTGTTCTTTGATTGCCTTCTATCATTCAACCCAACACTGGCTGCACCAATAATATATATTGGGTGGCTCACAATTCAAAAATATATTACAATTAAAATTTTTAAAATGTGTTAAATCAATAAAACAATATAGCCTTCAGTCTGCCAGCACACAGCAACTACCTCTCAAAAATAAAGAGAATCACAACTTTATTTAAAAGTGCTGTGTCTTTGGCTTATCTTCAACAAAGGTATACATGCAGAATGAGCTGGATGTGTGAGAGGAAGGTGCAGGCAGCTTTGCTGCTTCAATTATCATTTCACAACATTTTTTCAGACGGATGCTGAATTAGATCGTGATCTTTGTGGGCAGGAAGCAACTGGAGACAGGAAAATAATAATAAGTAACAATATACATTCATAGCTTACCTCACTCAATTTTTCATCCAGCCTCAGCAATTCTGTAGAAGAAGAAAGACTCCAAGGCTTGAATTTCATAAGGAAACAATGAATACCCAGTAATCTCAGATGTTCATTAGGCAATAAGGCTTCTATTGTTGCTGACTTGCCAAGTACATCTGAGTATTTGAAAAAGTTGGTTGAAAAACCACCTCTGATGTGATAACAAGTTAGGATTTTATGGTGTGTCCCTCAGTTGGAGATGGATGCATGATAAATAGATGAGAGAAAGATGAGGGGGAGGGGAGAGAGCTGATGATGATAGATGATAGACAATTGGTAGATGATAGATAGATAGATAGATAGATAGATAGATAGATAGATAGATAGATAGATAGATAGATAGATAGATAGATAGATAGATAGATAGATAGATAGATAGATAGATAGATAGATAGATAGATAGATAGTAGGTGGTGGGTGGGTGGGTGGGTGGGTGGGTGGTTGGTGGATGGATGATGGATGGATGGATGGATGGACTGACTGTAGATGGATGAATGGATATACCCTACTTCCACTCTGGAAAGCTAGAAATTACAAAATGGATCCTTCATTCTAACAGTTCCAATAATTCAGAATTATGTATACCCGTGTCATTATCATATTGCTTGTTCTACTATATATACTGTTGCTATCTTGAAGGACTCTTGGTGATTTTACAACCTTAAAATATCCATGGTCAATATTAAAACAATAATAAAAGTTCTAAAAATATGCAACCCTTCCCCATCTCAAATAAAAAATCCTAAAATGTCCTTTGTAGCCAGACATTTGTTTTCAGCTGTTTCCTGAAGGAATGGTAGGGTGGTCATCTAAATTTTCTAAATAAATAAATGAAAAAAGTATCACCAGCAGGGCCTGAAGTAGTAATGTAAAAATATATACAGAATGTCAGTAATATTTAACTCTGAACTGCTGGATGAATTGTCCCGGTGGCTTCATATGGAATCTTGATGGATTTTCCTGTTAGATTGTTGGGAAAGTCCTCATGTGTCCACTTGGCACTAACCTAAACTCTACAGTAAGAATATTCCAGTGTCCGGTGCTGCTGCTTAAAAACAATGCCTCAGAGTCATACCCCCCCCCCCCCACAAATAGGGAATCAGCAGCTTTTCCTGGCAGGATCAGTTGGTCAAGCCAATTTTTATAAGCAAATCCAGTCTTGAAGGCAACTTAGTGGCAAGCCATTAAAATCAACACTTTAAATTGCATCCAGAAGCCTACAGGAAGGCAATGCAGGACATTTAGCAGAGATGGAATGAGTACACTATGGACAACCGAAGCCTTCAAGTATCTTTAAAGGCAGCCCTATGTATCATGCATTGCAGTAACCCAAGGGAGTGGTGATGAGGATATGAGTCACAACAGCAAGGTCTTGTCACTCCAGATAGAGCTGCAACTGGCATACTAGCCAATATTGAGTGAAACCTCACTATTCTGTTTCCACGGTCGTGAGTGCCTTACTCCCGTGTAGACAGGTGGCTTTTACTCGAATGAACAGATCAAAGAAGAATACTTTATTCACAGAGATAATCAACAACTCACGATTAAGATGAAATACGTCTGGAATGCAATATTAATCTGGATCCATATCATTAGGTTGAAAGACAGTGATGTCCTGCTGTCCTGTATTATAAATCACATGTTGAATAATTGCTAATCACATGTTGAATGATGTCCGAGCCATGAGCCTGGGTCCCCATGTGTAGAGAATCAAACAATGGCACAGAGCCAGGAAGTACAGTCATAAACCTTTGAACTCCTCCCACTGACTAGATAAACTGACTGCTGAAACTACATTACCCATAAGCCATCTCCTAAGGAAACAGCGCTTAACCCTATAAATGCTAAACATCCTAACATACAGTTCTCAGCTGCTGGTTGGTCCAGAACACTCACCCTTTCCGTGGCTTCTGCCAGTCCAAGCAGACGTTGCAACTACAGGAAAATCCCCAAATCATCAAACTGCTTCTTCCCCAATAGTGTTTTCCCATCCAGATGCACCACTGGACCTACCAGAGAATACCAACAGTAACTCTATAGTAACTCTGTTATACTAGGATTCAGTTTGAGCCTGTTCTCTGTCATCTACACCCTGACCATTCCATATACTAGGACAAGACTTCAGCATTATTCTAATTTGGTTTATTTGACTGATCAGTTTATAGTGGTTTATTATATTGTTCTTGTTATTACCGGTATTCTTAGCTGCCCAGAGTTCACATGTAAGATGGTTGGCCATATAAAATTTCTAAATAAATACATGAAGAAAGAGCATCACCAGCATGGCCTGGAGTGGTGATGTAGGATTACATTCAAAATATCAATAATATCTAACATGGAACTGCTGGATGAATTGTCCCGGTGGCTTCGTGTAGAGCCTTCATGGATTTGCTTGTCAAATTATTGGAAAAGTTCCCATGCATTGACCAGAATTTATCTGGATCCATGAGGAATCTTGGAGGGACCATCCAAATAGTTCCAGACCTGCAGAGGCCATAGACATAGAGGTCAATTATATCTAGACCAGGAAATGATCTGACCACAATAAAGGGGGAATAGTAATGTCCTCCATACCCAGATCATATAACAGTATCTCCAATACAAGGTCTCATAGCGGCACCTCTGAAATTGCCTAGAACAGAGATTTTTGCATGTCGGGTCCAAATTACTGGGGACAAATCTAAGATTGCCATGGAAGCTATGAACCTCTGGTTTCTATTAGAGCTAGCCACCACCACATGGATTATTGCCTAGGAATGCAATAACATGAGGTATGTTCAATGTTTAGCAGGCTACAACACATGACATCATTAACACATTTAACTTGGTATATTCTTGTTTCACAGATTAATACTGCCCTAAATATTTTTAAGAAATAACAGAGGCCAGGGCACCATAAAATTGTATTCATTCATTTGCTCAAGTCATCCTTCAATAGTCTGCAAGAACCTATTTCAAGTTCTATTCAGACCATTCTGCATCTAAGCAGCCATCAAGCTGCTGAAATCTGTTTCCTGGTCGACTGAAGGATTAACTATTCACATACAGATTCACCAGAAATCTGCTCTTCAAGAAAATTGCCTTTCACCTGATACTCAGGTAGAAAGTAATTAAATTTTTAAGGCAACAATCAGCAGCAATTTGATGAAGATTTATATTTAATGCTAAATCTTCGTATTTTCTCTCCTAGATTCATTTGCCAAAATGTTGGCATTGGCATTGACTAAGATTTAATGAAACCCATGCAGTGCTTGGCAGTAATGATCAGACAAGGATAGGAGGTCGGGGCAGCAAGAAGAATAAGGAAAGAAAGACAAAAACTAAATTTATTTCTGAAATGGATACACATATATACAGGAACATGCATGCCCATCCCATTCAAGAAAGTCTGGGACTTATTAGAAAGTGTCTTATTGTTGGCCTGCTGCTTCTTTCCTTGCAGGCAAAATAACAGGAGCCTCATAACAAGGGGCCAGAGAAAGGGTTTTTCTCTGCAGCTGTATAAGCTTTTCTGCAAAGACCCCACTTGGATGCTTTGCCTTGTTCTTCCAGCTCAGGTTAAGCTGAAGTCACCTCCTCTCCTATCTCTTAATGCGGAGGCAGCAGTGCCAACAAAAACACACAGGCAAAAGATCAGACCTTGCTCCTCCAGGTTCTGTATTTCATTTAATCAATTAACATGTAATTAATGCTATTAATGTACACATATACAATCATGACTATTGAAACATAATGAAGGAGGAGAGAGAGAAAATAGCAAAAAGTTTGATGTTGAGCATTTAATGGAATGACTTATTTTCACAATGCTGAGCTCACATGTTAAAAAATGAAAAATATACATTAAAACTTGATAAAAAAAATAAACACACACACACTATATATTACAACAAGTACACCAATCAATGCAATTTCACCAGTCTAATCCCTGTCTTTTGCCATCACCTTTTTCTGTAAGGAACTGTGCAAATTGATCTCAACTGCTTCAGACTGTTTAGGGACATCTGATGCAATGAAAAAAACGTTAACAGTTGTTACCATTGCAGCAGCCCTCTCCAGCATTTTTGTGGTAATGGGGAGGGTGGAAAAAAAGAAAACCTTATCAACATTATTATGCGGGTAATCCAAACCAGAATCTTATTCTTTAAAACAGGGGCTGGTTAGTGGTCATCTAGATTTTACAGCCCAGAGACGATAATCTACCCCATGATTAATATTATACTAGGTCAAAATATCCAGCCTGAAAATGAACAAGACTGCATTCTTCATCTCAGTAGCAGAAAAACTTATCAATTCATGTCCCTTAGGGACATCAAGAACCATATAAATAAAAGACAAACAAACAAACAAATAGGACCCTGAAGGGGAAGCAATGCCTTCAGAGACCTAGGAAGCTTTTCCAGCAGTAACTGCTCCCTCATCTTCCCTTGAAACATGCATCCAATGCACACTGTTGTTTCAGTGCAAGAAAGGAAGAAGCAGCTGTGTGATCTCTCTCCTTCCATCATGTTAGCCATCCTCAATCTCTGAAACCTGGAGAATATCGGTCCCTGAACTCTCCTGCCAGAATGAGGTCTGGGACCCAGGGAATTCCATGCCTGGTCTCCCAATTACTTGTGTTAGGCTAAAATCAATTATCTGAAACCCTGTTTTAGGAGGAAAGTCATTTTCAGTGATATCTGCAGTGAGGGAGGGGGGGGTGTTAAAACTAATGCATGTAAAATGGGGTGAGGCTTCAAAGACACAACTGTGGCTGCCATCTTGACTTTTCTGGCCCATCCTTTCATTCCAGTCCCTAATGTGAGGAGAATGTAAATAGAGTCTTGGTGGCATTTTCAAAATTCTGCCTCTGGACCTACTAGAGAATTTGAGGACTTTGGGTGTAAGGAGAAAAATTATATAGATTAGTATTCAAAGTGGCAAGAAACAGCTTCAGGATTGTCTCTGGAGCACAATGTAATAAAAATTGTCTGGGCCTTCAGTAGAGGTTAGCATAATTTTAAGTTTTCTTTAAAGGCCTTTCTTCTCAGTGTCTCTCAAAGCAGTGTTATATTAGCTAGCAAACAAAATAAGAAATAAGGGCTTTTGGAAGGTGTGCCATTGTCACAGGTGAGTGTCCTCCTTCGGCCATCAGCTCCCGTAATTTCATTATTGGCCATCTTGGCCATGGACAAGAATCTGGGCATTGTCTCCAGGGCATTGCCTTGGGGAAGGATGCTTTCCAGGGCTTTGGGTCTTAAACATGCACATTTGTTATAGCCTTCCCTCCCCCTTTTAAAACTCCAAGGGTGGGTTATCTTAATATTGTTCATAGTATTCAGCGTTATTGAAAGCAGCCTTGGAATTTTGGATTGGATGATCCTTGTGACCTTTGTCAATAGAGCTGCGTGTATGAAAGAGGTTTTGTATAATAGCTAGCTCACTGGTTTGGGTTTTGTTTTATTTCTTTGTGTGGGTTTTTTTTTACTTACACTTATGCGTGATTGAGTCTGCTTGCCAAAGTAATCATATCCTGAGGAATGAGATTTTCTCATCCAGATACCTCCTGTAGCCCTGGCATTTATCCAGACAGTAAGCAGCAATCTAAGAACATTTCACAAAGCTGGGACAATAAACCACTGGTGAGAGAGACGTCTGGAAAAAGATGCCCCTCTTTTTATCCATTTTGTATTTTTCACAGGACGGAACAATTAAGATTTCAATCCTGCTTCTGGCTGATATATGGGACTAGGCCTATTTTGTGGGAAGTGAGAAACTGGAAGAGGAATCCTACTAGTTCTCCAGGACTTCTTAATTACCTTTTGTATTCTTGACCATGGAACTTCCCAAACTGTTTGTCAAAGCAGAGTATTATCTTGCTTCTCATTCTTCCTACCAGTTCATATCCAAAAGGTGGACTGAATTTTGAAGTGCAAAATCTCAGAACTTTTAAGTATTTTTCAAATGTCTCCATAAATACAGGTCTGTATGGAAGAGGTTCTTCTCCTGCATAAATTCCAACATATGGAATGTCTTTCTTGGAAGTAATGGTTGATGTGTTTAGAAAAAGAAGATGATATACCTCTTTCCCTCTGCACGGTTTGAATATTGGTTTATCATGGATGCGTTTAATTTTTTAAAAAAAAGATGTGTTTCACTTTGTTGTTAATGATGTTGAGTCTCCTTGTCTGAACAAGAATGAAGTAAAGAAATCAAACCAATAAGTAAACAACTAGCAGCAATCAATCAATCAATAAACAAATAGCAGAAACAAACAAACAGCAGCAAGCAGAACATTCTTAAGGAAATGAACAAGAATGCTTGTGAAATATTGATTTCTTTAATTTCTCCAAAATCATTGTTCTGGTTCCTTACTTTTATCAGTGACAAAAGGATTCTGGATTTTGTTTTACTGTTTTACTTCATTTCAGTTACCCCTGTGGATCATTTACCAAACGGAAATTGGTGGTAATTGAGAATATGGTTCTTATAAGATTCAGTTTCAAAATTGCCGCCAGCGTTAAACCAGTGATGCCTATTGGTCCTGACATCTTTTCACACTGATGTCAGCAAACCTAAAGAGGATCAGTCTAGTTCTGAGCAAAATAAGGCAGCTTATCCCATTGCACTGGCAGGGTTTGGCTGTGTCTGGGCTGTTTTCATCCCATCTCCTCATTTTCCAATTCACAATAAATCATACAGAATGGAGGTGCTACTCTAGATTAGAGATTAATAGCAATTGGGAATGACAAGGGATCCCTAGCAGGAAGTACACTAGCCAGGATGTGGCCTGGATAGCATTGATCCTTTCCAAAAATAAATCTACTGTGAGTTTTTATAAGGTAGCTAAGGGGTCTATTGTTCCTCCTCATGCCATTGGCTACTGAATCTACTTGCCTAATCATAGCTAATTACAAATTAAGCCAGCTTGGCTTAATAAATAACTGTTTCTTGTCAGCACTCAGTTTTGTCTTGCTGTGATTTGTATATGTGTACAGGAATAGCACCAAAGCTGTTGCCTTCTTGGTTTCAAGCAAGTCTAACTAAATTTTACTACCAGATTCCTTGTTGTTAGACACATATATTCCCTCACATATGCATAAATACTAATGTTTGGAAACAACATGCAATTAAATATACATATTTATTTGTTTTGGTTTTAAATGTGTCATCCCTTAAAATCTGGCAGGCCAGTTAAAGGGATTTGAGTATATCTGTTGTCCTTAGCAAAGCTTCTTAAAAAATATAAGAACAGGAAAATAAAACATCTGGGTACAACATAGCTTCCAACACTGGACTCTTTCCTCTCTGTCTCCCTGGGTCTGTCTAACTCCACAAACAAAAAGACTTGTTGGAAATAATCATTTCATCTTTCCTAACCTTTTGTGCCAGAGAACTGGCTTGACTGCTTGAATTTTTGAAGCTGAATAGATAAGATGAAGGAAGCAATTTTACCTCCAGCAAGTCTCTTAGGCACAAAAAGCTGTCTTTGTGTTGAGCTGTTTGCTCACTTTTGGCTTGGACTCCATTTTCTCAGTCCTCTATGTGGTGTCTTATGTTACTGCATTTCACTTTCCCCAAGGCTATCAAGGGGGCCAAAATCAATTTTCCAAAGGCAAACAGGCCAAAATATACAATGGAATTGGAGTTCTGAATACAGGATAATTTTACAGAATGGTAAAACATATTTGTCACACTCGGCCTTCTATGGAAACCTAAGCAGAGTGTAAAACAAGCAACGAGTGGTTAATCTCAGAATAGCCAACTCCAACAAAGCAGCTTTTGCATAAACATCTATGTAAAATCCTGCTGGATCAGCACTAGTTTGCCACTATGATCAACAAGATGCCTCAAGGAAATCAGTAAGTAGGATATGAACACTCTCAGGTATATACCCTTAATGCATTTTTTTTTTTTTGCTTTTTGTTTTTAAAAGGATCCACTACTGATGGCTATATAGATAAATACATACAGTGTTCTTGGCCAAAATACAGAAATGATTTGCCATTGCCTTCTTCAGAGGGATCTTGTCCACTTTCCCATTTAGCCTATAGCCCTTGTATTTCCTAGTAGCCTCTCATCCAAATACTAACCATGTGTAATCTTACTTAGCTTTGGGATCAAGAAAGCTTATACCTACTGTAGTTAATATATCATATCAAAAGCTGATTTAGGATATATAGACATCATTAAGTAGCCATCATAAAAAATGTTAGCCACTAAATTTCTTTGACAGAGAATTCCATGGTTTGTCTACTATGTCAAGCAGCATCTCTGAATCAATATTTAGCTCCACTGGAAGAGCCTACCTATTTGAATTAAGAAACCAACATTTCCGTATCCATTTTATCCACAATTTATGTACTTAAATACAAGTATCGTGTTCCAATTTACTTTTCATTTTTCAAAACTAAATATACCTAGTATGGGATGTAATAATCATGGAGAACCTCTCCAAGAGGTTATTTATTCCCTATAAATAAAAGTCCTGTGGAAGAAGGCTAATTTCAAGAAAGATAAGTCCCGTATAGAGCAACCCTTTAAAATTCTTTGGATGTCAACAAATTTTAAAAACTTTTGACAAAGTTGCTCACCAAAGACACCTTTGCAAACTGAGCAGCAATAGGACAAGAAAAAATCTCTTAGGAAAAGAAGAAAAAGCAGAGAATAGCAATAAACAAATACTTTAGGCTCTGAAAGGATGTGACTTTGGGGAGTTGGCCAAGGATTAATGAGGTTGAAAAATGTGCTAAAGACAGCAATATTAATGTTAAAATAAACAGTGGAAGGTTCCCAAAAAAAATCTCTCCAAACTGGAGAATTGACATCAGTATGGCAAATGCAAATCAAAGTAAGCAAAAAACAATATATCCTAATTTAACTTATATGCTTGTGGAGACAGACAAAGAGATCTTGAGGTCATAGTTGCTAGCTTCAAACAAATGTTGACCAATGGTTGACTGTGGTAAAAAAAATCAAATTCCAAATTGGGAAGTATTAACGTTCTTTGTTATGAGTACGGTTGGAATATAGAGTACAGATCTGATCAGTGTGATTCAGCTGCTGAATTGGAAAGGATACAAACAGCAGCCTATTTAGTAAGGATAAGTCACATTAGAAGAAAAGTCACGTGCTGGGGCTCTTTACTTTAGAAAAATTGTGTGTGAGCATAATAGAGATGCATAAAATAATGCATGACATGGGAAAAGGAGAGATAGAATGGTTCTGTCAGACTTGCCCCAGTCGCCCCCCCCCCCCTCAAGAAAGTAAGACTCTTGAATCCATTGAGTTGAATCAAAAGAACTTTTACTGAGAGAAACTGAATGCAGTAAAGTCAGGTGGAATCTGAAGGTCCTGCGCAAAGCTTAAAGCAATTCTCTCAGTTTCCCAATCTCAACCTCCTTGACCAGTCCACTGGCAGCCAATGTGATGCCGAGATGTTTTGAGAATACTGAGGTGCTAGGCAGATAACAGTTCACACTCAGGATGTGATGGCCTTGGAACCTGGCAAAAACCCATCTCCAAAGACAGTCCCCCTCCCTAATTCCCAAGTAAACAGCAGAAGTGAAAAAATCCTAAGCATGCCCTCCCCCTTCCCCCTCTCAGCATGATGGCAGGACACCAGAGTACGATAGTGGACCTGACAGGTTCTTCCTACACTAGGCTTGAAGATCATCTGCTCCTTACTGCTCATGATGGTTCAATATTATCTGAATACCAGAGGCAGCATGCTTCCCAGCTGAGTGGCTGGAAAAGTTTTCAAAAGAAATTAAATAAACTAACAGAGGATCAGTTTCTCCAGGTCTAATAATCATGATGGCTATGTGCTGCCTCCAATATTAGAGACAATATGTATCTTGATATCAGTTGCAATAAATTAATGGGGAAAGTCTCTACTTTCATGTTCTGCTGATGCAATTTCCATAGATCTCTATTGCAGCTGAGGAAACAGAATGGTGGACCAAAGAGACTCTGCTTTACTCCAACAATCAGCATTTGGGTGTCCTTAACCACTTCACATAGAAGAGATGATCCAGCCCCAGATTAATATTGCTGCTTTATTCAGAGGGGCTATCTGGCTACTGAGAATTAGGTTTATAAGGTCAGATGAGAGGTTTACCATAACTCAATAAGTGCCCTATGCCAGGAGTTCTGAGGTTTTGCAGCTTTTAATTCAAAGAGGAACAATTAAGAATTTTGGTTCTCTATTTGGAGCCTGTTTCAGAGCTTGTTTGTGCCATGCAGCCAAGAAATGCTAGAGGTCAATTGATGTTCCTGCTTTTTGCACTTCTTTTGCAGAGCATGCAACAATACTCATACATTTCATCTACTAAATAATCAGTTTATCTGGCTATTTAGGGACAATTATAAATCTGCTGTAAAGATAACATCTTTTAAAAGCAGGTTACCCCATTCGAAGAATATCAATAATGAACTATGATAAAACAATCCAGTAAACAATTTTAAAACTAGTAAAAATCTCATTTGGCAGACTAAAACTAGCCAGAGATAAATCAGTAGAGAACTACATTCTTGTTGATCAAATCCTACATAAATGTCAGCAGGAAATAAATTTCATAACCACTTTTTTACTGGTGCTTTCACTAAAAAGAGCTTTATTTTTGGATCTAATAGATATTCTCACGGTTGGGCAACTCAAACATGACTTAGTTGATGATTTCACAATGTGGCAGGTTTGTAACTAAATTAAGTCTGAAAACAGTTAAACAGTATCAACTCTCTGAAAATGAGCTTGTCTTCTACCGATTTTATGGTGGTGTCCCATATAGAAATTGTTTGTTATTAACTTCTTCCATTTTTAAAAAAAAAATTACCAGTCTAAACTACAATTATGGAATTTCCTGGTGGAAAGTATGAACCAGACTAACTCTCCTTAGCTCGAGAGTTTACCCATAATCAACTAAATGCTGTCACTTAAAGATGTATAACAGCACTTAAAATTACATGTTGTTAAAGCATTAGTTAACCAATGAAGTACCACTGAGATTTATTAGCCCTAATTATTTTCTTGAGTGTATAATTCCACTCAAGCTAGGGTTGTGCCTGATGACTTTCACTTCAGCTGTTAGGGCAGTAGCAGAAAAATAAGCTTTGTAAAATTGGTTGCCTTGACTTTCATAATCACTCCTTTACAGCAGTAGGAGCTCATACCCCTCTGGGATTCGAATCTGGGCAGCTTACATGTTAGGCAGCTGTATTAACCTTTTGAGCCACAGGTTCCCCACACTCCTGTCAGCAGAAACCAGGGAGGATATATATCTATATGTTCGCTGGAGCACCCGGTCTACCATGTATAGGATAAATCAGTCAGAACAGACTGATTTATCCTATACATGGTAGACCGGGTGCTCCAGCAAACACACACACACACACACACACACACACACACACACACACATATGTTTTCGTAGATTTTCACGGGTACAGGTATGCAGGTCTTGGCGTATTCGGGTCTTTTCCCGTGTAAGATTGAGAGTATCTTGGCGACGTTTGGTGAGTGGGACCTCGTCGAAACGTCGCCAAGATACTCTCAATCTTACATGGGAAAAGACCCGAATACGCCAAGACCTGCATATATATATATATATAAAATTTACAAGAAAAAGCTGGCCTATATAGCCGCCTGCCTCTGCGCCCGGATTCTCGAGCACGTCATCGGCCCATTGGTTGTACTAGTCCGCAATGTGCTGAGTTGATCCACACCTGGCAATCTGCCAGTGGCCCCGATGGTTGCCTTCCGATCTCTCAGCCTGCAATTCAGACGCCCTGTGAGGCTGTCATCCTCCCCCAAGGCCGCAGGCTGAGAGATCGCTCCAAAACGGGAGGGGAGGGAGATAAGGAGCAAAGGCAGCTGGACAGCCGCCCCCCCGAGCGCCCGTACGCGCGCTAGAAAAGCGAAGGAGGATCGGAAGGCAACCATCGGGGCCACTGGCAGATTGCCAGGTGCGGATCAACTCAGCGCATTTTCCCTAACCATACAGTATATGTGTTCTTGACCAAAATCTTTTGGCTTTAGGGCATGTCCGCCAAAGATGATAGTATGTGCCTGGTTTTTGTCTTGGGAAGGTATTTATTGACTCTCCTGAATCATGTGTTCTGTAATCTGCAAAGATAATGTGTGTGGTTTTTTTTGTTTTTTTTTTGTATTCTAGTGGTATAGTCCTTTCTTCAGGAAAATTGCCTTGGAGTACATCGTCAATAAGATCTATAGACCAAACTCAACTGTCTTTTTGCATTTGTTTCTACCAGCCTTTCATTATATTTTAGTGCACCATGTTCCAATATGATCCCTTTAGAAATGTTGGGTTTCAACTCCTCTAATTCCCTAGAAAAGGGTTATGTAGTAGTACAATACATCTGAAGAACCCCAAGTTGGAGAAGACTACTTCAAGGTTTGTTACTGTGGTACAATGAACTCTTTAAAAAGAGAACATTCCTTATATAAGTGTACCCTTATCAAGAGTGGCCACTTATGGAAAGACTGTTATTAAATCTAGGCAACGCTCATTTTTAAGCACTTGGTGATTGCCCATGAGAGTCTCTGCTTACTTGTTGCCAATGTGTCATAAGATGCTGCTTATTGTCCCTGCACTGCACTTTTTAAAAAACTGTCATTTTCATATCATTATTATGATCAAATAATAAGGCAAAAACTAATGGTTCTCTTCAGGACCGCTGGAAAATATGAAGCTAAGTTCAAAAAAATAAGACACACATGGAGTAAGAAAGCATACCAAACAGACATTGTGGGTACAGGGTATTCTTTAAGAGTAGAATAGCTGCTTAGTCCTCAGTGGCTTACTATGATATTATTGGACTCCTCTGTACACAAGAACCCTATTCAGAAATTATTAAAATATTTGGCCATATCTGCAAACCTGTGCTAAGCCATAACACCTAAAGTTATATATATATCCAGAGGCAGGGAGAGTGGAGCCTCTTCTTGAACTATTGTTTGTGATGCCAATAGAACTTTGTTCCCTTACTACAGATCAGAAATACAATTTTCACTGTATTGTCACACAATGATGTACTGTACAGTTTTCAAAATGTCTACAGAAAGTTTATTCTACCATTCAGACCAATGTTCTGACATACCTGCTGGGGTGGAAAGGATCAATTCACATAACCAGCTATTTAGGGGAAGGGTTGTGGTGGTGGTGATGGATTCTGAATAATCCTGAACACAAACACTCGTTTATTTAACCGTGTTTGTCTATTAGTAACTTTGACTATCAAAAACAAAAGACTTAAAATTTGTTTTGAGTCACAAATATACATTCAAAACATAATTAGAAGGAAAGCACATGCCGTGCACAAAGAATCAGTATCATTCATTAAGTTGCAGTTCAGAAGATTTACTCTTCAAGCCTATACACAATAATCTAGTCAGCTAAAGTTCATTACTAAATTGGCGTCAAATAAGGGTCAGTGGAATTCGAGATGGGTTGGACTTAGACTGTTTGTGGCAATGTAATGATGCTAGGCTGATGACAGAGCTCTGTCTGCTCTTCTCCTACAGCACATAATTAAAATGCATGTAATTAGAAATTTATCTTCCTTTCTTTTTAAATTAGCAATATACTGTTTACAGAACACAACACTCTCATTTGCTATACCAGTTATTGTTTTTATGGATTTTACTGTTAATATTTTTTCTTTCATTTCAGTGAAATGCATAGGCCTACGAAATGGGGAAGGGAAGGGTAGCATATTTAAAGATTTTAAAATATGTAATTTTTTGTGTTCCTTATGTTTCTCTGATTTTGGGTTCTTTTTTCTTCTGTCATATATTTACACAATAGAAAATAAAAGGAAAAATAGGTAAATAACATAAATGTTGCACTTTAAGGGGAAAAATAAAATTTGTTTTAGTGAAAATTTAAAAACCATTTTTTTTTAATAAAATGGAATTCCAAATGCTAAGCTGTGAATTTCAGTTTTTGTTATGTCATTGTCCACACCCAAACCACAGAGGTGGTTTACAAAAAGGCAGAATAATAGCATTAAAAGCATTGGAAGATGAAATCTTGGAAAACCTGAGAAGCTCTGAAATGTATGGTAACACAATTAATGGTGAATTCATGAAGCACAGTAATTCTAACATAATGCCTACTGTGGGAACAACCTAGGGAGCGTTTTGGCCAATTTTTTTACTACATCTGCACAATGCAGTAAACCATAATTTGTTTTCTTATTTTTTCAGCCAACTTTAACACCCTTTTGCACACATAATGGCAAGGTATAATAACTGCATTCACAGTAAATCAAAATAAAACAGACTACATTATGCCTTAGCACAAAGCTGAGTCTAGGCGTTGAGTCACCTCAAAATGCTAATCCCGTATTACAGTAAAAATGAAACTTGAGGAAAGCTTCTTGCTGGCTCCCACAGTTCCAGTGCTTTACATCAGTTGGAATAGTTCCTCTAAAAAGCAAGGGCCCTCTACTTATGCAATTTGGGGGAACTGAAATATCAGATCATAAACTTCCACTTTTCCTAAACCAAAACGCTTCATCTGCATTTACAAGGCTATTTCCCCTTCTCCATTAGGCTTGAAAACATCAGCTTATGCAATCTTTTGAGCTTGAATTTCCTAATCCTTCTGCAAATAACAACAGACCTTCCCCCAGCATCTGTCTGCACACTTGCTGCCCTTGGGAGGTGTGCTTGAGCTTTCCAAAGAGAAAGGTCAAGTCTCAGATGAATCTGGCTGCCAGTGGTGCTGAGAAGGAATTGCAGCACCTCCTCAGAGAGGAAGAGGCAGACTGTACCTTAATCTGCCCTCATCATATATGACATAATAGGATTTCATCTGAGTCGGGATTGGAATAATAAATATGAAAGAATAATTGAAGTGAAACCTGTTCGTTGATATGTACTGGCTATTACGTGAGTGTTGGGTTCTCCTGGCTGGCTGTCAGGTACTTTTTATACTCTGCTGACAATATCTTGGCCATGTGGGTAAAGAATTCATTGTTCTCAAAAATATTTAAATGCAGAAATAAATAAGCGATAGAATCAGAGGAAATTGAGAAATTGTTGGAAATAATGCCCTGGAGGTTTGCTGAGCTTTCCAAAGTAATCTGATTAAATTAAAGTGAGATTCCTATGGAGCCTCCATCATGTAGAACTCTCTTTCTAGCTTGGGGGTGACCAGATGTGTTGAGATGACAGTTTTTATAATTCTTAGCAGTATAGACAGCAGTCACGTTGGCTGAAAATTCGTAGAATTTTCAACCCAATGTATCTGGATGGGGTCAGATTAGAGTAGATTGGATTACATTGTAAAAAATTCCTCCCATAGAAAGTAGTCTATCGAAATGCCTGTCTAACAACCAGATCACCACCCATCTGATTAATTCACAAGGGTATTTCCAAATTGGCCAATAGGGAGACTTAGCAAGAATAATGGACCATTCCAGAAGTCTTTCTTGGTTGCTTGGTATTCCCTAAGCTTGTTTTTCTTCTTGCAGATGTTTTATTACCAAACTAAGTAATATCATCGGGGCATAGGGGATTGAAGCCAACAGACTTTACTCCTACATGCATTGATGATAATTCAGCCCTGAGCTACAGATATTTCCCAGAATTGTTCTTATTTAGACATGCTAGCTGATGGAATGCCACATTCGCATTTCATGGAATGCCTTATGCTTTCTATGCCAATAAGAGTTTTCTATAGGCACCATAATGTTCAATCCAATCAACTAGCCAAAATCTTCCTAGATGCTTATGAAGATTCTCAGTCATCCAAGTCATGATTGTCAGAGCTGAAGAAGTTTCTTGGATGAGTAGCAAAACATCTTCAAAGAAAAACAAGAAAGTCCAGTTGCTTCTTGAAAAAACACCTTTGGGATCTCCTAGATGTTATTTGCTTTCACCTGAATCAGACTTTGGTGCTCTTGTCCTTCTTCCACACAACTTCAAGGCTATGTTACCAATAGTGTAAATTTTCTCTATGATGAAGTTCAATTGTCCACTGAATGACATTTCTGGGGGGTACTCTTAAAAACTAATGGATGGAGATGGGACAAAATTGTATTTTATATTAATTGTCCTGTTTAAAGAAGCCCTAAAAATCTGGCTCTACCCCCAGGCTGTGGATCAGAAAAGTAGTAAATATCTGTGATGCCTTGCCTTTTGAATAGAAGTTGGGCAATAGGGGACTGGATCTTATTTTTTGACAATGTAATTCTTTATTTCAATTATTTGCTCTTTATTGCAAAGTGTGCAGAGTTATAGAACAGATAAGGGTGGCCTATAGATTCCACACACAAATTAATAGTTAATATGATTAACCTTCAGTCATCTATTGTTCGTTTTTCTCTCCCATCACATAAAAATAATGATTTATAACAAGTTTTGGACATCTTTGTAAGCCACATCCCAAACTTTCAGAGATTGAATGTAGCCTCAACTTATACACCTTTATTTTAATGTCTAAAAAAAACCTTCACTAGATTTCTTTTATGCACCTGAAAGAGCAAGAAGCCTTAAAATGGTTAGGCATTTGCGAGAAGGTTATTTCCAGAAATGGATAATATGCAGAAATGAAGTTGTAACATGACACATTTTCAAGTCAATCATAGAGAAACTAATAAAGGAGAATATTTGTATCTCGGGGTTGATATGAGGGGTCCTTGATGCTCTCTGAGCTTGCTTGTTTTCTTGCAGACATTTCATTACCCAAACTAGGTAACATCATTAATGCTAGACTGCTAGCACTGATGATGTTACCTAGTTTGGGTAAGGAAGCATCTGCAAGAAAACGAGCAAGCTCAGAGACCACCAAGGACCCCTCATACCATAGATAAACTAAAGAGAAGCTTGATAGTTATTAAGGAAAACTGCATCTATACCAATTTAATACAAAAATAGATTAAAAAGTGGGCTAAATGACTGCAGTTGGCATTAGAATTTTGGGAACAGATCCCCAGTTTGCCGTGACGTTTGTCCATAGCCCAAAGGTGGGTGGAGGTTGAATAGGTTTTATGCTGATTGTTAATTATCGTGTTTCGTGGTGTGTTTATGTCTCATGATGTTAACTGCCAGGAGTCTACTGTGCAGTGATGGCAGTACATAAAATTGACAAATAATAAAGAAATGTGGTGTCTAAAGATAAGCATGTGCCCATGGACATTTCCCTTGGTACCTACCTGGCTACCTATCCTGCTTGATTTTAATTTCTATTAAAGATTCATTTCAAGAAATAAATAGGAAACTGCCAGTGTGTCTCAACTGAAAGTGACTGCCTGTAATATATCGTTTTTATTTATAAGAATTCATCTAGGATCCATATTGAATCCACTGACTTTCCTTATAAAATAACAATGCTTGTTGCAGCCTATCTACTTTCTCTCAGAAAGAATGTCCTAATGTCTAAAAGCAGACAAAGATAACCTGGACTAGTAGAAAAATCCTGGGAAACTAGAAGAAATTTCAGAAGACATCCTAGTAGATTGGTGATTATTTTGGAACTAGATTGCCTGTTGTGACAGCTGTTGTATGTACAAGCTAACTGTACTCCGTGATAATCATTTTGTGATCATCGATGGCAGTGTTTCTCCATCTCCCAGCTAGCCTGGGAAACTCCCAGCTAGCCTGGAATTCTGGGAATCGAAGTCCACAGATCTTAAAGTTGCTAAGATTGAAAAAGACTGATCCATAACATGATATGCTCTCAAAATTCCAAATATGTCTATTGGCCTCAAATATATCTATCCCTGACAGAGCAATTTCTTCCAGTCCTCATTAATGCCTCTAGTTTTTAAACATTTTCTATTTTTATGTTAGGATTAGTGGAAATGGCATTATCTTCCTTCTATTCAGGTTGAAGATTCACTGCTTTTACGCCTCTGTATGTACAAAAATAAATCTGAAACTTGGAACTTGGATGGTTGTTTGATCTATTCCCCCCCCCCCCATTTTGGAAGGTGGATTAAGTCTGTTGCATATACATCGCACCCTGGAAATCCTATTTTCCTTCCCAAGTACATTAATACCTATCCATATATGTGAGTTTGTATGTGCATATTGCATTTAGTTATTTATGTGTCTGAGTGGTGTGATTAGTATGGAATGTACTTCTGGGGGGAAACAGAGTCTGGTTATGGGCTTTCCCTAGAAGCATGTTTTTTTATCACTCTTAGGAAATAGGATACCGAAGTGGATAAGCCTTTGGAGTTTTGTTATGCCCCTAATCTGTCCTGAGTTCACCATTCAAAAGATGGTATGCACAAAACTGGGGCATTCAGCTCTTTTCCCAGAAGCTGCTTTGTGGAAAAGAATTCTTCCCAGATGTGTTTGAATGGAAAACTAATATGACAGGTTGGTGCAAAAGCTCTCTGTAAAGAACCTTTGGTAGCCAAGATGAAACCACCATGGTCCTATGGAAAGATAAAAAGCCATCCACGGACATACTATGTGGCCTTTGCCTAAGTGGGAGCAACATGAATCACCAAGTTGTTGTGAGGTGAAAGGAATAAAGTCTGTAAAGGACTGAAACAATGATTAGCTATAAGAACAGGGGGGAGAACATCCACACTGGCAGCTTTTAAACAAGTCAGATAACCATTCGTTAATATCACTCTGTATGTTCCAAGACCCTCACTTACACCTGGCCATGATCTCAGAATACTGATTGTATGTGGAGAAAACGGAAAGTGGAGTTTGATGCATTCTGACATTGCTAGAAAAGAAAGAAAATTATATTTGGAATGAAATGGTCTGCTTTGGAGGAATACAAATCCTTTCTTTCAACCCACATAGACAAGGAAAGGTTGTGAGACTTTCCTTGTGAGGAGAGAGAACCCATACTATCCATTGTTTTAGTTCTGAAATATAGAATCTGAGGCACCAGGGCAGTGGTGGGATTCAAATATGTGAACAACCAGTTCTCTGTGTGGATGCCACTTCCGGAAGTCCATTCTGGGCCTGGGCAACAAAAAATTAGCTACCGGTTCTGCCGAAGTGGTGCGAACCAGCTGAATCCCATCACTGCTCCTGGGCCATATCTGCACTCTCCCCAAAGTTTCAACCCACCAGAATATTTTTCAAATTTGCCACTGAGTTGTACTTGTGTGATAGAAAAAAAATATGCAAGGAGTAATTATGTTTATATGAGAGCCATTTTGATGTAGTGGCTGAGGCCTCAAGCGAGAAACCTGAAGGCCATGAAGTCTAGTCCCACCTTGAGCATGAAGCAAGCTGAGAGATCTTGGACCAGTCACTTACTATCAGCCCTAGGAAGGAGGATTCTGAAAAATCCTGCCAATCTTGCAGAGACTAGTCCAGGCAGAGAATTGGACAACAATGACCGGAAACAAAACTATGCTTATATATTACTTAATTAAGCTAATACAACTTTAATGAAATATACATTTGGATGAAAGAAAATCAACATGAGCTCTTATTCTGCCCCGATCTATTTCTTTATCTTGACTCTCATATTTTGGGAATGCAACTTCTACCATACCTCTGAATAGCAACCAAAACTCTTTTCAGTCTTGTTCCAGAAACACTGCACTCCTGTCCATGTCCAAATGGTAGAGCTGTTGCCAATAGGTGAATGGACCTGGCTTTCTTTCAGAGTGAGGTCAACATCAATCTGAAATGCCTTTCACCTGAAGGTAGCTATGACTCAGGAATAAAGCATCTGCTTTCTATGAAGAAGGCACCAAATTCAATCCCTGGCATTTCTAAGACAGCAGGAAGAGCTGATGTGTGAAAGCTGCTATCAGTCATGGAGAAAATGCTCAGCTATTACATAGGCATGTGTTAAATCAACCACTTTAGGATTTTTGATTATACAAAAATACACAATCATATTGGTACATGTTGACTCCCAACCCTGCCAGTGCTAATGTGCTCTTGTGGTACTGCTCTAATCTGGTGGTACTGCTCTAATCTGATGCAATCATTAACATCAATTTACATATGGGGGAATTTCCTTCCTTCCTTCCTTCCTTCCTTCCTTCCTTCCTTCCTTCCTTCCTTCCTT
This sequence comes from Azemiops feae, assembly GCA_023970755.1. Lineage (NCBI taxonomy): Eukaryota > Metazoa > Chordata > Lepidosauria > Squamata > Viperidae > Azemiops > Azemiops feae. The sequence goes on along the minus strand of JALGBA010004168.1, from coordinate 5,211,168 downwards.
CCTTCCTTCCTTCCTTCCTTCCTTCCGTATGGCTGCCCATCTCAACAAGTGACTCTGAGTGACAAACAAAATTAAAGATAGAATAAAAACAATGACAATAATACAAACATTAATATACTCTACATAGTAGCTAAGAATAAATCATGCACCATGATCACTAATATAATTAAGAAGTAGTCCTTGCACACACCCAGGGCCCCAGCTTGACTCTGCCTCCGCCCCAGATTCATGCTTAAACATACTCCCCTTCCACCTCTCTATAGAAAGCACTTCTGTGACATGTTCCATTTCACCATTTTTATACAACTGTGGCCATTGACATATCAGGAGCATTGCATTTTGACTCCTTTGCAAGAGCAGAAAAACAGGCTCTCCACTAGTGAAAATACACAACACCTATCCAACTGTGGAAATGTAACCAAGCTGTCATTGTTATGCTGTTCAGTCACAGTATCATTAGATGGGTAGACGGCTTAGTACAGTCCCTTGCCAGTTAGGAATTTACATCTGGAAGTGCCTCCAGTTGAGTTTTGTAATGCATATTGATTTTGGGGGGTCAGCTGTCTTTCTGGTGCTTGTACACTCCTTGTCTATGACATAAAATATTAGCTGGAATAGAATGAGGATCTTTCCCCTATGATTCTTTCAAGAGATGAAACATATCCTCTCCCATTTAAAAAAAACACAAGGGATTTGGATAGAAATATGCTTCAGGGATTCTGACGAGCATTGATTAGATTCCTTTTACAAGCACTCATTTCAAAATGCAGTGATCCAGAGCACCTTGTGCCTCAACAAGGTATGAGAGATGAAGCAATGATTAAATTGAGACAGTTTCCATAGCACTGGAGAATGATAACAGTGCACAGGCATTGCACTTGTCAAATTTTTTACAGCCATAATCCTTTTTCATCTGTACAATTGCAGAAGCCTCAGTGAATGCCTTCAGTTGAGAAGATGAAATTGGACACCAGTTCAACATGCATCTTTATACTGGGACCCACAAGATTGATCAATATCTAAGCGGCTGAAAACTCCTTTAGACCAAAGTATCTGGTCATTTGATCATGACGTTCCCCAAATTTGCTCTACATTTAGGTAACTGCTTCTGTCAAAACAAAAGCCCCCTTCCACCAGGTAATACTGGTAGCCATCAAATACTGCAGCACTCAAGAGTCTGAACTAGATGGTGCATCAAGGAAATGCCAAATTGGTGACGGACATCTTTAACTATCATGAAATTTATGCCTATCACCAGTTCAATCTTCAACTTAAGCTCTTCCTGCTTGGAAAAAGTGTTCTATTGAGAAAGTAGTTGCTTGTGACCCCCATCTTAATACAAAAGGGTAGCCATATGAAATGCAAAACACCCACCTCCTTTTGATGTTCATTTTAGTTCATCAGAGCTGGTCACCCTGCTTCTTACTGCATAGATTCTGTACTGCTACTATGAAAGTCACTTTTGCAGAAGAACTGAATAATAAAATGATCATTCTGTTGCATGACACTCTTCAAACATGAGGGAAGATTTTGTTTGTTTTTTGGGATTTTCTTTTGGGGGGAGGATTTATTGGAGAACAGTAATGCAGCAATGTGTTCTAAGATTGCTGCACAGTTATATTCTTTAGAGTACAGATCCTGGTTTACATTTTATTTATTTACAAATATTTATATGCCACCTCCTCCCTGGAATTCTAATTTAATATCTTTTAATGAATGAAAATGACACAGCCCAGACCCTTACTATTTTATCCTCCACTTTGTGCCTTCTTTTGATAGGAATTTCTCATTTCAGTGGAAATGACTCATAGTGATTGGACTCCAGAAGCAGAGTCTGTTTTCTTATATATTTATTTCTTAGAAAGTGCCTTCTGGAGAAGATTGACCAAGTTTTTACTATTGACCTGACCTGACCCAACATTTTTTTCCACAAGCTCGGAGAACGAATCTTCACCCTCATTTTTTTTTCAAGTTCTGGAAACAATGCAATGTTGGGTTGAGGGATTATTACCTAGGTTTCCACTGTTAAACGCATCAGGGGAGGAGGAAGGGGGTTAGACTGTATGTTACAATTCAGAAAGTCAGCAACTATGGGACATGAAAGTGATGGAAAGTTTGTGAAAACTCCTTCTAAGGCTCACCTTTTTAGTACTCCATTTCACTGTTCTTTCCTTGCACCTTCCCCCTGAACTCTTAAAAACCTTTCCAGGCTGTTAATTATATGCTTGTAATGTTTAAACGCTTTGTGTATAAAATTTGCAAATTCTCAGTTGTGACCTAGACCACAAAATTAATGAACAACACTGTGCAACTCTTGCCTGACTCACAGAGTGAATGGGTTTGTTTTAAAATAGATTTTTTTAAAAATGCTTCCTACTATATGGGAGGGAAGAAGCTTCTTACCGGAAATCATCAGATAAAAGCTGGACAGCCAACAGCTGAGAATGCTCCAGTCTAAAATTTTCTGCATGGAGCATGGTTCTGATTTATATTTTCCCCTCCAGCTAAACAGGGCCATTATTTTCTTTCTTTGAAGAGCCCTAAAGGGAAAGGTTTGGCATATTAATGTGATGTATGTATGCGATGTGAAGAAGGAGCAATCTGTGCGATATGGCTAGGGAAAGACTATATGGCAAATATAGAGTACAGATTTTTTTTTTTGTCCAGAGTCTGAAATTCCATTAAATCTGACAACAGTACAGTAAAAGATTCTATCTTGTTAACATATATCCATGCAAAGAAAATCTGCATCTGTAACATTGCTAGCTGTCCTGCATTCTGCCCAGAAAAAGAGACAACAGGAAATGGGGAGTTTTCCTTCACCTTGACATCACTCAGCTTTCAGTTTATGAACATATGAAGAGTCATATTGGATCAGATCAAAAGATCACTTGATGCAGAATGCTGTTCCTACAAGTAGAAAGCTACAGAATTTAGATGAAAACAATTACCTAGCTGGATCTTGTTCTCCAGCAATTCAGACAACTAACTCTGACACTGGAAATCAGAAATAGGTATTCCATTTCCATAATGATCAGCTAGATGTCTCCAAGAGGCCTTCAACAAGAAATGTCCAAAAGGTGCTTTTTCAAGAGCAACTGGATTTCTTTGTTTTTTCCTTGAAGACATTTCACTTCTCATCCAAGAAGCTTCTTTAGTTCTGACTTCAACAAGACAAATTTACAAAAACATCTTCTTACTCATGTCCTCAACAATGGATACTTACAGAATATCGTCTTCAATAAGATAAGATAACCTTTATTGTCATTTTTTTTACTGTGGGCACAACGGCACACATCAAAAATGAAATTTAGTTGCCCGCTCTCAAAGTGAAACACATACATGACACACACCTAAACATACTATATACAACATATGTATATACCCATACCCCTACATATACATAACAAATAAATATTAAATACTGTCCATCTTGAATATAAGTATATAGCCATCATGGTTAAAAGCTATTGACAAATTTTTGTCCTCATCCAAGCTGATGATCATCACTACATCTAATTATTCTTGTGATAAAGTTTATCTTCACAAATACCAATCCATGAATAATACCAGTTTTGGCATTCATTTCACAAACTCATATCATTTGAAGCTGTGCATTCAAACATTGCAGATCAGTATTAGCAATTCCAATCTAGTGGAGGTTTCCATGGTAGTTACGGTGCAGGCAACTCACAGCACTGTTTTAGTACTTGCCATCTGATGTGTTAGATGATTAGACTATTTTTGCCAGGGAGCAGAGAGTACCTATCTGTTTGGAAACACTTTGTTGCTTTAAAAAAAAAAAAAAAAAATCAACCCTGGAGACATATGCTAGAATGTTCATAGTAAAACATGCCTGCAGGGAAAAGAAAGAAATGAAATGAACATGAAAGAAATTCTATAAGTTCATAACATGATAACTAGAGAATAGATATATCTTGGATTATCAGGACATGAACACTGTCCATAAGTAGCTGCTGAAAAATTAGCAATTCCAACCCGGCAAAATATCAAGACAGGTTTTGCCCCTTCACTTTAAAATCAATCAACAGCTTCAATTAAGAACTGCTGTGGGGGTCAGTGAAAATGTTTCATTTTTGATGCTGAGTGGGTATTATTATTGAGCAATACCCAATAAGTGGGTATTATTGAGCAAGATAAAATATTACTGGAAACTCTGTGTAAAAATAAAAGACAAATGCAGATTAAGACAAAAAGCTAGTGACAGCAAGACTGTTTTGGAAGGTATCAGTGTTTGGATCCTATGTACGTGCAGAACATTTTCTCTATAAATAACAAAAGATTGAGATGTCCTTTTAATCAAAGATATTGCACCATGTATAGCATTCTGGGGGGGGGGAAATCCATTCAATATATAAACTCAATATTGTAGAGGGACAAACTGCTGGATCATATTCAGACCAATGTGCATCAACAACAAAAGTAAGAACCAGAGTGGGTCCCACTCTGTCAGTGATTGACAACTAGTTGGATGGGCCAAGGGGTAGCAAAACGTTAAGTGATTTACAGTACTGAGTTTGCAGCCCTGTTGCTCTCCAGACAGATTTTGCTGAGAGGGACAGGCAATGATCATACACTCCCTCAAAGAATTTCTTGGCATTTTCTTAATATAGACACAAGAACCATTTTCTTACTATGCCAGGCAGCAATTTAATTGGGGGTGGAGCAGAAATTTCAAAGCCAGTCCCCAGACTACTTTATAACATTATAATAATGTAATAAGAATGATAATATAATGAGGGTTTATAATTTAAAAGTAACTTGAGGGAAATGTTCTTGATCACCCCTGGATGTTGATCAAAGTGGGAGACAGGCAAAAATTGGAATTATAGTAAACTAATCAAATTGATTCATAAAATTAATTGCAACATTCAGTTTAATTTAGAAAATCAATCCAATTTCATTCAGTTGGCCAAAATCTTTTAATTGGACTTGACTGAATTGGATTCAGATCATTAAAAAGCAGGAATATATAAGGAGAAAATTGTCCAAGCTGGGTCAAATAGGGCCGAATTTATCAAATGTATAGTATTCCATTTGATTTGATAAATCTTTTCATAGTCCAAATCAATCCAAATTGCTCCGTGCAGTATAAAATATTTGAATTGGTCTACTAAGGACACCTAGTTCTTGTTTTATTTTTTCCCTACCAACACACAATGGTGAAAAACCACAGCACTGTTATTTACTATTTGCCATTGATTTCAGCAGGGCTTGTAGTAGGCATATGTGGCCCAGAGCTACTTTGGGAGATATGATTTCATGAGTAGTAATGCCAGAAAAATAATTCATAAGTTTTTAAACTGCAAGGAAGTCATATGATCAGAACGACAGGTTTTAATCATAATGCTATAGAAGATGAAGAGTTTTCAAGGAATACAGGATCTACAAGAGATGTAGAAGTCAGTTGCTATGAAATTAGACTGATCTCCCAAGAAAATGTCCCTCACGCCTTTATTGACACAATTTTATTCTGATATGCTTACCCATCCCCATAATTATGCTTGTTGAACTAAAGGTGAACTACTGAACAAGTGCAAACAAGACTCTAACTTTTGTCAAGGATTGGGGCAGCTGAATTCTTTCATCCATGATGTCAAAATAACCCATCATTGTCTGACAGCTAAAATAGGAGAGGGAGAGAAATACTCTATATTTATCTATGGCTGGGTCATCACAAATCTTTCTATATCATCTTCTTTTATGGGAAACAGGATTATAAGAAACTGCCATTACGAGAAAGTTGACAGAGAAATGTGATTCTGAAAATGAATCAACAGAGGGAAAAAAATCACCTTAACGGTTGCTAATACTAGGTTGCAAAACTATTACAAAAAGGGTATTTGATGGGTGCTCAATATTTGGAACTATTATGCAGGCCAGATCAGATGTCTTTTTCAGCTAATGATAAATGTCATCTTTGCTGGTAATAATGATATTAGTAATGTCCATATTAAGACAAGCTGTGTTACATTTCTGATATTGCATGGCAATTTCTGAAGGTTGATTATGACCCAGTAGGAAATCCAACGTCTGATGCCAAATAATAACTTACCAGCTGTGGGAGAAAAGTAGTCTAGAAATATGCATTAAGGCTTACTGTGGCAATGAGTGCATCACTGAGAAACCCACATGGTCAGCTACATTACTCTTGTTCGCTACATAACAAGGCAGAATGGACTAATTTAGTGCCACAATCATAGCTCACAGGTCTGACCTCCCACAGTCAATGCTTCAGTGTCTTAAGCATTTCCTTTGCTCATGGTGATTCATACCCCAGTCGCTTCCTATTTGGATTACTGCAATGGACTCTATATCGAGCTGCCCTCCAAAATCATTTGGAAGCTATAGGTCCAGAATATAGTGGTGCAGGCAGCTTTTGGCATTTTGTTGCATCCACATTATATCACTGCTCTGCTGGCTGAACTGGCTTTCAATGGGCTTCTGGATGCAATTCAAGATGCTGGTTACTGTCTATAAAGCCCTACATGACATAGGAGCCAGCTTATTTCAGGAACTGCCTCTCTCCCATTATTTCTGCCTTCCTCATCAGTTGCAGCAGAGAAGATATCTCTGGAAACCTTCCATCAGAGACTGGCATCTTGCTGGACTCAAGAGTTGTGGCAGCATCTGCCCTGTAGAACAACGTCCATTTGTAAATCCAGATAGGTTTTTGTAAGACATTGAAGACCTGCCTGTTCCCCTAGACATTTGATTTACAGTAGTGGGTTAGACAAGTTCTGTTTCTTAAAGTTGTTTTTATAAATTGGGATTATCATTTTAACTTTGGATATTGTGGTTTAAGTGGTGGGATTGTTGCTGTTTCAAATTTATATGCTGCCCAGAGTCTCTGTTGTGAGATTTGGTTGGGGGGGGGAAGAGACATATAAATCAAATTCAGCAATATTATCATGTAAATAATATAAATAAATAAATTTTATAGAGTTTGGATTTTTTTTACTCCACAGCTGATTCTGTAGATGTCTATGGAGATTCTCAGTCATCCAGGTCATAGTTAACCCATGAGGCAACTGGATTTTCTTGTTTTTCTTTGAAGACATTTCACTTCTCATCCAAGAAGCTTTTTCAGCTCTGACTGGATGGTGGGGAAAGGAAAGGGAGTATAAATCTTTCCTTTCCCCACCATCCAGTCAGAGCTGAAGAAGCTTCTTGGATGAGAAGTGAAATGTCTTCAAAGAAAAACAAGAAAGTTCAGTTGCCTCGTGAAAAAGCATCTTCGGAATGATTCTGTAGATGTTATACTGTATAATGAATAAGTAAACATTCTTCGGACATAACAGGGGATTGGGGAAGTTTAACTTGAGAAAAGGTTCCTTTTATAAGACAGAGCTACAAGTACATATTTATCAATTCTCTGCAATGTGCTGTTCACAAAATTGGTGGTAGAAATGTTACATCTGCTCCTGGCCACGTGTAGAAACCCCAGTTAGCTGATGCTTTTGGAAAATGAATCTCTGACTATGACCATGCAAAAATTAAAACAATAAGTTGTGTGTACACAACTTGAAGTACAACGTGAAGTGCACAATATAAATCCATGCCAAACAGAATGACAAACAGGATACAGGCCTTATACCCAATTACTAGAAGAATATTTCGCAGCCTGGGTACTCTTGCAATATATGGACTAACTCCTAGAACTCTCCAGCCAGCAGACCTATTGCTGAAAATTCTGGGAACTGAAGTCTCCACATCCAGAAATTGCCAAGGTTATAGAATTCTGTACTATGGTATTCCCCAATGTGCCTTTCATAAAACCTAGTCCTAGAGTACAACTCCTGTCATATCAGCATGCATGCCTACAAGACTCTAAAGTCAGAGTAGAGTACACTGCTTTGATTTTCAGTACTACTGTAGTTATTACTACTTCTTTTATCAATCTCACTGCAATTTCTTTCACCCTGAGAATATGTGAGTTGCATTAATCTCTTCACTAATTTCTTAATCATCTTTTGCTAATAGTGTCTCTAGAAATAATACTGTTTCATGGTATTGGGCCACACCCAAACTATGTTCCAAAAAGAACTTGATTGATTAAAGGGGTAAAAAAGAACGGGGGAATAAAGATGGGCCCACTACCCTTTGAAATTGTCTAAAAATTCTTCTCTTGAAAAATCTCCAGACAGGTCATTCTTCTTCTGTAGGAGACAAAGGGTAGATGCATGGGGAGAGAGATCTCACTCCAGGATGAGTCAAATCCCCTTTTAGCCTTGTAGCCTACTCTTATTTATTTCCTTGTTCATTTCCTTCTTTAAAATAGAAGCAACCCTTTCTATTCAAGTTCTATTCCTTTTATTCAAACACCCGAGTTGGCTTATATTTTCAAGTAAGAGAGAGAGAACATTGAAATGAAAATAGTAAAACTATGAGGTAAGGAAAACAGAATCCTTCAGCCTCATCTTCTCCCCAAAATTGTTGGAAGGGTAAGGGAAGGAGGGAGGGAGGCTCTGCAAATTGCTTTGCCCGTCATTACTTTACAGTTGTGAGAAGTTTTATATTCAAATATATTTTACTGTTTATACTGTTTCCATCTTCCCCTTAAAATATTAACAGACTCCAAAACGGTCTGAGAATCAGTGTCTCCACTAGATAATTAACAGTCAAGCTGAAACTAAGTTAATCAACTAAAATTAGCAAACTTCCTCAAATAAGTTACCCAGACCTAATTCACATATCAAGGAATAAAGTCTGCAAACACAAACAGAGTTAATTAAATGAGGTCTCCCAGAGGAACTGCATGTTCACAAGAATAAACACACACACACACACACACACACACACACACATCCCTCAAGTGCCACCCTAGAATCAGCATATAGACATTTCAAGCTCCCTCTTTTAAAATCTGCTGCCGTACCCCATTTCTCTGCAGCCTGCCCCTAAAAGTAAACTGTTTTGCTTTTAGGAATAAATATTACTTATTTCCTTATAGCTGTCTGGATCTCATTTTTATTTATAATTGTGCAACCCCAGCTCGAGTTGAAACCCCAAATTATTGTTCTGACCCAGTGGATGGCCCTTAAGATTCAAATAAATAAAATAAAGTGCAAAGTGCAATAAAGAACATCATACTAGCTCTCCGGGCGCTCTCTCCAAAGGAATTTAGAGGTACTCAATGATCCAGTCCTTAATAAAGTTTCTTTTTCACAAACCAGGAGACCAATCTACACTGGAACTATCTACTGTACGTCTTATGTAAAAATAGCTCAATATATTTTTGCTTCATCATATCTTTAGAGATTTTGCCCTTCAGAATATGAAAATCTTAGGAGCCACAGCAAAAGGAATGATTCATGCATTGATTTGGCAGCAAGACTAAATTATGCTTCTTCTATCCAGGTGCATTTATCCATGTTAAATGAGGAATGGCAAAGAAGTGAGTTTCTAGGCATTTGGTAGGTTAATGTTTGCTAGACCACCTTGCCGTATAAGGAACTGAGGAAAGCAGAAGGAAGATCTATTCTTCCCCTAGCTTCCTGTTCTCCAGAATAATAATACAGATAAGAATGATACAGTTTCTCTTTTCTCAAGACATGGCTTATCTCTTAATAAGCTTTTTTCAAAACTTTTGTTTCTATCAACGGGGTGACTAAAACATAGGTGGGGGGAAGGGAAGAGTACTTTTCCACTGTTTCAGTAAATGCATTTATGGAGTCATTCTTTGGGATATTTCCTAATCGTTTTATAGCAAATTAATTGCTTTGGGACATTTCAGACTGATCACTTTATCTGGCTATTAAATCTTCTTTGGATGGAATGGAAACAATGTGCTCTTTGCCCTGCTTTATGCACTCTGACTGGGTAAACACCAAGGTGACTAAAGTGTGTCAAAGGGGAACATGCTCCTTTTAAGAACCTGGGACTAAGGTGGCTTCCAGCATTCGATTTGAGGCACTGCCACGAAGGCAAAGCAGCCATATCTGAACCACAGCAATGCCCCCCCCCCTGCAGATTAACTTTCTAGGAAAAGAAGGCCCTTCCCCAATCAAAGTTCCCAGGGTGTTTTAGTTCTCTCTAGGAACCAGACATTAGAGTGGCTCCTTTCCAAAATTTTTCATTTCATCTCCCCTCTCTGCTCCTCTTTTTCCATTTTCTCTACCCAATGGTAAGCATGCATGGTTTTTTGGTGGATCTTTCTTCGTTTTGGGGTGTGTGGGGGAGATATGGAAACAAAGTTTTACAGACTGCCAATATCTTAATACAGAAAGAGTTCAAGTACAGTTTTTGCCTAAACTGGACTGGAAGTTACTCTTTTTCTTTTGGGGCCACATGAAATATCTTCCTAATGTTGCAGTCCTATTCACTGGAGAGTATCTTAGAAAACATCTTTCATGTCCCTCTTCCATCTCTTCTTTTTTTTATTTTAAACACCCGCACCCTCATGCTTGATGCCCTATTTTTGAAAACATCTCAAACCACAGCCAAAACTTGCAAGTTTCTTTGTAGGTGAGAAACAGAAGTGGAAAGGAACTAAACAGGTTTTGATATAAACAACGCTAGGTAAATAAACTTTTGGAATTATATTGAAGAAAGCACTGATAACTTTGAAAAAGCCCTTCCCTATCACTCCAGATCCTCTGTTCAGAGCTGTCATTGTGTTTTTCCTTGGAGATTAATATTTTAAAGATAAAGAGGCAGATTAGAAATGGTTGTTTGCTCTGTTTGAGCAAGAGTCACCTTGTTCTGTTAAATCACCAGAATGAAAAAAAAAGGAAGGGGAGGGGAGGGAGGGAGTAAGGTGAATCAGCTTGCCAGGTAGCAAGATAGGAGCCACTTCAGCTTTCTGTGTTCTCTTCAAAAAATGCCGAAACACACAATTCAGGCAACAACAACAAAAAGACTTGCCCTTGAAACAGCCTAACTTCCTATGAAGAAACATGAATAACCACTTCTAGTTTCCAACAGGAAGTGTGGGTTAATTCAGATGTGAAGAGGAAGTTTAATTTCCTGCCTCCCCAGGAGTTAGTAACATTGACCTTCTTGTCTTTCAAAGAACTTCACTGAAATAGCAATTGAGAAAATGCTGCCTGGAACTGAGCAAGTCACACTTGACTGTCCTGGGCCATTGAAGTATGGAGGACTTATTACTGTAAACAGACACAAACAGAAAGTGCAGGCAAGATAGGTCATGGGGACAGCATACCATGTGGAAATTTGCTCCACTCCAAGTCTGGGGAGTGTGTGAAAAGGGCTAGAAGAATCACCGGCCTGCAGAAGAGCTTCATTGGCACTCCTTCATTTAATGCAGAAAATTCTAGAGTTACAGCATTTTCACCAGATGCTGTTGGGCTTCTTTCTGAAAACCTGGACTAAGGAAGAGCCCACCCACTCTGCAGCTCAGTAGTTCCCTTCTTAAACTGCTCTTATGAAAGTTCTCCTAATGTTTAACCCAGTTCCGATAATGCAACCCCAAAAGTCTTATATTATGGGACAACAGAGAAGGGCGTTTACATATTTTCTATGATTAGAAGAGTCCTTGTTATTCCTTGTAAGTCCAATTATCTTGATCCCTATGTAGTCATTTCTTTCTCCAGACTAACAGAATTAGTTCATTTAAACCATTCTCTTTATGGACAGCAAACTATATATTTATTGACTGTACATTTTCTATATTCTCTGTGGAAAGCACATTGCCCCAAAATAGGGCTGCAGATAAGATGGATGAAAGCACAGTATCCTATTAATGTTATTTCTTGAGACCTGGATAGTACTGTTCTACCAATGTAGCCTAAAACTGCATTAACCTTTCTTGCAGCTGCATCTCACTGCTCATGACTTCATTTCCTATATTTTATAGGGCTTGGGGATTGCTGTCTGGAACTCTAAGCTCCCCCTGTGGAATTCTCTCTAGGAATTAAGGGTGGAGCTCAGAGGAGCACGAATCAGTGCAAGCTTAGAACCAGAGAAAACAAACCTTACTTTCTTTCCAGAAGACTTATGCGATAAAGAAACATCACAGAATTTTCTCGAGAGAACATTTCTTTCTACAGAAATGCCATTGTTTGCTTTATCAAGATAATTCCTTCAAAAGGGATTTGTACAGAGCAACTGGAAAGTTTCCTCTGTCTTTAAAAATATTCTCATCCCATTTTCTCTAGTACCTATAAGGAAAATGATTTCTTTAAACATTTAATGGAAATATTATAGATTTACATTGTGGACTATTTTTCACATTAGATTAAGGCAAGGACAGGTTTAGGGAAGCATAGATAATGTTCATTTGAAAGCCTCTGGAGCATGAGTGGTTTTGCAATGCCATCCCCAGGAGGGAGTACATTTTAGCCCTTGGGAAAGAGAGTTTAAAGGATCAGATGGTGTGCTGCATCTCAAGCAGGTTTAATGTATCAATATTTACCTTTTATTAGCAAATAGTTAGTAAAAACCATGCTGCTAAAAGTCAATAATTTTACTGCTGAATTTTAAGGACATGATCTCAAAGCCTGGAGACTCCAACTTGGGAGCAAATGCTTACCAGCTATGAGGTGACCAAACTTGCACTGATTTGAACTTGAAACTTGAAATGATTCAATGTACAGAAAGACTCTGTACTGGCAGTCAAATTCACATAGATTCCCATCAACAGTCTTTGACTTCCAGGATATGCATTCAAGCTATGGCAATCTATATACATCTGGGCTTTGTGCAATGTAAGGACTATTTCATCTAAGATCAATACAGTAGCCTGGTGTTTTCCATTGTTGGGAATTGACAGCCTTAAGAATGGTTGAGAAAGGTTCCCAATGTTTGGTTCAGAGATCACTGGTGGTTCAAAGATATGGTAGGTGGTTTCTTGGTGCAAAAGAGAATGTTATAGACCAGGGCTTTTCAACCTGTGGTACGCGTACCACTTGTGGTACATTAACAAGTGGCAGGTGGTACGCAGCCCTGCCTAGCCAAGTGTAGTGGGGGAGGGAAAGAGCCAGCGCAGGCAAGGACTTACAGTGAGAGAGTCCTCTGGAGCTGCAGTGGCTGGGGAGAGACAAAGGGTCCAGGCTCAGTTCTGGCTCACCCTCCCCCATGAGAAAGAGGGAGGAGATGGAGAGTGGAAGGATTCTTATGTGCTTTTGTGACTTTGAAGTTCTGGGATTTGTGCAATGTGGGCTTTGTGTCCTTAAGGAGTGTTTGGCAATTTCTATTTGGCCGATGGCTGATGTCTCATGTTAGCTTCTATTGCTCTGCTATTGTTAGCTGTACGTTTTGCTGCAAGGGATTTTGAAGTATTTTTCTCCTGAATGGATTTTGCCTGTAGATTCTTTTACTTATGAATGGAGCCATTTGGGGAGGCTGCCTTAGCCGGCAGACAATACCTACTACATTTTTTTTTCTTCCTTACTTTCCTTTCTAGCCAGTAGCTAATTCTTAAAGGGAAATGTGCCTTTTTAAGCTAGTTCACTCAGCAGTTTGTCTTTTCTGTTTCTGGAGGCTTTTCCTTGTTTGATGAATATATGGAAGAGAAAAAATATGGGGGGAGGTTTCAAATTCTTCCTTCAGAAGGAGGTGGGCATGAGAAAGAGGGAGGCAGGGAAGGAGGGAGGGAGGGAGGTAAGTCCTGCCTTAGCACTTGGCCACCAGCAGCCCTGCCATTGACTTTACTTGTCAAAAGGTTGCAAAAGGGGATCACATGACCCTGGGACACTGTGACCATCATAAATATGAATCAGTTGCCAAGCATCCAAATATAAATCACATGACCCTGGGCATGCTGCAATGGTCATAAGTGTGAAAATGGTCAGAAGTCATTTCAGTGCAATTGCAACTTTGAACAGGGTTTTTTTTTGGTCATCAGGTTTTTGACACCTTGCTAGGTGGTACTCGAATATTGCCATATCCTAAAAGTGGTACAATTGGTGAAAAGGTTGAAAAGCCCTGTTATAGACTATCAAGGCTGACTCATAATGCACCTCCACTCGCAGCGTGACAACAAAAATGGAGGAGAATGCTTGGAATGTATTGGGAGCTGGGAGGGAGGTGAGGAATTTATGTGAGCCATTTGCAGCCTGAGAAGATCCTGATACTTCAAGGCCGTGCGATGGGAACCTTCCAAAGGCGCAGACTGTTTTCCCAAAATAAAAAGAATGTGTTGGATTGGTGGACAATGGACAATGGGTGGCCCAGATGGGGAAAAGGGGAAATAAACTTTTTCACGCGAAAACCTCGCTTCTTCTGTGCTTGTATGAATCTATCAGTAAAGTTATACTGTTGGCAAAATAATGTCCCAGGAGTTTCTTTTGCTGCATATGCCAATGGGACAGTTGACATATACATATTAATGAACAAACTCTTTTGAAAATGTTAAATCGTGCAAGATTTTGATATTCTCAGCCAAAATCTCTTAATATTTCCGGTGGGAACATAAAACCATGGGTTTAGTAATCTCATGAGATTTCAGTCATATTATTATTTTTTTTAAAACACATTGATTAATTAATGCAGTTTCATTTGGGAGAGGGACACATTTGTCATGATGCATGCTAGAAATGCTTTATTACTGAACTCTAGCTAGAAGATCTTCAAAAGCTTCTGATGGTGATGCTCTGGTTCGCATAAATGGAAAGACTGGGAAGTGCTTTTAAAGAGTACCTGAACCTTTATTGAATATCTTTTTGAAAATATCTCTTTGGGGTCTCTCTCCCTATTTAGATTATCCTCATCCAGATAAAAGACAGAGAAAAGCAAGGTAAAGAAGCCTATCACAAAATTGCAATGGGATTTTTCTGGAGATTCTGCAATTAATCATCTGCATTACCTATATCTACCTGGCCAAATCCTAGGTAGAAAGACAACTGAATTAATTGGGACTTTGTTTTGATTAATCAGGTTCAGAAGTCTGCTCTAATCAGACGGTTTTAGTGTTCAGAGACCACTCAAAAGCTTGAGCTATATTTTTTCCTACAGACGTCCAACCAACCTCCTTGGCTGAGCACTTTCTCTCTACGTGTCAGTGTTCAGAAAGAGCAACAGGAAAATATTTCTGCCTTATGGTTACAATAAGGATATAATTGTGCACATGAGACTACTAAGTTCTAAATTTATCCTGTCTCTAATTTGTCTGGATCATAAATGTTTTAAGTGTGTCCTATGCATTTAAACTGAACGTGCATTAATGTATAACATCCAGCCAAATTACAAAGGGCTCACAGCTGTGTTACGTTGCATAAGTTTGTCATACTAAAGATATGAAACTAGCACAAACAAACACTATTCCCTCCCACTTGAGCGATTCCCCCCCCCCTCAAGTTGGAACAATTAAATATGAGTCAGTCTGAAAAAAATATATTTTTATTCTACTTTTTTTCCCTATCTTTCTTCTAAGGCACATATTGCATTGTTCTGTTCACATATATTATGATAATAAAATGAGAGAGAGTGAGGGAGAGAGGGAGTGTGTGTTAGTGCATTGCACTAAGCCACAATGTGGTCTGGTTTTCACTTAATATGTTGTGTCATGCTGCCAATAGAGATTGTAAGGGAGGATTGTGTTGTTGGGTTCTTGGTGTTCCCTGAGCTTGGTGTTCCTGCAGATGCTTTTTTTTTACCAAGATAGGTAACATCACCAGTGCATGGAGGAGTGCTGTTTGCTGGCTGTTTATATGTGAGAACTTGTCCTACCAACTCTGATTGGGGTATTATTTCCTTGATTGCTTTTTGGGTGGGGTATTGTTTCTTCTTTGATTGTTCATATTTATCTGGTGCTGGTTCCTGCTTATCTGGGTACTGTTTAATAGGTGGTGCAATGAGGAAGAGTATATTTAGGTCTGTTTATCTCTTTCCTTGATCTTAGCTTTCTTTCTTTCTTTCTTGAATGGCTCATAGATGAAACTTATCTCAATTATCTGTTATTTGTTAATGGCTGATTCATCTAAGTGCCCTGCTGTAGGAATTATGGATCTGACTTGTTCTGAAACTGTAGTTGAACTTGTGGTTGAACTATGTGGGGCAACAGGCAGAAAACTGAGAGGACACATCCACAAACATCAAGCAGCAGTCAGAAGATATTATGAAAACTCCTTAATCTCACAATATACTGACAATAAATGTTAAGCTGGGGATGGGGGAGTTCTAGAGAATGTTTTCCACTCAAGAAACAGTTCATGTTTTTTTTTCTCTTAACGTATTAAATATGCTTAACGTATTACATATGCCTTTCAGGAAATTGTTGAAGTCTTGGTTGTCCTCTTAGGTCTTGGAGACATGTTTGTGAAGACTTCTTTTCCGTTTTGGTTTGTTTGGTTTAATTTAGCTTGGTTTTTTATTGTTCTTCTCATCTGTTGTATTTTTTCTTTTAATAAATTGGTTTTTAGTTGTAAGCTACCCCAGAGTTGTTTGGAAATTGGGTGGCCAAATAAATAATAGGCTGCAAAATGTTTTTTTGATTGATATGGCTAGGAATTCTCTGGGGTAATTACACCTTTAAAGTAATTGAACTCAGTGTGGCATAATTTTCACTAGACGTGCATAAGATTACATTGTACATTTACTCCCAAGGAAGTCTCTTAACTCTAGATGATATACTTTCTACAAAAGCACACAGGGGGTACATATGCGCCTTCCTAGCCAACTTTCATCAGTTGTACTCTGAAATTAATTTGTTGTCCAGTTCGGAGGAGCATGATTCTTTTTATTTGGATCAACTAAAAAAAAAAAAGCTATCTCTTGGGTTTTTTAGTATTTCTCATGGCAGATGATGAAAAAAACAATATTAAAAACTGTGGGCCAAAAAAGTATGTAACTAAATGAGCTAATTGAATGCTTGTAACTGGGTCTCCTCCATCATGACTGAGTCATGACAAATTTTATGTAACAATCCTACTAGCTCTCTGGGTTTGACAGCTTCCTTTTCCCTTTTCTTTGTCTTTATCTCACATACAGAGTAGCAAATTCAGCCAGAGTTGATCCACACAATATAACCTCTGACTCAGCACCGCTTCATCTTTGGAAGGTACCCCTTAAAAGTTCTAATATATGATTCTACAAATTAGATGTTATTAATAATTGTAGGTAGAATTCAAACTAAATTAGTTGCACTTTAAAAAAAAAAAAAAAATGAAATTATAATATCTTACATTAGTCTCAATGTAACTGTATTACAACCAACTTTTTCTCTACCAAACTCTGTTTATTAAGAGTGGGAACTTGTAGGCCTCCAGAGGTTGCTGAACTGCGATTTCAGCATTTCTAATCATAATCTGTGTTTGGTAGGCATTGGAATTCCATTAGGAGGACCATAAGCTCCCCACAGTTCTACATCATATTATGGTAGAATTGAGGCAGGAAATTTAGACCATCAATTCCACTTTGGGAATTGAGAGTGCAAACCTCCACAGGAAAGCATCTCTGAAAATTTTTCAGTTATGTCCCCTTGTTAAAGGATCCCATGGGGGACAAAAAAAAACATTTCCTCTGCTAATTAATTCTACTATTGAACTACTTTTTAATTCTTCAATTGAACCTTATTGTTAAAGACTTTTTCCAAACATTCAACTAGAATCTACCTTCCTGAAATTTAACATCATTATTCCACATCTGACAATGTGACTCAACAAACACTGGTTGGACTTAGTATTTGTGTGTGTGTGTGTGTGTGTGTGTGTGTGTAACATGCCTTTGGATACTTGAAAAGTACTATTATATCTCTTTTCAGTCCTTTTTCTCTAGGCTAAAATCACCTTGTTTCTTTAAGTCTCTCTTCACAGAACTTATGGACTCCTTATCACCGTCATTGCCTTCCTTCCTTCCTTCCTGTTTCAATTTGCTGTCTTATGAAATACAGAAGGAATTTGTATTGGCTGGTATGGTATTATATTATGCCATGTTTTTTGCATTTTTATAATTCTTGTCTCTTTATGACAACTGTTCACTTTGTAGCCTTGGTAAATTAGTCAATTACTTTTCTTACTTCTAACAAATATTATGAGACTCTGTAAGTTTGAAATATTTCAATGGAAGCTCCTGTAACTAAGCAAGAATGACCTCAGTGATTAAATGGATGCCTTGTGGACTTCACTTCTGTACAGACAAAATTCAGCAGTGGACCTCGCTCTCTTTATTAAGACTGGATATGGAAAAAGAGAGTAAGTTTCTCTCTACCGGCACCAGTTTTGAACTCTAAAGTCCAGACTTTGTCATTATCTGCCAAAGGGGGGTGCAGGGCAGGCTTTCAGGAGAACTGTAAATATCACAGACTAGCAAACTGTAAACTTGTCTTGCATGTCTAACAAGTTAAAAAGGAACGGAATGCATTCCAGCTGGCATCCTTGCAAGCCTTCAGACTGCAGCCATTTATTCAAGGTAAAAGGAAGAAGAAGGAGCCGCAAACGAGAACAGCAACAGCCTGAGTTTTCCACTGCAGGGTGCTGGCAGACAGCAGATCTCTAGGCTTTGTACAGCCAATAAAGCCCTTAATAAAATAATATTTTCTTGCTTTGCAGTTGAAGCTGTTCATGCCTTACATCTCTAAGAAGCCAAATCCAGACCAAGTGTGTAATCCACAGCAAACTGAACTCATTGGCAATGTTGGTATGGTACCATAAGTAATGTTCCTCAGATTTCTCAGCTTAGTTTATGTCTTGGACTGAACTATTTTCAAGACCATCTCTCTCTCTCTCTCTCTCTCTCTCTCTCTCTCTCTCTCTCTCTCTCTCTCTCTCTCACACACACACACACACACACACACACACACACACTCACAAATGCACCAAAGAGTGCATAATGAAATGATCAAGATAACCACTGACTGTTATCTTTTCTTAGACTGTCACTTTGATGTATTGTAGGAAGTGAAAGAGGAAGTGGTCATCTCTGCACTGCTGTCAAGAACACAGCTGTCTATCCCACCTAACTAACTAAATAAATAAACCTGGCCTAATACTGTACTGCAAATACCATTTTAATTTTTTCCAATGTCTTAGAGGAGCATTATATCAGGACCATTAAAATCAGGGGTCTTCAAACTTGGCCCTTTTATGACTTGTGGACTTCAACTCCCAGAGTTCCTCAGCTGAGAAATTCTGGGAGTTGAAGTCCACAAGTCATAAAAGGGTCAAGTTTGAAGACCCCTGATTAAAATGATGGTTGACTTGGTTTCAGATGTTGGGAAGTTCCCTGAAGATATTGAGGAACTACAACCTCTGGATGATAGAGAGTGGCTTCTCCTCATTTGCTAAACGAGGAGTATTCTTTAATATATTGAGGAGCTGAGGGAAGTGAAATGACAAAAGAGACATCTAAAATAATGTGGATGAAAACAAGGAGAATATGTGACTGGACATGGGCATAAATTCTGATCGAATCTATACCATGATAGTAAAAATGGTAAAGCACAGCATAATGATCCACAAGTTCAAAGAAATCCTAAATTATATTGTAAGTCATTATCCCAGCCAGCTATTTGGACTCCCAGCCAATTACAACTCCCAGCTAAAATGGATGATTTTTCTCTGCAAAATAGTAAGTCAAAAGATCACCTTCCCCAATAGGGTGCAGTTCACATTAGAAAAGTTATTCTTGGAGGACATTTTGCAGATCCAGTAAAGGTGGAGAAGTATTAGGGTGAGTTAGTCTGATACATACCAGCTGAACTGAAGTGATCCTGTGTTTTGCACACCAACACAAGGGCTTAAGCTGAAATTGCTGGGCTTCAAGTTTTTAATTCTCTACATTATTTTTTCACCATAGTGTTGCGATGAACATGATTAGCCTTCTGGGATCCATAGACTAGGTTCTTTCACAATCACACTCTGGCCACTGCAAACATTATCTTCAGGCTTTCCAGAGTGGATAGCATAAGGGGAAAGGAAATGGGTTGTTGCTTTTGGCAGAAAGGTTTTGTATTCCTCTAGGGAAGAGGGGGAGCTGGGATACTTCCATAATGACCTGAATGAATTCTGCTGCAAGTCTGAAACAATATTTTGATTCCAGCCCTATATCAGCACCAGACACCTTTAAAGGTGTCTTTCACTTCAGCACAATTAATCCTCTACTTCTCCAGAAAGTTTTTCTGAAGTAAACTATTTTATTATAATGAACAACAGCAGTAACACTTACATGGAAATTACTTTATAGCTATGTTTCCACAAGGAGGCAAACACTACCTTATATCTAGCTGAAAAGTGCATTCAGGTGGGACACTTTGCTGAAGGAGAACTGGGAAGTTATGAATTTTACCTGAAAATTTAGACCAACCGTTGAATAATCCCTTCTGAAATAAGAATCCAGGTGGAAAGGTTTAAGCAAGGTTTAAACTAGTTTAGTTTTCCAAGTGATATATTTTACTCTAACTATAGATTTTGGTGCCACTTTGTACACATTTTGTATATTTTCATTTTTACATGCGAAGAAGCAGCCTAATAATGAAGATATGTTGAGTTACTAGTTTCAAAATCTCACAAAACTTGCCAGTACTTGGAGACTGTAAATGGTGTAATTTAAAACATCTGGCGAACACCAGTTCTCCTAGGCCTGCATTGTGATCTTCATTGGTTTTTGTGTTGTTTTTCATACAAAAGGTTAATCATTCCTACTTCCCTTCATAATTTTCTGGATTGCTCCACACCATTAGGAATAGATTTTAAAATCCACATGTCACAAAGAACATCGTCACTGAAATTTAATGGGGAATTATTTACTTGGGTGGCTAGCAAGAATTAAAAACATAAAAATACATAAAAGTAAGCAAAGAACCATATAATACCAGGAACAATAACATATATCACATATTAATGGCTCCTTCAACATCCTGGCCATGTCCAAGTAATTAGGAAAAATCATATTCATAGCAACCATTAGCCTTCTACCCAGTGAGGAACATGGAAAAAAACAACACACAGGAAAATTAGCAACAAACCTGGATTTGTCACCAAATGTGTCCCCCAAAAGGAAGGTTGCTTGGATTTTTCCCGAAGATACCTCTACATTATGGCTCCTCATGCTACATCTTGACACATTCCAAGGGCAAGACAATGTTAGTTGTCTAGTTTAGATAGGAGCTGAAGTTTTTGAGATTTCCTAATTAAAAATTAGAAAGAGGGGATGCATGATTGGGCTACAGCTGAGTCTTGTTCTGCACCGAGAATGGACTTTGAGTCACGGGAACATCTAGTCTTTGCTAAAATGATTCTCAATACCAGGTCACTTTTAGCAATCTATGCCAAGCGGCTTCTAGTGGCCGAGCACTCCTTGCTCTCTGAAATGCACACAGAGGTCGCAGGATTTCCTTGGGCTGAATGGACTGAATTCCGGTTGCAGGTTGAATTCATTGAGACTGGGATCAAGTGTGTGGATTGGATGCTGTGGTTTGGGTCTTGCATCAGGCTCCCTGAGTGCCTTCATTTGATTTTCCTCCTGGTTGGAAAATATTTCCTTAGATCGGGACAAAACTCTCATCGCAAGCATTCTCAGACACACTCATTGATTGACTTCACATTTTACATTTTTAGCTGCACATTTGAAAATATAAAGTATATGGTGGGCCACAGACTGAAACAGATTGGGACTTGGTGAGGAAAATCAGCTGAAGCAGATTAACAACTCTCTACTGTATGCTTATTGTGGCTGAGTCATAGGCATATGAAGAGGTGGGCATATTTAGTACATTTTTCCTGAACTAGAAATAAATTATACAGTGTTCAGAAATTGTTCCTGTATTAGAAAAAGAAAGTTTAGTTGTCATGCCCACACCATAGATCTGAGAGACTCCAGTCAATTAAGATGAAAGAGGAGATGAAAGTAATATAATATGTAGGTGGTAAGACAGACTCACACATCTGCATGCAACCCAACAGCCAGAAAAGAATCAGATCGAACACTGGATAGCTGGAGCTAATTTATGTGGGTTAACATCTCAGAACAATTCGGCAATTGTTCTACAAGAGAGGGGTGGGGGATTTATAGGTGGAGGCTGTGAATATTATAGAAGACACTCTCACTTTTCTGCAAAGAATTTTAGTACCGGTTGAACCTGAATGCAGAAATAAGGGCTCTGAACAAAATAACAAAATATCTGACAGACAAATGTTAAGGAAATGTTTTTGAGAAATATCACTGTGAAGTGGTGAATAATAGGCTGAAGAAACAAATCCTGTTTTTTTTCTAATTTACCAGTGAGAGTATTGCTTGATTTCTGGTCTTGGTATACATCACGCTCCACATTTAAGCTTTGAAAACATCTTTTTAAGAGGGGGGGGAAAGGGTCTGCATATGGATTGGCATGTAGTTGCTTCCCCTCTTTCAGCCCAACTCACCTCACAAGGTAGTTGCTGTGAGAAACTAGGACCAGGAAGGGGTATTATGTATGTTCACAGTCTTGAGTGATTTACTAAAATAATAAAATGGGAGAGGGGGGAGGACAGGGGAGACATTTTGGAAACTTTTGAGCAGAGCTATTGAGCAATACTAGGGTACTTCCTTGAGGGTTTTGTACCATTTTAGGATAGGCTCAGGAAATCTCTAATTTCACCATGTTGGATATGATAGAGAACTGAGTGTTTTGTTTGTTTGTTTTCTACAATCGCCCATCTCAGTGAATGATTTTGGGTGGCTTACAATTATTTATGTCTAATCCAAAGAGAGGGCAGCCCATTCCAAAATAATGTGAATACTATCCCTTAGTCCAGTGAGCTATTTAGTAACAGCTCTCGATATCTTGTCTAGATTTAATTTAACTCATATACTTTTAACTCTATAATTAGAACTATTGATATAAGTGGGTGGTTGCAAAATTGTCAGTGCACTATGATTTCACTGCCACAGTTGCAGGGACTTTTAAATGAAATAGAGGCTTCTGGCTTTGCAGCTGGAACGCTTCCATTCATAGTAACTTCCCAGATTTTTTTTTTTATAAATCATCTGACATATTGGAAAATACAGAGGATAGAGTTAGCAGTGTATTTTATTTTATTTATTTTATTTCCTTTTGGCATGACGTTTTTATGATTTCGGAACCAAAGGTAACTCACGGGGGATGAGGTTCTACTTGAATAATGTACTTTATATTCTTCTGCTACTCATCCCTCATCAATTTGATTCATATCACTGATTTTTCTCAGTTCAATACAATATTCTGACTTAATATAATATGAATTGATTCAAACTGAAATTTAGCTTAGGGAAATGTACATTCAACTCTGATGATTCAGTTTAAGAAAAACATGGAAGCTCAACTGAATTGTCTTCAACAAAATTTCTAAATCAAATCTTCACAGAGTGAGCACTGGTTGATTTGTGACGGGAAAGCATGTGTGCTGATTGCCCCAAGATATTCTTTGTGTCTTCTTTATGCTTCAGGATTAATAGAGGTAAAAGTAATTGCATTTTAATTTTAAAGAACCTGGTGAAGAACTGGATGATAAAAAGGGTGTGGTATGAAAGTGACTCTCGTCTTCTTATCACATGTGACTTGTATATTCATACCATATACATACATAAACAATGGCTCAATTAGTCATTTTAAACCCTGGACATAGTTTTACAATGTCTAACACTTTAGATAGCCAAGCCCATGTAAATACGTCTTACATTTTTTTTAGTTGTGAAATATACATGTAATATTTCTCTTCTCCTACAACCCAGCAGAATTTCAAATATATTAGAAATAGATGGATTTGACTCTATGTTGAGCCACAATTAGAACTCTTTGCTAACACTAAATTAAGAAGATACTCTTAGTTTGCTTAATTCACATGTTCAGTTCACTTAAATCATAGCACTACCATAACCTTAGGAGATTATTGATGCTGCTGTGCTGCTTAATACAGTCACACAGAAATGAGCACAAATGGAGGGGGTACATGAAATGGACTAACCCATGGGATTGAAATTTGGGAACGTTGTGGCTGCTTCAGTGCTGCCATGATTTTGTTCATTTTATCCTCATTTTCAACGTTCCCTAACATCTTCCTAGATGCTTGCATAATCCCTCACTCACTCCCCCACCTAAGGGAAGGGAAGGGGATTTCTGATGTTCCCTATCAGATTCCCTCAAGGAAACTCAATGGGGAAGCCAGCAGGAAATTGGAAGTTGCTCCCAATCCCACTGCTTTTTTGCCTGCCTTTGATCATTCTGTTTCTCGGTTTAGATAAGGAAATATCTCTGAAACAATGACCCAATGGGTCATGGGTTGTCTAATACTGTACATTAAATTTAAAAATGGTGACATGAACAACTTTAATAATGTATGTATGCGTATATGGATGAATTAGTTAAGAGATACTGCACTGAATACCATGAATTTTGGTTAGCTTTCACATCTGTAAGAGCTGGCACCAAGTATTTTTGCTGTTTCTCCCATAAATTGCCCATCTGTGTAGTCACTTGGGCCATAAAGCCCTTCTTCTACCTTCTCCTTCACACAGCAAGTACACATTAGGGCAATTGCCTTCTTAGGTTAATACAAGGTCACCAAATGGTGCACAGGTTCTCATATTCTCCACAATCCTACATCAGGAAAAAATATAAACTAAAAAAAAAAAAAACAAGGGGAAGATTGCTCTAGAGTTCCCTAAAAGAAATGCCAGGCCTTTCCCACTCCATCTGAAAGAAACAGAGCAGCAACAGTTCAGTAATTATAAACGAAATAACTAAAAAAAAATCCAAAACAGTGACACACACATACACATAAACAAATGGTTCCTTTAATTGTTTATCAAATTTAGGAAGGAAGTGGAACTCAGACAGAGAGATCCGAAGTTGCTGACCCATCATATGACATTCCTTTTCAGAAACAAGAACCGCAGCCCTCCCACGCAGGAAACAACAAGAAAGGCCTTGACGCGAGCTGAGGACATCCTAACCACACCCTGGAGGTAGCAAGTCCATCCAAATTGTTACCAGGAGATTAATAAAAACCACATATGAAATTGATTTCAGAGTGTAGAAGGAAACATTTATTTTTTATAGCAAATGTCTATGACCTATACTAGTCTGAAGCAATATATTTCAGTGTATTTCTTGAATATCCTTAGATATTTGCAGTATTATTTCCATAGTCTTATCATATTCATATAAAACAAATAAATAAAAGTATCCAGGTTTCACATGTATACATGTTATGGATACACATAAATTTTAAGAATCTTCTTCTTCCTTCTTCTTCCTTCTTCTTTCCACTTTTTTTCATCTCAACTGAGTATTGATCCATTGGTTGTGGCAAGATTGACCAACTGGCTAGTTGTGCAAGCAAGATGTTATGGGCTGATAGAGAGTGACTGGCCCAAAGTTACCCAGCTGGCTTTCATGCCTAAGTCAGGATTAGAACTCACAGTCTCCTGGTTTCTAGTCTGGTTCCTTAATCACTAAACCAAACCGGCTGTCTCCTTAAAAAACCATACATGCCAAAATTGGTGATGTAATTATTGAGAAATTAAATTCCACTCCTAGAGCCAATTCAGGTGACCATTACAATGGACCTTGGCTCCCAGGTTAAGAGAGATAAATTTAAATATAGGTTTCCTTTCTTTTCATTATCCTGCCTAATTGTCATGAATAAAACCCAATGCAGTTTTTTGTAGGTCAGAAGTGATGTTATATGTGGAAAGTAAACCACTCACTTGATAGTAGAATAGTAGGTAATTCCTGCTGAGGTAGGAATGTTTGCTTTTATGCAGCTCAACAAATATTAGCCCAACAAGTATCTTGTATTTGTTGTACCTGTGGGCAAATTTATTCAATCTGTTCATGACCTCTGGAACAAAGGCTTCAGAACAATAGTTGTTTGTGCGGTCTACAACTGAAAAGGGTTACTATGGGGAATATATTCTCCTAAACTGGGGAGAGAAAAATTGTCCTGATTCTGTCCTGTGCCAAATATTTAGGTATCTATTTCATACCCCATGCCAATTTTTAAGAACTGCAAAATCCTTTAAAACTGGATTTCCAGTGCTTAGTCTGAACTTCAAGATCTGAGCAGTCATCATCCTAGACCTAGTTGGGCCAATATAGGAATATATAAAATATTGTCATGCATTTAGCCTCTGACATGCTATAGTACCCTCACGGGACTCTGTTGCCTGAGATGTCATGTGTGGTTTGTTTATCATAGCAACCATGAAAGGTATATGTTCGTTTGGAACATTACAGATGAAAAGTTGGGGAAGAGTGTTCAGCAGAAAGGTTAGATAAAGTTTAAGCCTTCCTTCTGGGAGTAACTTTAAGCTTAATCCTTCTGAAGTGAATATTTGTCTTGTGTTACTTCTTTATTTTCAATCGTTAAAGTTAAATGTCTAAGTTGGCTATTGATCATATGTTGGCAGGGGTGTCTGTACAAACATAGTGGACACAATTGTGTGATCAAAGAACATGAAAAATGGTGGGGTTTCAATCACACAGTCACAGTGGCTGTCTTAACCTCTTATATCCCCCCTGTGGCTGATCCTCTATGGTTGGGACTGTGATTTTCAGATCTTGGAGCATCAGTGATATTGTTACAAAAGAGGTAAAATCTGACAGCTTTGGATTTCACCCAGTGCAAGCTTGGCCGGCTACTGCTAGGGTAACAGCAGTGGTGCTGATCAATCATAAGTTGTACAAAAAATGTGTAGACAGAAGCAGACTTCCTACCAGTGACTGCACTTCAGTTGGTTGATGGCTATGCAAACAAAGGACAAAAAGCAATAAAGGTGATAAGGATGAAGGAGCACTATTTCATAATAACCCTAATACTGGTTATGCAAAACTGTCTTTTGTAATTGACCAGGGTCAACAAGTTCCTGGCAACTCCTTTAGGGAAGGATAAGGCTTCCCTCAGATTTTGATGCTACCGTAGAAGAAAGTCACCTCCAGGCTGTGTGATTTTGCTCTGTGATCAGGGGCAAATGACAGGATGACAAGTAACCTAGATACATAGCTTATTTTAAATCTTTTATCACTCTCTGCACAAATTTTCCATTTCAGAGATAAGTAATCTTTTTCCTATATCAGAATCATCATCAACATCATTCCCATGTGTAATAATAGAATGTTGGCCTTCGTATGTGATTACATGCTTTTTAACTATCACACATGGAATCCAGATGGCGAATTATAACTCTAAATAAGAAAACATGGCTTGGGACGTTCAGGGCACATTCATTATTCATTGTTCTTTGATAGGATAACTCCAGTTTGGTCTGGAATGAAGCTGAAAGTTGGATTTGTTGTTTAAGTTCCTAAATAAAATGGAACTTGGCCTTTTCCAATCCTTATTATAAACAGCAAAATAGCATCTTCTAGCTAGCCCAGCTTATGAGTCACATTATTCAAAAAACTTTCTTCTGACAGCTTTTTAGTGAGGGCCTTTTTTTTTTTTTTTGCACAATGGGCAAAGGTAGCTGAACCCCCCCCCACACACACACACACACACATAAACATTCAGAGTTGCCTCGAACCCTGAGATGATTAGCAAATAAATTTGATAAATAAATAAATAATAAATAACCTAGTGTGAGGTGATAGAATACTCCAGATTAGATTTTCAGTGCTGCAGCTCTAACAGGTTCACAAGAGAAAGTTTATTATTCTATATTTATTAGCTAAAAAAATTATTGCCATGACTGAATCAGATCTCAGAGACAAGATATGAATCAACTTTGCATCACCTTGTAGTGAAGTAATTTGTCCTTTCTGCTGAATGATTCGATCTCAAGAGAAGCTCATGAACAGGTATGTGAGGACCAAGGAATGAGAAGGGAGAAATCTCTCTCTGCATTATTGGGCAAGGAACCAAAACAACGAATCACTGAATTCTTTCAAAGGTTACATTTGTGGTTGATTAGAGCAATGTTTCTCAACCTTGGCAACTTGAAGAATTCTGGAAGCTGAAGTCCTCATATTTTCAAGTTGCCAAGATTGAAAAACACTGGATTAGAGAACAAGTAGTCTTAAGAGTTGAACCTGAATTCTTGACAGCAAGCGGTGGAATTGATGTAATCAGAAAAGCATTAAAAATGCCGCCATATTCTCAAGTGTTCCTTCTTTCACAGAGTTACAAAACTGATTCTTGCACAGGATAGGCCTCTCATCATGACACACATGAACCCTTGTGCAAAACTGGCCTCCGGGCTGTCCATGGGGAATCAGAGAAGCCATATATCACGTGTCACACAAGTCAAACTCAATTACATTGAGTATGCTTTTTAAGAGGGAAACAATTGATGTAAAGCCAGTAATTAGAAACAATT
The DNA here is from genome assembly GCA_023970755.1 of Azemiops feae. Lineage (NCBI taxonomy): Eukaryota > Metazoa > Chordata > Lepidosauria > Squamata > Viperidae > Azemiops > Azemiops feae. The sequence goes on along the minus strand of JALGBA010004168.1, from coordinate 5,182,977 downwards.
TCAATATTTATAAATATGTTGATGCAATCATCACCTGAGTACAATGGGAGGGCATTTAAAGCTACATTTCCCAATATCATTTTTACTGGTTTTTCTCTTTCATGCTATTTTTCCTTTTTTTATTTTTTTTACTTCTTTGGTCTTTTTCATTTACGTGATTACGTACATTTTTCTTTGGAAGCATAGCAAACAGTGATGATATTAATTTGATGTTCAGAGTCATACAGAGATTCCTAGTCATTTCTTCAGATGATATAATTCTCTTAATTAACTTTAAATTTTACAGTAATTATAATATATTTACTGATATTTTATTCTGCTCTGTCCCTTTCTGTCTTCTATTTTTAATTTATGTAGCTCTTTGTAATGTATTCAATTGTATGAGGCAGCAGGTGCAAGGTGGCCACGTGGTCACTGAAGAGACAGAATATCTGGGGCCCGGGCAGACTTGTTATTTTAGCGCGGGAGAAACCTCTGCATTCATTGGTTAGCATTAACCAGAGCTCCATGTATAAAAAGGAGGGAGCTAGTTTCGTTTTCTGTTCTGTTCAGTGTATGTATTAATGAACAAACCTTTGTTATTGTTAAACCAGTCTCTTCGATGTCTACCCAATCGAAAACAGAACAATTGGCGACGAGGGTGGGATTCTGCTGCCACCTTAAAGAAGGCCCTGAATCAACCTAAGGAGGGCCGGACATGCAGAGGAACGGCGTTCCTATTTGAGGCTCACTCACCCGCCAATACGCAAACGCTGGGGGAGAGTGCTGCGAGGAACTGTCTGGAAAACCCTCTAACTTGTGGCAGCATGGGTAGAGAAGAGACTTGGCATGGCCAAGCTGGGTCGGCTAGCGGAGTTCGACGTAGCTCACCCGGAGCAGTGGAGCTTGTACATCGCCTGGGCCGAGAACTACTTCCGCGTTAACCAAGTCGTGGAAGATGAGCTGAAGGCCGCCACGCTACTCTGCATCTATGGCCAAGCCGTCTTCAACATCGTGGAAAACCTCGTGTCCCCAGTGCCATTGGAGACAGTGCCCTACAGAGAGCTAAAAAAGATGCTCAAGGAGCACTTCGAGCCGAAGCTGTCGGTCATCGCATGGTGGCACGCCTTCGAGCAGAGGGACCAGCGTCCAGGAGAGTCCGTAACCAAATTTATTGCAGCCCTCCGACAGGCAGCGAGGCCGTGTGAGTTCAAGGACTTAGAGGAATGGTTACGGAACCGTTTGGTTTGCGGACTACGGAGCCGAGAGCTCCAGCAAAAGATCTTTGCAAAGGAGACGGTATCGTTCCAAGAGGCATTGCGAGAGGTCACCGCAGAGGAAGCAGCCAGCGGAGCTGTAAGGGCCTTGCGGCTCTCAAAGAACACTTCCCCATCGCAGACCGTCCACCACGAGGACATCGAAATGAACGAAGAGGCCGAGTTGGACCAGGAAGTTGACCTGGTGCGACAACTACCGGAAAAAGGACTGTCGAGACCCCTTGACAAGGCAAATCCCTTCCCTAGGTGTATGGGGTGCAGGGGTCGCCACAAGCAAGCCGACTGCCGGTTCCAGACTGCTCATTGCCAAGCATGTGGCAAGCAAGGCCATATCACTGTTGTGTGCTTAGGGTGTGGAAAAGAGAGTGCCAAGAAAGAGTTGCCTCGGAAAGGTACCGGGGTACCCAGCCAAAACAGGGTGGGGTTCTGTGCCAGCAGGCTCAGCATCCATAGAACCGGGGGACAGCGGCCATTAAAGAAAAAGCTGCAACTCGAAGTAAGGTTGCAAGGGGTCCCATTGCGGATGGAACTGGACATGGGGTCTGCTGTGTCCATCATATCCCAGAGCACCCTTAATAGAATTTGTGACCGGAGTGGTCAACAGCTGAAAATGAGGCCATCAAATCTAATTCTGACTGATTTCCAGAATTCCCCGGTCAGAGTAAAAGGGGAGGTCACTATAAGGGTGGAATTTTGGAAATTCAAGGGAATGCTGACTGTAGGGGACAGGACAAGCCTAATCGGGCTTGATTGGTTCGAGGCTCTGGGAATCCAGGTAACGGGGCTGAACAGCGTAAAAATGGTCAGTTTGGAACAAGTCTGCAAAGACTTCGTGGACATGTTCACCACCGAACTGGAGAGTATAAGGGGCCACCAATTGCATTAAGGTTAGATCCTTCTGTTGCACCGATTAGGATCAAGCTTCGTCGGGTGCCGTTCGCTCTAAAGCACAAAATTAATGCTGAATTGGACAAACTTTTGCAGCAGGGCATCTTAGAGCCTGTGGACAGCAGTCCATGGGAAACCCCCATAGTGACGCCACTTAAGGCCAACGGAGAGGTCAGAATCTGTGCTGACTATAAGTGCACGCTGAATAAAGTGCTGCAGCAACACTCCTATCCCATGCCAGTAGTCAGCCATATTCTGGCATCTTTACAAGGGGGTTACATTTTCGCTAAACTTGATTTGGCCCAGGCCCAGGCCTACCAACAGCTGCCAGTGGACGAAGCCACAGCAGAGGCACAGACCATTGTAACCCATCGGGGGGCTTTCAAGGTACGCAGGCTACAATTTGGCATTAACGTAGCACCAGGTATCTTCCAGAGTGTCATGGAGCGAACGCTCAGAGACCTCCCGGGCGTATGCCCGTACTTCGATGATGTCCTCATCACAGGGGAATCAGTAGAGAATCTAGCTGAGAGGCTCAAGGCCGTGTTGTTGCGGTTTCGCAAAGTGGGCCTGAAACGCAGGAAAGATAAGTGCAAGTTTGGAGTCACATCCACTGGGTTTTTGGGGTTTTGCATAGATGCGGAAGGCATACACCCTGCTCAGTCTAAGCTGGAGGCGATCTAGCAAGCACCCAGTCCCAAAACAAAAACAGAACTCCAAGCATTCTTGGGATTTCTATCACGCATTCCTTCCCCACAAGGCAGTCGTGGCGGAGCCATTACACCGGCTCCTAGACAAGCAGGCTACTTGAGCATGGACAAGTGTCCACGAGAAAAGCTTTGCTGCAGTCAAAGCATTGCTTTCCTCAAACGCAGTATTAGCTCATTTTAATGAGCGACTCTCTGTTTGCATAGCGTGCAACGCTTCCCCCTACAGGATCGGAGCTGTTTTAAGTCATCTTAAAACAGATGGGACTCAGATCCCAATAGCCTATTACTCCAGAACCCTGTCTGCCGCAGAGCGTAACTATGCGCAGATAGATTGAGAAGCATTGGCAATCGTAGCGGGCATCAAGAAGTTCCATGACTTCTTGTATGGTCGCCGTTTCACGGTCTTCATGGACCACAAGCCACTGTTGGGGCTGTTTACAACTGACAAGCAGACACCCCACATAATATCTCCTAGGATGTTGAGATGGTCCATATTCCTCTCTGCATATGATTTTTGCATGATTCACAAGTCGGGCAAAGAGATGGGCCTTGCAGACGGCCTCAGTAGGTTGCCTTTAAGGGACATAGAGCCTGACCCTGCCCCGGCAACCCATATCCTTTCCATTCAGGATTTGTCTGGATCCCCTCTCCATGCAGGGGATGTAGCAGCAGAGACAGCTGCTGACAACACGTTAACACGTGTGTTAAACTGGGTGTTATCGGGATGGCCGGACACGTGTCCGGGCACAGAATTTCAGGGGTTTTGGAGGAGAAAATTGGAACTCTCCATTTTCAAAGGGTATCTACTGTGGGGCAGTCGGGTAGTCATCCCGACCTCACTGAGGACTAGAGTCCTGGTATCTCTGCATGAGGGACATCCGGGAATAGTCCGCATGAAGGCGCTTGCGCGCAGTCACCTGTGGTGGCCAGGGCTCGATAAGGAGATCGAAGCCCAGGTACAAGGGTGTCACGTTTGCCAACAGTCCAGGCCAGAAATGCCCCAAGCTCCCATCCATAGGTGGGAAACAACACAGGATCCTTGGTCGAGGATCCATATCGACTACGCTGGCCCCTTTCAGGGGCAACTCTTTCTTATTGTGGTAGACAGTCACTCTAAGTGGCTGGAGGTGGTTCCAGTGTCCGCTGCCATTTCCACTATCACCATCAGGGTTCTGCGCGGCATTTTTGCCACTCGCGGACTGCCGGACATAATTGTATCCGACAATGGAACTCAATTTACTTCCTCGGAGTTCCAGTCCTTTCTGAGGGCAAATCTAATATGCCACGCTATGTCGTTGCCCTTTCACCTGGCGTCAAATGGTCAAGCAGAATGCATGGTGAGAACTACGAAAGACTCTTTGAAATGACTAACGCACGGCAACTGGCATCACCGGTTGGCTGACTTTCTCTTGTGCCACCACACCACTCCATGTACTGCTACGAGCAAAAGCCCCGCTGAGCTCTGATGGGGTCGCCGGCTTATCACTAAGCTGGATAGGTTACATACGGATCGCGTTGCATCGCAGGTGTCCCAATCACGGGCACCGCGGCGGATGAACTTGGGCGATCCGGTTTGGGCTCGAAACTATGGGCCTGGTAACTTCTGGGTGGTGGCTGTCATTTGTAGGGTCACCGGCCCTCTCTCCTACGAAGTGGAGTTGGAAGACGGTCGGGTGCTGCGGCGCCATATCAACCAGCTTCACTGCAGCTTGCCAAGCCACTCTTCCGCTCCTGGCTCTGCTCTGGGGGGGGAAGAAGCTCCCGAGAGTGATCGGGATGGTCAACAAGACCCGGAATCTGGTTCATCGCAAACAGCGATTGAGGGGTTTGCCTTCGAGGCGGCTCCTGACTCAGACACCACGCGCAGGGGACATTGCGCTAATTGGTTTTTTCCAGCCTCTCCATGGGGGGGGTTGCCCATTCGGGACACGACCCCCATTCACGCCTCTCTACAGGGAGGGGGTTGCCCATCCGGGACACAACCCCCAACCATTCACGCCTCTCTACGGGGAGGGGGTTGCCCATCTGGGACACAACCCCCAACCATCTGTTTTGACAGATCAGGGGAACACCACCCCTCTTCAGGGGAACTCTACCCCAACCCGGCACGCAGAGCTGGACCACCAGGCCAGCCTGCAGGCCCCAACTCCGACCGTTTCAAACGGGTCCCCAAGTCCTGGTCTGCCGAGCCCGGTGGGCAAGCTTGCAGATCAGGCAACCGCGGCACTTCCGCGGAGATCAGAATGAATCCGAGGACCTCCCAAATTCCTCAAGGAGTACGTGAGGGCTCTGTCTGCGCTCGCTTAGCGTTCGGAGTTCTTGCTAGCATTGAAGCATGCTCAAGTGATACAAAAAATACTTTTACACAAGCTGGCATTGCCAGTAGTGTTTTCTAAAGCTTCCATTAGCTGCTTGTTAAAGCTGTAATGAACAAAGGAAGAGCGCCTCGTCCTAAAAGGTCGCAGGCTGGGCTAAGGTTAGGGAAAGAAACGGGTAGCCTCCTTCCGGGAACGGCTTACTAAAGAGTGAATGGGTAGCTTCCTTCCAGGAACGGCTTACAAATAAGGTGAATGGGTAGCCTCCATCCGGGGGTGGCTTATTAAGTAACCAAATAAAAGGGGGTACAGTATGCTCTTCACTAAGGGTGGAGGGGTGTAATGTATTCAGTTATATGAGGCAGCAGGTGCAAGGTGGCCACGTGGTCACTGAAGAGACAGAATGTCTGGGGCCCGGGCAGACTTGTTATTTTGGCGCGGGAGAAACCTCTGCATTCATTGGTTAGCATTAACCAGAGCTCCATGTATAAAAAGGAGGGAGCTAGTTTTGTTTTCTGTTCTGTTCAGTGTATGTATTAATGAACAAACCTTTGTTATTGTTAAACCAGTCTCTTCGATGTCTACCCAATCGAAAACAGAACACTCTTCTTTAACTACTCCAATAAATAATTTTTTAAAAAAAACAAAACACCAAAGTCAGCTAGAGCAGAATTCCCTAACTTTTCCAGTTTTGCGGCCTGGGAGGGGAGCGGAGATGGTTCCATGCGAGCGGCTGGCAAGCGCATGCACACAGCTCAATAGAAAGTTAGAAGTTTATTCTGAGCCTCTCTTTACCTATCATGCTGCCTCTCTCATGTAATTAAGAGAGCCACAATTAGTCTCTCTTCTTAATTGTTTGGCATGACATGCATAATGATGGCTTTTGGTGGTGGTTTCATAAGTGAAGGTGGACTTTTCTACCTATTTGAACTTCAAGGATGGAGGACTGGGCTAGCCTGGACTGTAGCACAATATACTGGAAGATGGCTGTAGTTGCCTCTTTTGTTGCTTTGAGGGCATTTTGTGGCATTTTCTCAGCTTTTTGCCAGCCATGATTGCTGAGTTGCCCTGGTTTTTGGCAGTTGCTTTTTCTAATCTGAAATGGCAGTGATTGGACCTGGTAGCTGCTTTAAGAATTTGGGGTCACTTTCTGGAGGAGCGGTTTGAAGAACTGATGAGAGGACAGACTGTGCTGGAGATGGCTGTGCTTGTTCTCCTGCTCTGTTAGCATAGATTTGGGTTTTAGAACTATGCCATCTTTGATACTGGATGTGGTTGCAGTGCCCAGAAAGATGCAGTGTGCAATCTGGAGGTCCTCCTACACTCACAACTCCTGCTTGAAGAGCAAGTGCCAGTCGTACCTAGGAGTGCCTTTGCATAGTTTAATGTGGTGTATCAATTGTGTCCATTTGGAAGACTCTGCTCAAAGTCACTCATACCTTGGTCATCTCCAGATTGGACTAGTGTGCTTTACATGAGGCTGCCCTTGAGTGTATCCAGAAGCTTCAACTAGTGCAATATGTAGCAGTGTGGGCAGTTATGTGGGCTCTCAGAATAGCACATGTTACACCTCTGGGCCGCAAGCTGCATTGGCTGCCAGGTTTTTGGGGGGTCCTATTTAAGGTGCTGGTTTTAACCCTTAAAGCCTTTCATGGCCTGGGACCAGGTTATCCTAGAGAATGCCTCTCCCCAATTACATCGGCCCAACTCATTAGATCTGGCAGAGAAAATATGTTGTGAGTATCATCTATTAGAGTCTTAACTTTGATGACTGCCAGGAGGTGGGCCTTCTCTGCGGTGGCACCCCTTTAGTGGAACTTTCTCCCCTACTAAGTCACATTCCAGTTCCATCCCTGTTAAATTCCAGAAGTCCCTCAAGACTTGGTTATGTCCCAGAGAACCAATAACATCTTAAGATGGCTCTAGTATTGATAGATTTACTTTCTCCACATTTTGTATATATTATTTCTTCATATATCTTATTTTTTTAATAACGATTGTTTCATATTTTATGAAGATTATATTTATATAATCCTTGCTTTTATCTGATTGTTGTATGCCACCCAGAGTCATTTCATGCGAGATGGGCAGCTATGTAAATTTGATTAATCAATCAATAAATTACTACATCTCAGTCAGCGAGGTGGGACCTTATGCATAGAACTGCACTGTTTATTTATGCCTTTCCAGATGCAAAACTATGTAAGGATTGTGGTAAAAGGCAGAATAAAAACACATAAGGCTCATCACCAGAGTCTGTTTCCTTCCTCATTCCAAATACAGACCATGATACTGAATGTGTAAGTGATAAACATCCAGAATCTGGTGTAAACAAAGAGACGGTGTTTTGTCTATAATTGTAACATATTGCTTTCTTGCAAACTGTTGCCTGGCACGCAGCCTCAACTTCCCCTTCACCTCATATTTTTGTCTCAGCACCTTTGCACTATTATTATCTGTGAGATGATTCTCAGAACTTTTAGTTTCCTGTTGCCTGATGCCAGTGCACACATAACTTAAAGCACATTAAAAACTGTATTGCTGGTTAGATATGCAGGAAATTGCTGTATGTCATTTTGAATGCAATCCATCAAGTCCAGGTCCAGGTTAGGTTTAGGTGGTTAGGGTTAGGGTTAGGTATCTCTCTAGAACCACATTGTTCTAGAGAGGATTTCTAAAAGTCTTTCCATCCTGTACTACTAAACCTATTGACCAAAGAGATTTGCATGCAGATTTCATTGCTACTCCTTACCCAAAGCCCATAAACACCATGAATTTAAATATATGTTCTCATATCAGTTTAAGAACATCTAACCACACTTTCTTGCATCCCCCTTAGAAGCCAATAGGCTGACATTCATTCATTCCAAGCACATATATTTAGGATCTATCTGCTTACCCTTCTATAGGCTTTTTGAATATGTGCCAAGTTGGCACAATTTCTGCTGAGAGTATCTGGGAACTAAAGTACATCATTATCGGAGCACTGGGGCTTTAAATTGTGGCAGTTTGAAGGAGGACACATGTCTTTGCTTCAGATGTTATGTACCGGTAGTTCTTTGTTGCTTGCCAGATGGCATCAGCTGCGTCTTCCAGCTTCCATCACATTTGACTGCAGTTGGCATGAATCAACTAAAAATGAAGGTCAAAGTCCCTGGACTCTCAGGAGTAGTTTTTACCTCCCATTGAAATGCCCCTTCACCATCTGACACTTTCCAAAATAGTTTAACAGTTCCAATGATCCCCAGCTAGCATTCTTAATATCCATGTTGGCTACAAGAACCAAGGCCTGTAATACAACTGTAGCTTGTGGGTACCGAGCTAAAGAAAATAGAGGAGTTCTCTGATAATAAGATGCCCCAGATCCTAACCCTCATATTCCTATATAAGGATTGATAGTAATTACATTTTTTACCAACCCAAGGATTATCGTGTGTGTAGGAGTATCAATTTCAGATTCAGCCAGATTCACAAAGATAAGTATAGCCTAACATTTTCCAAAAGAACTCAGCAATCAAGATTGGTCCAAAAAGCAATGTAGGAAACGTATTAAATTCATAGATGCAGTCAAATCACCTCAAACCAACCTAAATCAAATAAAAACAGAGGCACAAAAACATGCATATTCTGTGGCCAGATGAAAATAATCCATTAAAATGCCATAATTGATATCAGAAAAAGGGCAAGTCCTCTTACCCACTCCAACCCCTCCCAACAACGGGCCAAGCATGTCTTCCAAGGGAAAGAATCCCCAAGTTTGATGTCATCACTGAAATGATTCTTTTTCACTTTCCTATCAAATGCAGCCTGAATTGTGAGGAGGAACAGCCAAGCAGAGCCTCACCTGCAGATCCTACAATGTAGGCAGGTCCATATTGGGAAAATAAAGGCAATAGAAAAAGAGGCCAGCAAGAGATATAGTACTATTGCTAATACCACAAACTGAGCTCACAAGAACTCAGAGAAGCAATTCCTGATAAACAACCTTCATAAACTGTTGCCCAACAGGTCATAGAGAATTGGGAAGCGATTGATTGACTCAAGAACAAAAGCAATTTACAAGGCAGGCAGAAGTGGACTCCTATGGCCATAGCTGTGGTTGAAATCCCACCCTATTTTACATGCATGGTGCTGGCGCTGCATAGAATTGCAGTCATCATCTTGACCATTTTAATATACACACAAAAACGGACACAAATACAATTCTCATATTCTCCTTGTCTTGTCTGGATTAAGTTTTGGTTGTTGTTTCCTCATCCAATTTGCTGCCATCACTGAACCCTTAGACCAGTGTTTTTCAAACTTGGCAACTTTAAGATGTCTGGACTTCAGTTCCCACAATTCCCCAGCCAACTGTTGGGTAGGGAATTCTGGGAGTTGAAGTTCACATATCTTAAAGTTGCCAAGTTTGAAAACACTAGCTTAGATTGTGACAACAAGCATAGAAAGAATCCAGTTCTATCAGCTTACTGGCTATTCTAAGAATATCCCAAAAACCTGTTCAAGTTGTTTCCTTTAATCTGATAAACACAACAGTTCTGACTGAGCACTGCTGTTTTTCTTCCCTGCTTTGTTTGATTTGTGTCCTGCCTTTTCCACAGAGCCTTAGATTGGTTGTGGAATCTTCTGATATTATGGTCTTCCAGGGCTGAGGGTGCACTTAACCCATAGTATGACTAAACATAAAGCAACATTTTAACCATTGCCACTCTCATTCCAAACACATGTTTTCTATGTAGCAGCTCCTTTTTCCTGTCATTCTGCAAGGGTATTTATTGTTCCACAGGGAGCAAACTGCATTCCAAGGTCTAGTCTGGAGAATCAATCTGGTTGCCAGATGTGAAAGCAAGACCAAGACCCCAGTCTAGCCCAGAGATACCCCATCTGAGAGCCCAGAGATCCTGGGGCTCTTGAAAATCTTGGGGACAGCCCCCAGAACTCTTGAAAAAGTTGTGGTCAACCTGCAATATTTGTTTGCTTGTATGTGTGCAGAGATTGTTAGGAGTTGACATAGACTTGAAGGCACATGATCAGTTAAGAAAATGTTTATTACACAAATGTATAAGTCTGTCCATATTAACCAACCAACACCCAAACGAACTCTGGGCAGGAAACAAAAAAAATAAAAAATAAAAACAGTGTTTAAAATGGCTTCCTTCTTTTGAACTGTTTAATCCAAAGTAATACTATGAGAAGTCTAATTTATCCATAAGTAGATCTGTCTTTTTTAAAAAAAACTGGAATTATCCCATAAAGGGTCGAAAGTATATTTGCAATTCACTCTTTTCCATAGATTTTTGAGGTATTAAATGCAGATATTAAATAAGATCCCTGAACAAACAGCTATCCCAATACATGTCAGGATTGTAGTACAATCAAAGAATTATTCCAAGATAAGCCCAAATAAGAAATAAATTCTGAATTTTCTTATTCCAGTTAGTGACCAAGGTTAGAATAATACCCAGTGAGGGCTCTGAAAATGTAGAAGGTTAAATCCAGTTTTCTTAATGGATAATTTATTCATTTGAACTATTTATAGCCCATTTTAAATAAATAACTCTGACTGGAAATTGTCATTTTGCACAGTGAAAAGTCTTGCAGCATGCTTTTGCCAAAAATCTTATATATTAATTGAAAGTAATGTGAACATAATAGAATAAATCTCAAAAATCCCCTCAAAATGTAATTCATCTAAAACACATCTATCTAGATCTTATTTCATTTGCAGTGAAATAAAGGATAAAGTCATACAGTATCTATCAATTGAAAAAAATCTCCTGAGAACTCATTTAATATGACAAACAATAAAAACATAACCTGAAACTTTAGTCCTATAGTTTTATGACAACATTCTTGATATGACTCCATGACATCAAATCTGATTTACTCCACTGTATACACTAGAGTAACCAAAGAGGTTATTAAATATATACCTGAATAAAATGAGATTAAGGCTAACATTTTCTGGTCTATCTATAAAATACTACCTATAATTATATAATAACATGTAGTAGAATCATATGCTCTCATGAAATTGTAGTAATGTTTTCAGAAGTTCTAATTAGACAGGCAAGAAAATCTAACACATTTTTTAAAAGGAAGAAAGCAGAAATCCTTATTGTGTGCTTTAGCATAAAATGCAAGAAGAAGAAAACACACCATTAATGATAACATGTGATTTAGGATGGAATGCATAATATCATGCAAAATATAAATCTTTGGAAAAACCTAATGTGTCAAAACGTTTCTCAGCATCCCAAAAACGTGTATCTATTTTGAGTTGGAGCAAAACCATTGATTAAACATATGATATTGTCAGACTCTATCTAAATCCTGCTTGATTTACAACAGTTGGAAGAACAAACTGTAATCTGTAGACCAAAGTAGCTGTTAAAATCTTAGCATCCACATTTATCAAGGAAATGGATCTATAATTAAAAGACACATAGCTGGATTTTTGCCCGGTTAAGGAATAATTATGTTGGTCTCATTAAAATGAAAAGGCAAGAATTTATTTATTCAAAAAAGTTTCACCATACAATGGTTTTTTTTTCAACCTTGGCAACTAGAAGATGTGTGGACTTCACCACGATGTAAAAAAGATGTTGAGACTCTAGGAAGAGTACAGAGAAGAGCAACAAAGATGATTAGGGGACTGGAGGTTAAAACATATAAAGAAAGGTTGCTGAAATTGGGAATGTCTAGTTTAATGAAGAGAAGGATGAGAGGTGACATGATAGCAGTGTTCCAATATCTAAGGGGCTGCCACAAAGAAGAGGGAGTCAAGCTATTCTCCAAAGTGCCTGAAGGCAGGACAAGAAGCAATGGATGGAAACTAACCAAGGAGAGAAGCAACCTAGAACTAAAGAGAAACTTCCTGACAGTTAGAACAATTAACCAGTGGAACAACCTGCCTCCAGAAGCGGTGAATGCTCCAATACTGGAATTTTTTTAAGAAGAGACTGGATAGCCATTTGTCTGAAATGGTATAGGGCAGGGGTAGGCAACCTTGGCTCTTTTATGACTCGTGGACTTCAACTCCCAGAATTCCTGAGCCAGCACAGCTGGCTCAGGAATTCTGGGAGTTGAAGTCCACGAGTCATAAAAGAGCCAAGGTTGCCTACCCCTGCTATAGGGTTTCCTGCCTGATCAGGGGGGTGGACTAGATGACCTCCAAGGTCCCTTCCAACTTATTATTATTATTATTATTATTATTATTATTATTATTATTATTATTATTATTATTATTATTATTATTATTATTATTATTATTATTATTATTATTATCTTTTATTCATTAGACATGAACCTCAGTCAACTGAACATTCAAATTGGCCTGCGCTGATGGTTGACACGGGTTGCTACCAGCATCCTAGGTGTCAACCAGGTACCTCCTTGAAATATAAGATGTTCCGAGTAGCGCAGTTTTTTGTAACATTGCTGGAGTTATTGCAGGAAGCTGCAGTTTCTTGATGTATTTTGCAAAGTTTTTGGACATAGTTCCCAGTGCCCCGATGACAATGGGTATCACTGTTACATGTTTCATCCATAATTGCGCAGTTTCGATGGCCAGGTCGCGATATTTTGTAAATTTTTCCAGTTCTTTTTCTTTGACTCTGGCATCTCCTGGTACAGCGATATCAATCAGCTGTACGCTTCGGTTCTCTACAACTGCGATATCTGGTGTGTTGTGTTCCAAATGGCGATCTATCTGTATTCGAAAGTCCCACAAGATCTTCACCCTCTCATTCTCAACAACTTTTTCCACCCTATGTTCCCACGACTTTTCGGACACAGGCAAGTCGTATTTTTTACACAATGCCCAGTGGATTAATTTAGCAACTCGGTCATGTCTAGATTTGTAATCAGTTTGCGCGATTTTGCTGCACTCACAGATTAGGTGTGAAACAGTTTCAACTTTTTCATTGCAAAGTCAGCAATTTGGATTGTCAGTGGATTTTTGTATCTTCGCTTTCATGGCATTAGTTTGTAGTGCTTGTTCTTGAGCAGCCAGTATTAAGCCTTCCGTTTCTTTCTTGATGGTTCCCATCTAAAGCCATGCCCATGTCAAGTTGTTATCACATTTTCCTTCAATGTTTTTCAAATGCTGTCCATGCAAAGTTTTGGTTTTCCATCTATTTAATCGTCATCCAGCCATTTTTCCTTATATTTTGCCTTTGTTTCTGTTATTTTTACAGTGCTCTCTGTTTTCACAGCCTGCAGCAGTTTTTCTGTACTTTGATTCACGTAGTCATTCAAACTTCGTTATTATTATTATTATTGTTGTTGTTGTTGTTGCTGTTGCTGTTGCTGTTGTTGTTGTTGTTGTTGTTATTGTTGTTGTTGTTGTTGTTGTTGTTGTTGTTGTTGTTGTTGTTGTTATTATTATTATTATTATTATTATTATTATTATTATTATTATTATTATTATTATTATTATTATTATTATTATTATTATTATTATTATTATTATTATTATTATTATTATTATTATTATTATTATTATTATTATTATTATTATTATTCCCTGAATTCCCCAGCCATGTGAAGTCCAGACATCTTCAAGTTGCCAAGGGTGAGAAGTATTGCCATATATATATGTATGGCCATGAGACTCAAAGGACAATCATGTGTGTGTGTAAGAGAGAAAGAGAGAGAGGGAGGGGGAGAGAGAGAGAGAAAGAGAGAATAATTAGATCAGCATATTGGTGAATGGAGAAACTGAAGCAGACCATTTTCTTAATCTTCAAAACTTGAAAACATGCTGCATCTTTTATCTTTGCCCAAACAGAATAAAAATACTTGAAAAGAGGAAGAAAACCAAGCCAGGCCAAATGTGAACGTATATGATAAGTGGTGTTTTTGTTTTTTTTTAAACTGACTTCCTCAATGAGGAAATTACATTATCATTTGGAGGGAGGGTTATTTTCCATGGGTCAATAGTATTATGCTTAATTTTATAAAAACCTAAATTAGCTAACATTTTGGGAAAGCTATTTAATCAAGTGGTGGACAACTTATGCTTTCCAGTTGTTTCAAAGTAACATTCCCATAAACTCTGACCGGTCATCACATTATCTGGGATTTATGGGAGAAATAGGTGATTCAAAGTATCTGGAGGGCACCGTGCTGCTTACTGCTGCCATACTAGTATAGCTTCATTAAAATTATCAGCCAAAGTTAGTCATCACGCTGAAGTTTCCAGAGGATACCAGATGGAGACTGACCATTGAAACAGAATGAAATTGGTATACTGATTAATGGTAGGAGTCTAAAACAAAGATGCTAGAAGGAAAGATCTATTATTATCCTTAGAGAAGTATTAAAATAGCTATTGCAGTCCTTTTCAAATGTTTTGGGAGGCTATGTGGTCCTTGTTTTTTTGCTGTTGTCTATATCTATCTCAAGTGCCCAGCTCACATTTGGAAGAGTTATCCAAAGATAAGAGCAAATCAAAGCACATTTGACATGTGTAAAGTTTGTTCATATGGAATGCAAAGCAGAAAAGGGTCGTTTTTAAGTAGAAATTAGACAACATAAGAATTATGATTACAGAATATAAAAAAGAAAACACACGCACGGCATTGGAAGCATGGGTGTCATTAACAGCCCAACAAAACTTGTTTTCCCCAAATGTTCTGAAAGTGCTTCCTCCACGGGCTTCTGCCCTTTCTTCCAGGGGATTCCACAGTTCCAAACATCACACTCACTTTACATGTTGCAGAAGAGTTGGACTTTGGGCTGTGTGTTGGCCAGGGAGAGGACACTCTTCAGATAGCATAGCACTCAATGGGCAAAAGAAAAGGGGCCTTCTTACTTTTGCAATGCCCTTGACAGAGAAAAAGGACAAAAAGCTACAATGTGTGTGCATGTGGGTGCGCGCGCATGCAAAATAAACATAGGGAGAAACATCAATCAAATCAGTCAATTTGGAATGGAAAAAAGAAGAAAAGGTTCATTCATTCAAATAAAGTTGCAGAACAGGTTTTGAATCTGGTTTAGGAAGCCTAGACAGCCACCCAAGCAATGAGGCTGAAGTGGAATTCATGGGTGTTTTAACAGAACAGATCAGGAAAGTACATTACACTGATCTTCTTTAATTCTCTCCAGTTACCAGATTTTTTTTTAATCCATTAAGACAAGGACAAAAAAATAATAATAGATGTTGGGGGGAGCAGGTTATTATTCCTCAGACACTTTGGGCTGTTCCAGGGACTATATCATGGACTGAATCCAAAGACATTCCAGAACAAAAGGCAACACGAATATTTGTATACAAACTACAAACGAAAAGTTTTCAGTGGGAGCTGAAATAGTATCTCCTGTTTCTTCTAATCCATTGAAGATATAGTACAGATCAGTACCTGCACTTCAAAGGAAACTGCATGGAGGAGAAGGGCTGAGTCACCATCCAAGAAATAAAACCTATGTCTAAGATTGTAGGAAAGTCACAGCAGACGAATAATTAACTAGACGTTTGGGATAGTATTAGCTCTGGAACTGCAGCACATCGGACTGAAGGCCGATTAATAATATAGCAAAAGGAGACCTAGAGTCTTTAACATGAAATTCTATCATTCTATCAACTTGACATTTTTGCTTTTTCCTCCTTCTCCTTTATCCTTCTTGGCTAGTTTGATGTAGCTAGTTTGATGTAGTGATAAAAGTGTTGGCCTAGAAACCAGGGGACTGAGTTCTAGTTCCGCCTTAGGCATGAAAAACCAGCTGGGTGACTTTAGGCCAGTCATGCTCTTACAGCCCAACTCACCTCACAGGATTGTCGTTGTGTGGAAAATAGGAGGAGGAAGATGTGCTGGATATGTTCACCGACTTGACTTACTTATAAAAATAATAAAGGCAGGCTAAAAATCTAATAAATAAATAAAATATTTTGGAATATTTTGAAGTCCGTATGCCAAGCTTCCCTCCTAGATATCGCAGTAATAATGCAGAAGCGCTTCCTTTGAAAATAGTGATACCTCCAATGACCATGCCCTCTGCTAGGAGTTGGCAAGGTTAAGCCGGGCTGCTGCCAAGATGTTGCACCCAATTGGCTTGCAGACTATGCACACACAGCACTGAGCTGGATTGAGGGCAACTGATATCCTAATGTTATCCCCATTTCTTTGGTATCCTAGGCTTGTGCTAATTTTGCTTAATGGCTAACCCAGCACGTGTTTCATGAACATCCAAAAGCTGAGAAACATCTGCCTACTAGTTAGAGAAGGCTGCTTTATCGAAAACTAATTGTGAACTTGTAGGAGGATGGAAGAGACTTGATCTAATAATTCATTTGCATTATAGAGAAATACAGAAATCTAAAATATGCCACAGTCCTTCTGGTCTATATTACAGATAGTCCTCCAGTTATGGTCATTCGTTTAGCAAATATTTGAAGTTATGACAGTGCTGAAAAAAGTGACTTACAACTGGTCTTCACAGTTACAAATATCACAGTATCCCCACGATCAAATAATCAAAATTCGGGCGCTTGACAGCCAACATGTATTTACAACAGTTGCAGCATCCCAGGTCACATGATCACCATTTGAGACTTCCCTCTGGGGGATTCTGACAAGTGAAGTTAATGGGGGAAGCTGGATTCACTTAATGATTGTGGTGATTTGCTTAATGACCATGGCAAGAGAGTTTGTAACATCAGGCGTGACTCGCCTTGCTTTGCAATGGAAGTTCTGGACTCAGTTGTGGTTGTAAGTCTGTGTAAACTACACAGAAACCCAAGATCCAATTCTAATTAAGAACCACAAGCAAAGGGAGAAAATTGTGAAAATTATTTCAAAACAAACAAACAAGCTTCAGTTGGTCCACATTTTATTTGGAACTTTATATTTGCATTGATTTATACTAGTACTTTATCTGCTGCATTGATTTGTATTTGGTTTCCCAGCCCAGCCGAGAATGCTAGTATTTACTTTTCAACTCCTTATTAGTTACCTGAAAATTACTGGCCCTATATCAACCTGGCTGAAATCTCAGATTCTCCTGAGAGTTCCCAGAGCTACCACACAGAATGAGAGGCAAGCAGCGATTATTGGCAAATGTTTTTGGTGAGAGGGATGCCCCAGAGAGGGTTGCCTGGCACTGGGTTTGAAGTCTTTTCAATAACACCTGAATAAGGGTACCAGGTATCTGGCAAAGGAGGACAGACACAAATAGAAAGGAGGACAAATGGGAAGGGGGAAGGACACACTAAATGCTTAACCTTCTTGGTATCCATGATAAAAATTATAGCAATTTTCGCCATACAAAAAATTCATGTACTGTACTTAGGCCTAGAGGTGTATGAAAAGCGTCATGAGTGAGATGGACAGCTATATATATATATATAAATATATAAATATATAAATATATAAATATATAAATATATAAATATATAAATATATAAATATATAAATAAATAAGTAAGTAAATAAGTAAATAAGTAAATAAATAAATAAATAAATAAATAAATAAATAAATAAATAAATAAATAAATAAATAAATAAATAAATAAATAAATAAATAAATAAATAAATAAATAAATAAATAAATAACTTTCCCTAGGATCAGAAAATTGATTTTTCAATTGCAATATTTTTTCAATAAAAGATTATTTTCAAACCCTATGATGATACAGAATTGATAACAAAGCACTTTTCAAATTTCACAATAGAAATGTATGATGAGTCATATGATCTACAAACTACAGTGATCCCCGATTTGAAGGGGATGAATTGAAGCTGATTGCTGGAATCAGGAAATAAACTGAATAATGCAGGTCTAGGCTGTCAAATCTGTTGATGGATTAAGGAAACAAAGATGCAGGTAATTTACAAGGTCACAATACACAAAAGTGTGAATGTCTACTATTATAAAAACAGTCCATAATAATAATAATAGATAGGTTAATAAAAATGCCAAACCCAATCTAAACATCTGGCTGACTGTGTGATGAACCATATTTTAAAAAAAAAAACCAAACCTTCAAAACGCTGGACAAACTCAAATATATCTTTAACCATGCCTGCTGGACTGAGGATAAAATGGCCTCTTAAATAATTTACAATCTTCAAATTGTGGTTCTCTTATGTGCATCTATCAATAAAAAATAAAAAATCAAGAGATGGCCATGACTGGCTAATCAAAACCTTGCCCCTTTTTACATCCATTGCATAATTTAACATATAATTTTACATATGTGTAGAAATGGGTGGGGCTTCAATCATATGAGCGTGGTTACCCTTGATCCTAATGAATAAATTATTAAATATTAGGGCAATGTAATGCTTTAAAGGGAGCTTCTGTTCATATTTAATTCACTCATCCCATCTAAAACAATTTGTGAACTGAAGCAGATACCTGCAGAAATCACAGGACTATGCCGATTCAGGGTATTTGCTGCTGCTTCCAGAGATGTTACAGAAAATAACTGTATTTCAGTTCCATCCATGGAAAAGGCAAAAAGGAAAACTATTTGATATGATGGCCTGTCTAATGAATATGATCACCTTATTAAACTCACTGCTTGCCAGAACTCTTTGGGGATGGCAAGATTAATATTGCCTTGGGATTCATTGAGTGTCAGCTCTCAGTTTTTAAATAGAGCCAGTCCCAAATCTTCACCTACTTCTCTATTCTGCAACTTCCCTAAATGGAAAGTGAGTAGGGACACTAATAATCTGGAGCATTGTGGTTGATAAAAAGCACAGCATAACAAAACATGCAAAACTGCCTCCATCACCCCAACTGAACAAGGGCACAGCCTGTCTTGTGTTGGCATATTGTTGGCAATTTCTTCCAAGAGCACTTGAGGACAAGGCAAGGAGAGTGACAAACGGAAATGCACTTCTGTGAGGGGAACAAAAGGTTATTTTTTTAAAAAAAAGTAATTTGGAAAGTAAAAATATATACCAGTGAGGCTCTACTGCTGTAAAAATTCTATTGTCTAGAATGGCTCCCTCAAATCCTGACGTTCTCAAATTTTACCAATAATCTGCAATATTCGGGCACAAGGTTGGGCTTTTCTCCCAAGAAGTAAACTTATCTGTGGAGATTCTCAGTCATCCAGGTCATTATTGTCCCAAAAGAGCTTTTTCAAAAGGTAACTGGATTTTTTTTTCTCCTTGAACATGTTTCGCTTCTCATCCAAGAAGCTTCTTCAGTTTTGGAGAAGTTCTGAAGAAGCTTTTTGGATGAGAAGCAAAACGTCATCAAGGAAAAAACAAAGTCCAGTTGCCTTTTGAAAAAGCACCTTTGGGACAAGAAGTAAACTTATTACTTAGTATTAATGGGGCCAGGGAACCACTAAATGAGCCTCAATGTAGTCTGTATTTTAGTCAGCAAGATCTGTTGTGACTGCACAAAGGTAAGGCCTAGTTCCACTGATGAATGGCAATAGACACATAATGAGGAAGGTGCTCTGGTAGTTTTTTGAGCTCCATTAAGCAGAAGCTTCAGTATCCTAACCCTGAATAATTTAGTGATAGCTAGGACAAAATTGCTGCCATTTCAGCTAGTACACTAAATTACAGCATGGGAAATCCTCTGTGCATGAGCTGGGGCTGAGCTCGTACAATACATTCAGCCAAAGTCAAAACCAACTAAAGCATGTCATTGATTTCTGGGTTGGGTAAACTCCACCTCTTTCTTGTTCTCTCTCCAAGAAATAATTTCTTCTGGAAATCATTCACAAGTCATAAGAGGGATTGCATTGTTCTCCACATGGATTGTGGCAAAGGGATGAAGAAAACATCTCCTTGTAATGGAAGCAGCTCTTGCGTGAATCTGCCTGCAATGTCCTCATGAAACTGATGTCAGATATATTGTTATTTTTATCTGGAAGTATATCGTTATGGATTGTGACAGCCTCATACCATTTAGTTTGGTCCTTATTATAACAGGGCAGCTTCTTGAGGCATGAAGCGCCAAATTCCCTCCCTTCCCTGCAGGTATCTTTAAGCTAATTGCACATTTTCTCTAAACAACCCTTATGATCTGGCTGACGTTATTGCAATAAGTAAGTTCTAGCTGCAGTTTTGAATAGCCAGAGTAATGAGTCGTACGTTGAGTAAGTTCACAAAGTTTTTTTTATTATTTTATTGTGCCACACGTTGTATAAGGAATTGTGTAATGTTAGTTCTTTTCAGATAAACTCACCGGATGGGTGGGTTTTGTTCTGGAATTAATCTGTGTTGGTGGAAACTAACATAAACGTGCAAATCTGCTTTGTCTCATTCACATATCACCTTGAGGCAAAATTGTAAGGCCTGGCTTAATATTACAACTGGTCAAAAAGAGGCCATTGTACATGATTGGATGGATTGACACATCATTTCCACTTAAAATGAATTGTGTGGCTTGGCCTTTTATGATGTTTGAATACAACTATAAGAGTTTGTAAATCATAGCTTACCTAAGCATGAAGTATGTACTAAGCCACAATTGTTTACACTGAACAAACCAGAAAGTAACTAAGGTAGGGAAAGAACATTCCTAGACTTTTTTTCAACCTTTTTGTCAGCACTGTCCATAAAAGTCATATGTATTTTCTCCTGACTAATGTTGCATCTGTCCCTGTGTATAAAAGAAAGAGAACTTTCTACCCAGAGACTAATCATACATGTGTATGTCTAATCAGGACAGGTGCGTATATGTTGCCTCTGTGTGTGAGTAAGAGAGAGAGAGAGACAGTATAATCAGGATGGGTGCCTATGTATTGCCTATATGTGAGTACTTATGCTTTCTCCTCATGTTGTATTTAAATGGTTTGTGTGTATATGTGCACTAGGAAGCACAAGGAAGGTTGTTTAAACCTCATGTTTAGGAAGAAGGAGGCAGGGAGGCTTAGAATAGGTGATAGATATGGCACCAGTGCCCTACTGCTTTAATATAGAGATATTTGGGGCATATTTGTCAGGATTCTTTCTTACTCACCCTCTGGATAATTTAAGCCCATTTTAACACAATATTTTAGGTCAGCCTTCCAAACCTGGTATACTCCAGATGTGCTGGACTATGAGTCATGCTGGCCACACTGTCTGGAGATTGTTATAAACTCTATTGAGAGATGCAGCACCACAGATTACAGCTTTCCACATGATAGTTATATTAGTCCAACAAATGAAAACCTTTCTCATTCTGCCTACATTTTTACCAATTTACTAATTAGATTTGCTATCTTCTTTGTTAAAACTGCTTTCCTTTGAACTGGATTGTTACACTTTGTTATTTTAGTTCAGCCTTCCCCAACCAGGTGTCTTCCAGATGTATCAAGCTAAAGCTTTCACATAAATATGCTTCTGACTACTCTTGTGTCTCGTGGACATGAATTCACAAGAGTTTATGCTACAATAAATCAATTCAACCATAAAGGGACCAAAATGCTTTTTCTTGTATTTACTGAAGCAGACTAACAGGGCACACCTACAAATGTGAAGGTTTGGAGGGGGGAGGGGGGATGAGGTGAAAAGTGCAACTTAGAAACCAGTGTAGTTGCTCTTATTATATCACTGAGCTATCTGAACAATTCTTCTCTTTAGTATGGAGAGACAATGTTTTGATGGACAAGAGTCATACTTTACTTGGGGTACAAGCATGGAATGGGTTTGGCAGCAATATAGAGCAGTGTGGTTTTCTGGTGTGGAGGGTGACTCTTTGAAGCTAGATGTCTATGGTGAAAAAGCATCTTTGGGTCTTTGAAGCTAGGTTTCTTGGGTTTTAAAATGTGTTACATGTCTTCTAGATCTTAAAATGGTCAAGATTCGTGTTTTCCTTGGGAATGGAAACTAATATCAATTGCTGACATTTGCTGTTACTGTACCATCAGAGATGGTTCCATGATCTACCAAAAGATTTCAGGGGCTACAAATGGCTCCTTGACTATCTTCCTCTTACCAATTTATACTGATTACACTTTGAATTACAGGTATGTACTGCAACTACATCCCATGAGAGATGGCATTCTTTCAAAACTTGAAAGTTTGAAGTTCCAATGTCTACCATAAGCCAATACATTTTCTAGGGCTAGCCAGTATGAAATGTTGGGCATTTTCTTTCTCTTTTTATGTATGTCTTTAATTGAAAATTAAGTAGGCTATTTTAATCATTTTCTGTTGATATAGGCTAACTCTAATCAAACAGTAATGTCCCTTTGCCTAAAAATAAAACTGCTAGAAGCGAAGTTGGTTGAACGAATCACACTAAATTATTTATTTACTAATTATATCCCTAACCTTACATGTTCATAATTACCACAAGAATTTTCACTTTTAATAATTTCTTTAGGCTTAGTTATATAGTGGCTGGAACAAAGTTCAGTATATAAAGAAATAAAATATCACAATGATTTTTTTCTACCTTTCATTCTCCAAATTATTTTCAGTATGATTGATTTTTTTTTAGTCCCCAGTTGAAAATTCTGATGTTCAGCAGGTAGAATTTTCAATATAATAAACTTTAATTATATTACGGTACTCCAGAATTTTTATGTAAAGTGGAATCCTGTATATATCTACACAAAAAAAAAATCTGTTGTGCTCATTGGGTCTTATTCCTAGTAAAGATGTCTAAGAGTGCAATCTGAGTTCTTGTCAGATCAATACCATATGCATATAAAGTGGCAAGACTCACCTCAAAACAGGTAAAAAAGGTAGGCTATTAGTCCTTTTCTCCTGCTTTGTATTATATACAGTGCTGATTCACAGGTACATTGTTATTACAGAGATGTTTTCCAATGCAATCCCATAAAACAAAAGATGCCCTTAAATGCCCATCTGCTTCCATTGGAGTACACTGGTAGAAACAGACTCGCTCTGTGGACTCTGCCTGAGCACAGCCAGCTGCACCACTAAACAGAATGAGGTAGCTAGCTCTAATTTCTAGGCATCAAAAGAAAGGACTAGTACAATGAAATCATTCAAAATGTCAGTAATCTCACGCAAGAATGAAAATCTCAAAGGTTTATATATGCCATCAAGTCATTTTCAACTCCTAGTGACCACATAGATTTTTTCCATGATAATCTCTAACTTTTTTCCCCTGTTTATTTTGCTCCCCCTCTTCCTTTTTTGACCAAGTAATGCATTTTACACAACGTGTAATTAGACTTTGGAATTTGCTACCACTAGATGTGGTGCTGGCTACCAGCTTGGCTGGTTTCAGTCAAGGGTTGAACCAATTGATGGAAGTCCTAGGGCTCAAGGACTATTAGATGCCATTGTGACTTCTTCTGAAGATCATCTGCTGCTTTCATGTGCAGTCGGTCAGTCCCTTTGACTGCTAGACTAGATGAGTCAGAGATCCAATCTAGCAGGGTACTGCATTTATTCTTATGCTGTCTCATAAATCCAATGAGGATCAGTGCTCAAAGGGTTATATCCTAATGCCTTTTAGTCTTTAAGACAACAACTTTTATGTTGTGTAAAGCAGTGCCTGAGTTAGGGACCTCATAGGGGCAAGACTTTGTCTCACCTTAGAATTTTATTCAGTTCACCTCTGCACTTAGATTGTTCAAACTGTATGGATTAATTCTAAGTCTACAGGAGTTTCAGTCATTACCACTTCTGAATTTATAGATCAATGACTCCATCTATTATGTGACAACCCTCAGCTGAAAGCTAGTTTCAGTTTGTAAGTAAATTGAAGCTTGTGCAAATACTATGATGAAATAATTTATAGAAACAGGAAGTTATATAATCAGCAACATATATTAATAAAACGACCCAGAGATAAAACTATATTTTGCAAGAGAGTTGGTGACTTTGTTCATAGGACTCTTTTTAAAATGTTGTCTCTTAGATTAAATGGGAGGAAGAGCTATTAGGCACCTGTATGTAAGATGAGCAACATAAGCTAGATGGGCCATGCAGACATTTCAGTTCCTGGAAAAGCTAATGATACAGCACTTATCTAAATGTTAAGTATTTCTGCTCAGCATCTGATTCTCACCACCCTGAAAAAAGATATTGTGTGCTCATTTTTGAAGAAAAGAAAATAACTGCTTTATATGGCTTTGTAAAAAGGCAAATCTAAACATATTTATTTTAAAAAAAAGACTGTTTGAATAAAATAGAAGATATGTCATCAGAGGGAACACTATGGTACAGACCTTGTCTTGTTGGGCTTACCAACAAATATGCTCCTGTGGCATATTTTCATGCAATGTCTGTGATGCTGCCTTCAAGGCATACATTTAATGCCCTCAAAAATGTTTGTAAGGATATGTCATATCCAACTTATATTACACCTTTATTTTGACACTGTGGTAGCTTCCATACGTGTAAAATCTGTCAGGTTTTGGCACTGGTTATCTGAAAGAGCTATCAGATGACTGACAGTAACTTGGAAGAAAAGTGACAAAGGCTAGGGATCAGCAATTTTCTTGCCAGTAAAGTTTTCTGCCAACTTACACATAGGTGGGGAGAAGCTCATAGATCAATGTTCCTCAATGCTAGTAGCTTCCAAGATGCACTGGAACTATGAGTCCACAAATTCCAAGACAATATGGATAAAGCCCGGAATTCCAAGCATGTCTTCAGGGATCCAGTTTGGGGAAGACTAGAACAAATAGGTTTCAACTTGTGTATTTCTATTCATTCCGTTTAAGAAAAAAACCATAAAGCTAGCAAAACAAGGACCATCACTTGATGAAGATTCATGCATAAATATATTTATTTTCTTATTCCTCCAAATAAAGAGCAAAAAATACTAAAGAAGACTCCTCAGAAAAGCTTCTGAAGACAAAAGTTGGTGATACTGGATAACAGAATGGCTCAGTCTGCATCAGCCTCACATACATTCAGACAATACCTTTTAGAGCATTGAAACCAGGGATTTTAAACCACAAGGAAAAGTTAAAAGATTTTGGGCCATTAGCTTCCCAGAAATAAGTTGGTATTGTGTCATCATGACAGATACATTTATGTCACACAGTATAAAGTTTTAGGATCAATAACATCAATATTCATTACTATGAAGTCAATTCTAGAAAAATTAGTTTGGGGAAGAGAAGGATCACAGGTGAGCAATTCTGAATCCAGGCACAATAGGATCAGAATGTCTTTTTTTTTTTTTTGCTTATTTATTTATAAAAGTTATAAAGATTTAGAGGCCACCCATCTCCAAAACTCTTAGCAGCTTTCATTAAAATTAAAAGGCAATAAAAAGGAATTTCCATGCATTCAGTTCAGTAACATTGAAAGTTAAAAGACAAAACTAGCAGCAGCATGGAATGGTTCAGAATGTATGTCCTGACAGTATCCCTCACTTGAAGTAATTATTTTAATGGGTCCAGAGAAAAAGGACAGGAAAATATTATTATTTACACAACATATAATTAACCTATAATCTATAGTTGCAAGATGTGGCAATGTCCAGTGGAAATGGCAGCTTTAAAAATTATTAGATAGATTCATGGAGTGTTGATATGTCTGTAACGATTATTCACATTAATCAGAAAGAGACAGTATGAATGAGTTGACTGTGAACTCTTTAGAAGCTTCTGGCTGGCTATAGGTGGACACAGAATGCTGGGCCAGATGGACTTTGATCTGCCTTAGCAAAGTTATTTTTATATGCTTACAGTAAACATTAACTTCAGCAGTACATCAATCCATTTAATATATTATTTTATTTTATTTAATGTTTTCCAAATGATTAATAGTTTTTAGTACTTATCAAGATATGTCAGGTTCCAAGGAATAATTTGCATGATCAAATATAAAGAGAAACCATTAGTACTGCTTTTAATCCAAATCTTCACATAATTTCCAAATTGCCTGTGACTTTCAAGTCCTCCCTTTTGTATCATTAGTCCCCACTAACCTATTTAAGTGAACAAACAGAAAATACAATAACATAAATGAAGCACAACCAACAAATAGGTCACTGAATACTGCTGGCATTGGCTAAAGAAATGGGAAGATGTTTGCACCATAACAGATCCAAACATGTAAGGACATGCTGGCTAGCCATTATTGATTCTCAAGAACTTGCAACACTGATCTGGGGTGTGGTATTGCACTTTACTGAAGTAAAAAGCTTACACCCTGAAGACTATTTCAGCCTATTCAATAACACGATATTGCTGATTTTTCTGTCTTAAGCACTAATGCCAACTTCTCATTGTTGACTGTCTTGACAGCAGTGTTTTATTTTAAATTGTTCAATTCACTTTGACTCAGTGGTTTGAGATGATCCGAAGTTGCTGAAACATTATTTCCACTTAAAAAATACTAAAGAATAAATTCAGATGACAAGTACTAGCTTATGTGTGGGCCTAACAACATTGATAATGGGGATGCCGCAATGGTTATAAGTGTGAAAAATGGTGAAAAGTCACTTTTTTCAGTGCTGTTATAATTTCAAATGGTCACTAAATGAACTGTTGTAAGTTGAGGACTACCTGTATATCCTTATTTCACAAAAATCCCAGGCCATTAATTTCTCTTTGAAAGACATCATTTAAAATTGGCTTAATTTTTAAATCATTAATTCTTGTATCTAAATGTTTTTCTTTGAGTTCTAGAAATATGTGAACAAGAACTGGTATCCAGACTTGTCCTCTCTTATTCTAACTATATATCTAGCTATACAGGGGTAGAAAGGACTGTTGTGGATTCTCTCATTTGGGTTTCTGTAGTTCCATCATCCTTCTCTCTTCTCTTCTGCAGATCTGCTTGACCATGGAGAAACATGTCAGGAGAAATCATGGGGGCTTCATCCCTCATTGGACCAAGGACTTGCTGGTCAAATAAATTCTCCTGATCTTATTCCTAATGGTTCTCATTCATTTGGGTGAAACAAAATATGCTGTAGATCAGGGGTCTCCAATCCCCGGTCCATGGACTGGTACTGGGCCGCGGCATGTCAGCAACTGGACTGCACAAACAAGCAAAGCCCCATCCGTGGGATGCAGGCAGCACACAAAACCACACCTGCTCCGGTCCACGGAAAAACCTCTCTCCAAGTAATTGGTCCCTGGTGTCCAAAAGGTTGGGGACCTCTGCTGTAGATACCAAATATTTCAAAGGATAAAAGAAATTGAGAGTATTTCTCATGGGTTGAAATAGTGTTTGCATTTATTGAGTAATTAGGTGGCCATGATCCTGACTTTCATTACAAATGATCTCTCCAGCATTCTGTTGCTTCTCTGGCTCTTCACAATTGGTTAGATCCCAAGGAAAGACATAAGGGGGGGATTCTCTCTCTTAGGTTTTTTTCATGTTATTTTCACTATTAAAGGGGATCCATTCTTGAGAAATTGTTGGATACATTTTTTTCATCTTATTTTCTTGAAATCTCCTATAATGACAATCAATTCTAGATTCTTGGGTGACCCACGAAAACAAAGGATAGAAAGCAGCCCAAAGGATTGCAGAGGAATTTGCTGAAAAATCCTCTCTCCATTTCCCTTTTCCAACTGGTCTTATTCTTAAATAATTGTATTTTATTATTCTAATTTAATTTGCTTGTTTATTGGATTAGACATATAGTAAATATTGAGAAGAAATAATGACCTTTCTTGTCAAGAAAAAGACAAATTCGGATCCAGGTTCATTTTGGTTAGAGAGGAATGCTTATTGTTAGGCTGCTGTTAAATATTTAATTAGTCTAAGATATCCACATTCCTTACTTTTATCTTTTGATATGCTACTTTCTCCTCTTGTCAACAGGGAATCTGATCAGATCTTGTTTCGAGGTACCTCCCACTGAAAAGGAGTATCTAGTCCATGTACAAGCCAAATGAAGAAAGAGAACTGATTGAAGGAATCATTAATATAATTAACACACCTAAGATTGGTACAGGATTATTGCAAGATCAGATTAGCAAAAATACTGTGTGGGAGAACAGGGAAGATCTACCTATTCAGATTCTTGCTGTAGGCTAACTTGAGCTACAAGAGAACCATCTCAGTTCCTCAAGATGGCTTAATTCTGAAATAAAATATGATCCTTTATAACTTACTAGTCAAACATTAAGCCAAAATAAGCCCTAAAGTAATGAAAGTCCCAAAGGCATTTTTTCCAAAAGGCAACTGGACTTTCTTGGTTTTTTTCTTTGAAAACATTTCGCTTCTCATCTAAGAAGCTTCTTCAGTTCTGAAGCTTCTTGAGTGAGAAGCAAAATGTTTTCAAAGAAAAAAAACCAAGAAAGTCCAGTTGCCTTTTGGAAAAAGCGTCTTTGGAACAACTATGAACTGGATGATTGAGAATCTCCATAGATGGAAAGTAATGGAAGTGTTTTTAAGACATTCACTATCATTTGCTTTTTTATGGTCTTGCTAATTGCCTCAACCCTGTGCCTTAGAAATATTTTCTTTTCTTAAATAAATGTAACATTGGTGGAATTTCTGGACAACTTCCCCCCACTAACATTCACTAAAATAACTTATAATGGCACAATCAAGAGAAATATAAGAAGACTTAGCAAATTTTCATATGGGGCTTTGACATTATTCCTTTGTTTCTGCATTGGCATTATGCTTGGGAAGTCAAGCCAATCTTCTTCCATCTCTGTGGACCAAAATGTCAAACATTTCCATTGTATCTGAATCACTTGAGCTTCAAAGGACTCTGCAGTGTTGTCATTGGTAGAACTTCCATCAATGCCCACTTCCCAGCTTTGCCATTCTCTGTCTCCCCTTATCTCTTTCCATTGCATTTGCCCTGGGCTCTGGCACTTTTGATTGGTCTTTCCCTATTCCCCTTTTCTTTTCCAATAGATCTTTTCTGGCTGATGGATGGGACAAGCTTATTCTCCTCCATGTATGAGCTCCTTGAACCTCCTTTGTTCTCCAACCAGTCTGCAATCCAAGAGCAAATGCTAGCTGGATTCATGCATTCTTTTTGTCAGGGAAGAAACAAGCAAACTCAAGCAAACAGGGAAGAAACAAGCAAACTTCAAATAAAAACAAGAAAGTCCAGTTGCCTCTTGAAAAAGCATCTTTGGGAGAAGTAAACACCAGCAACTGTTTCCTCCCCAGATGGGGGTCAGCTGGTCCTCATTTTGTTTGATGTCCTTGCATATATTCAATATTAAGAAAAATATTCAGGATAATTCTAGTTTTTGAAGTTAAGCTTATCAAAGAAAATGCAACTATATTACAATGGTCTGCTAACATTTGCATCTTAGCAAGATTTCATCTCGTCAGATCAAAGCACGTTTCATAAGATATCAAGATATATTGTGCTCAACAGTTCTTATCCCACCCCAAATTAGGTTTATCTGCCAGCCCAGCTGGTCTTAATTCACACTATAGAACTCATTTACTTCCTCTGCCCATGATCAGATAGGAGTCTATGGGTGTAATTGCTACTGTCCATTTTATTCGTATTATTATTTATCATAGTTGTATATATTTTGATTCCCAGAAACTCTTCATTTTCTCCATAAATATGTGAACACAACTTTGATGTCTTTTCATGGCTCACAAAGGGTTTTTTGTTGTGTCATTTATAAAAAGTATCATTTGTCTTTAATGGAACTTAGGCCACATTAACTGCATTCATAAAATAATTGTGAAAAAGATGGAACAGATTTTTTCCCCACACATTTCCACTTGCCGCTAATTCTTGCTATTGAAGCTCTTAAACTTTACTGTTTTAGAAAGGCATGGATGGACATTTTTATTATTACTAATTCTACCTTTCATTCAAGAAATTAGGTAGCATATGCAATTCTTGGTTTTCTATCTTACTCTTCTAAAAAACCTATAAAGCTAACAGAGTCACCTACTGATTCCTCATAGCCAAACAGGAATTTGAACTAGGATGTCAGTCCTTTCGGGTAGACCAGATCAGGAACTGATTCCACATGATGATAGCAACTATACACTATTGAGATATGCATAATAAACTCCCTTTTTATGGCCCAGTATTCCCTTAATTGTGGTAGAGTTGTGGCAAATGGATGGAGCTGAGCATTTATTGGCCAGATGCCCTTCCTGATGCCACACGGAATTCGCAGCAAAGATTTTTTTTCTTTGAGCCCTAGTAGAGAAACATTTGCCACTATCTAGGATTGAACTCTCAACGTTCCGAGTGGGAGGCAAGCATTTCACCACTACATCGCTCGTGTTTAAATAGGCACAGTATAATAACAGAATCTTTCAAGCATGATTGTGCTTTAGTTTTCTTCCCTCTTATATCCCAGTGAATTGGGGAGGAGCCTGTCTGAATCTCTACCAAATAACTATCCTGTTTCCCAGGACTTAAGGAATGATTCCGCATCTTTTTGCTTATAGAATTGTTCTTGCTATTTCCTTCAAGGTTATCTCCCTGATTCTCTGCCTAAGAGCTCCCTGATCCTTTGTTCAAGACTATATATTTTCAGAAATTATGTTATAACATCTCAAAATAAACAGCAAGGGGTTTGCGTCTTTCAAAATGTTTCTTATTTATTTATTTAATTTATATACGCCCATCTCACCTAGAAGTGATCACATCGAAATCCTCTCCCCCCCCCCCGAAAGTGGCAGATTAGGCCAAATGTACTTTTTATCATACACTCACACCTAGCGACACTGTGTTTTTTCATAAATGGAAACACCTTGCTAATATGGAATCTGAATATAAATCTAACTGTTTACCAAATTATGCTAATGAATTATTTGCCATCCAGACTTGCTATCTTTGTTTTTTAAAAAAAATCTTTATATCAAAATTTTGCTACAGATAGAATGTATATAATTTGGTGAACAGTTACACTCATATTCAGATGTCATATTAACCAGCTGTTGCCAATTATGAGAAAGCACTATGTATTGAGAATGTAGTGACTAACACCCCTCCTTTTAATATTGAGTGGTTAACCAGGAACTACATTTTATATCTCACCTCTGGAATGTCAGGGTTTTCTTGTGATTGGTAATGGAAAAGGCTTTAGGAAATGTTTCAGTATTCTTACAAGTATACTCTGTGTGTATGAGAGATAGAGTAAGAGTGAATCAACAGCTGACAGCAGCTGAGCAGAAGACAAGGCTTCTCAGTCCCAAGGGTGTGTCCAGTCACCCGACTGGTTAGATCACGTATTACCTAAAACCCTGGGAGGAAGTTAGTTCCCATGAAGACAAGGGTCTAAGGATAGTGGTGAATGCCAGGTAGGATGTGGGCAAGGATTACTCAGTCTCATTATGAGAAACCATCATAATTTGGTTTTCGCTATCCTCACTCATGCCTCAGCTTTCACTACTGATGAAAGTAGATAATAGCGCTCATCAGTTTTAATAAGCATGTGTCTCCACTGACCTGGGAACAAAGCAGATCTCTCCCACAGAGAAAATATTCAGACTCTCACAGCCCTTTTACAACTCCTAAGTTAGGAGAAGCAGACCTGCTCCTTTCCTGGTGCAAATGGAGAGGTCAACATGAGACCTGCTAGCTCAACTTACGGCAAAGGAGAAAGGAGATAATATTTTTAAATAACATCTCTTTTACTTGACACACTGCGTGTCTATCTATCTACATACCTGTGCATCTACCAACCTACCTTCTTACTACCTACTTACCTTCTTTTCTCTCCCCTTCTGAATTGCTAAGGAACATGTGGATAATTGCAAAGATCTGATAAGCGACCACTAAGAGTTGGGAGACATTGGAAATCCTGAGGAGAACCTCAAGGGTTTCCACCTCCGCCAGTTGCTAGGAATCTCAACTTTTCTCTAGCAGAGTGTGTTGGAAAATAGATTTGTGAATTTTATTGTTGTATATATTGAATGTACCAAGAATTCTATAGACACAGAAAGGGGAAGATATTTCAATCCCCACAACAGAAGAATGAATGGAAAACGTTGTGAAGAAGCAGTGATAACAGAAATGGCAAAATTGACTGCTTTTTTAGAGATTAGAACATATCAAGCTTTGTTTCTACCTGGAACTACTTCTGGACTTTGTGCTTGAAAATGAAAGTTTGGATTTTGGTAATTAATATAATTTGTTGTTATAGAAATGGCTACTATTCGCTAAGTTAGTAAAGTAAAAAATTGAGATTGTAATTTTATTTTGTACTTTACTGCACTGAAAAATTTGGAAGTTGATACTTTTTTCTTTCACCTTGCACCTACTCTTCTTCCTCCTTCTTTCCCCTTCCCTATTTCTCTAATCTTTATCTTCAGTTGTATTTTATATTATGATAACTTTAATAAAAAGAATTAAAAAGTTTTCCTACGCATATTATTGGTTCACTGAAAAAAATCAGTGCTGTAATTTAAATTTTGTTATGAAAAGCGGGGAAAAAGCATTCATAACACATTAAGCTATTTCTCTGAAAACCCAGAACTATCACTGACACAGAAATGCAAAGCAAATGCCTCATTAATAGTTTGGGATGAGTTATTGATGGCATCAGCAATCTGTCCTTCAGCAGTTGCCAGACAATTGAGAAATGTAATCAAAGAAAATGTATCAATTGGGGGGGAAATGTTGGGCTATTGAGTGGAAATTTCAGACAGACCTTACCAGTTGCATTGCCCTCTGAAAATCAGTCTGCATTGAATCATTGTTTTAACTTTTTGGATCAGGATCAAAGTACACAAATTAATAAAGATGGGAGTGCAGATTTGAAAAAGAATGAATTGCACTTTGTCTACTTTTTTTCTGGCTGCACTTCAGTGCCCTGCTCTGTTCCTTCCTCATCAGTAGACACAGATTTTTGTGATGTGGCTCTTGAGGATTTTGAATTTTCCAGGGTACTTGAAGCTACAAGTACAGCCAAAGCTTGCACAGGCAAGGGAATGCTTCATGAAAAAAGCCTCCCAATAATGGTTAAAAGAAAAATCACCTTACGCAGCACATTATAATGGTGACCACAGAATGTAAAAAAAATAAAATGGAACAAACAAAGGAGGAACAGTGGTGTTTGCCTGGTTCATACATCAGGCTTTTTGAACCATGGTTGTTAAACCATCCATAAGAACACATAATTATGAGTGACTTGACACACCATCATAAACCAAATCAATAAACATCATTATTATATTATTGTTTTATAACTCTGCTGATCTTAGCAACTTACAAAAAATCATAGACGGGATAGATGGGGAACTCATCAAATTTGTAGCCAACACTCCAGAAGATAAGCTTAAGATACAGGAGGATCTGAACAAACTGGAACACTGGGTGCTATCTAACAAAATGAAATTCAACGGTGAAAAAAGTAAAGTTCTACATTTAGGCAAGAAAAACCCAATGTACAGGTATAGTATAGGTGGCATCTTGCTCAATAGTAGCAACTGTGAGAGGGATCTCGGAGTCCTAGTGGACAATCACTTAAATATGAGCCAGCAGTGTGCTGCAGCTGCCAAAAAAGCCAACACAGTGCTGGGCTGCATTAACAGAGGGATAGAATCAAGATCACGTGAAGTATTAATACCACTTTACAATGCCTTGGTAAGGCCACACTTGGAATACTGCATCCAGTTTTGGTCACCACGATGTAAAAAATATGTTGAGACTCTAGAAAGAGTACAGAGAAGAGCAACAAAGATGATTAGGGGACTGGAGGCTAAAATATATAAGGAACGGTTGCTGGAATTGGGTATGTCTACTTTAATGAAGAGAAGGACGAGGGGGGACATGATAGCAGTGTTCCAATATCTCAGGGGCTGCCACAAAGAAGAGGGAGTCAAGCTATTCTCCAAAGCGCCGGAAGGCAGGACAAGAAGCAACGGATGGAAACTAATCAAGGAGAGAAACAACCTAGAACTAAGGAGAAACTTCCTGACAGTTAGAACAATTAACCAGTGGAACAACCTGCCTCCAGAAGTGGTGAATGCTCCAACACTGGAAGTTTTTAAGAAGAGACTGGACAGCCATTTGTCTGAAATGGTATAGGGTTTCCTGCCTGAGCAGGGGGTTGGACTAGATGACCTCCAAGGTCCCTTCCAAGTTTATTATTATTATTGTTGTTGTTGTTGTTGTTGTTGTTTTAAAATAACCTAAAATATTAACAAAACATCAGCAATTAAAACCCTGTTGGGTACAGGGAAAGTATCTAAAAGTATCTGAAAGCCTTCCTGAAGTCTAACAAAATGGTCCAAGCTTTCCTTATTGAATTTTAAGATTTCAGGTGGCTTGCAATATATATTTAATTTATAAGTTTTTAAAAAAATACTCAATTAAAATAACATTTGTTCCCAGACTAAAACAGCATTCCCAGTATTCAGATTAAACACTCAACAGGGGTCCACAGTCACCCTAAATCCAGATCAGAGAATAGCGCCAGATCATAAGGGACTTCCAGACCTTGGAAAGGGGAATCCAGAAGTACCTCTGGAGCAGTGGTGGGCAACTAAGCCAACTTTATGACCTGTGGACCATCTAGCTGGCTCAGGAATTCTGGGAGTTGAAGGCCACAGGTCATACAGTTGTCATAGTTGTACACCTCTGTTCTCGAGGGAGGTTTGTTCCAGAGGGCAGAAGGCATGGTTCTTCGGTCTTACAAGATAACAACATTTAATTGAGTAGACCTGCAGCTCACCTATTCTGCCTGAATAAACTGGATAGGCGGATACATCTGCAGATAGGCACTCCTACAGATAATCAGACTCTATACCATGGAGGCCTTTGTAGGTAATGACCGGCACCCTAAATTGGACCCAGTAGCCAACTGGTAAATAATGCAACTCACATATACCAGGAATGACACATGGGCATAATGAGAAGTATCTGTTGCTCCTCACATTGCTGCATTTTGAACCTATTGTAGTTTCTGGGTGGTAGCTCCATGTAGAGCACATTGCAATAGTCCAATCATGGCATCTAAAATCAAGCCATCTAAAAGGGTTCCTGGATTAGGAACCTGGCTCACAAGATGAACGTGTACAAAAGCCCTCCTAGCCAGAACTGCCATCAGCTCTTCTAGCAGTGGCTGAGAGTTCAGGACCCAATTTGGGCACTGATGTCAAATGGAGAAGTGCAACCCTATCCAGATTAAACATAAAACATCTCAGACTTAGGAGGAATCCATTTCTTTTTGCACTGTACATTCTAAACTATGAACATCAGACATTAAACTTTGAATGGTAGCTATTTTGATTCCAGGAAGGAAGGAGGGACCTGAACAAGCTTCTAACACAAGGGTTCCTGAAATTTTTGCCCTCACATCTCCCTTTAGTGAAATTTTAAAAATCCAAACACTAAAATGAACCCAAATGAACAATGAAAACAATATAATGAAATTTTGGGAAAGGTGGATTTATTTAACAATGTACTGTACAACTAAAAGGCTTTTCACACCTTCCCTGGACTTTGTCAGCACCTCCCCAAGGGAAGTACAGCTCACAGCTTGGGAAACCCTGCTCTAACAGTTTTTAAAAGATGTTGCCATAAAAAGTGGCAACAGCATGCATGTTATTTTCCATCTTCTAAATATCAGTATATGCAAGCATGATATTTTAAAAGGACTAAATTCTTGCTCTAATTTCTCATTCTTTGCAAGGGCTCACAACATTTCGTAGTCTAGTGAGTTTTCTGTGATTTTCAATTTTTATTTAATTAATTTAGGGGGTCCTTGGTGCACTCTGAGCTTGGCTGTTTTCTTGCAGACGTTTTATTACCAAACCAGGTAACATTTTCAGTGCAAGAACAAAGTGTGGTTTACTCTCATTTTATATGGTAGTGGCTTGCCCTGTCAGTGTTGGGGAGAGTGGTCTTGATGGTTCTTTCATTGGACTGTTGTTTACTGTTAGCTTGTTTGTCTGAGTTAGTATTTCTTGATTGGGGTATGGTTTACTTTTTAATTCTTGGTCTACTGTTAATCTTGGTGTTAATCTCTGCTCATTTGGATGTTGATTGCTGGTGAAGAGGTATTTTGGTCTTTTTGTTTCCCTTTTGATATTTTGATTATCTTTTTTGAATGATATGTAGATGGGGTTTATCTCTATGTGCCTGATGACAGCTGATTTGCCTGAGTGCCAGCTTCCAGGAATTCTCTAGCATTTTCTGACTTGGCTTGGTCTAGGATTCTCAGTTGAAACTGTGGTTGAGTCTGCCCATGTGTTGGACACAATCAAGCTAAGAGGCACCAAGAACCCCACAGCTCAACCCTGATCTATAAATATTGCCTTCTATATTTAATTAATTGTTGATACCTGCTTCCTAATAGTATCAACAATTAATTAAATATAATTAATTGTTCCTTTCTCTGCTGCTGTGTGCCCCTGCCAATTGAATAGCATTGGCTTCAGATTAACAGTTTTGATTGCAAAGTTCTAAAAAAATCCAGTTCTCATACTCAGTAAAATAGTCACCCACCACCCATCTTGTTTCAGAGATAGATGAACCTTACACCCCAGTGAGTTTTACTCTGCACTCCGGAAGATATTTGATGAAGAACGGCCTGCTTGGCCTTTTACATCTCAGTTCATGCTTCTCCTCAGTTTTGGGGAAAACCCTCAAATGCAGGTTTACTGGCATGCATGTTTGTCACCAGTCAATATTTTTAGAATTTGTTTGAAAAATAAGCTTTACTTACAAGGCTTTTCTGCTACCATAAGTAGATGAAAGCTATTTTGGTTTCGTACTGCTAATTCTTTCCAAAATTAATCTTCCTTTGTAACTGATCCTCAGAAGTCTATCAAGGTGAAGTTTTGATGACATGGTTGGAGCTGCCATGTGGCCCTTTTTTTTTACTCCCTTTCCTTGTAGACATCTCAGGGAGATGTAGTGGAAATGCTTTATCAGAGGAAAGGTGTGTTATTTGTCAGAGTTTCTGTCATTTTGTTGGTCTGGGCTTTGGCTTCTTTTGGGGGTCTGCTAGATTACCCAATGACCCTAGGTACTGTATCGATAATTCCCAATTTTTTTAAAAAAAAATTACTTTGCATTTCATCAGGTTTGAAACATTTGGTCAGGAAGTGTTGCATTGTATATGTTAAAACCTATCATATCATTCTTGACCATTTAACTACATATGGTTCTTTCTGTTAGCCTTTTTTAGGCTAAAATTCATCCTTTTGTTTCTAAATCAGTTTCGTGTTTGGGTGTCTGTTTTGTGTTAATGGTGTCACTAAAGATTATGCCACCCAGCAGATTTCAAACCTGCTCCTTCTCCCTTCCCCACTCAATGTAAGGCTCAAAAGGAAGGGGCTTCAGGATAGGAGCTGAGCCTTTGGCAGTATAGAAACCATGTGGGTGTTTATTTTCCATCCTGCTCAGAACACATCCAGATGGGTCATAATTCTTTGCCACCCACATCCTTCTACAGTTTTATCACAGATACAGTCTTAATCTGCAGAGTGCACAAAATTCTAATTGTTATAAAACAGAGACCAGTTATATATAAAAAAACAGTGCATAGAGTAGGTTATGAAATATCACTGGCTATTAAATATCACCTTCTAAATATAGAACTGTTCAATATAGAAGACCGCCAAATGTCAAGTGCCATTAGATATCACAGAGGAGGAGATATTGGATATTTGCTAGGTAAACAGCATTAAAATCAGTCACTCAGAATGGCTGAGCTTGAGGAGAGTTAGAGAGTCTATTTCCATCTTAAAGAGCATGGTCCTCTTCTACTTCCCTGTATCCTTTCCAGAAGAGACTTGGGCAATTCACTGAGTATGGAGAAGGGGAAAATATTATCTCTCCTCCCTTATTAGTTTAGTCATCAGCAAAGGGTTAATTGGATGACACCCATTCTTTCAGTCTCTCTCTTTTTTCTTAATTACATCACTAACGTGGGGCAAAACTACCCCCCCTTCCACTCTTGCTTTCTTTCCTCACGTATATCAAATAAAGGTGCCATGGGGGTTTGTGGGGAAAAAAATCAAAGCAGCCACTTGTGGGTGTGTTTGTGGGTGTGTTGATAATTATGGGAATCTGAATGGGCCAACATGCTAAGAATCAGACATTTTCATCCTTCTCCTTTCCCCATTAAATCATCTCTCTCTGCTAACACTAATAGACATAAGAATCTTCTGCTCCATGGTAAATGGGCTTGGGAGAACAGGAAAATGGTGATAGGGAAAACTGAGCTGCCCCCCTCCCCCCAGTGATTTTGAATTTGACAACATAAAAGGATAGCTCTTTGAGAAATGTGGATGCTAATCTGAATTGAGCAGGTTTGAGGAAAAAGCATAATTTTCTGTCACTAGGAAAGACACAAGAGAACACACTACTATTGGACTGGATATGGGATAATAATGACAACATATGGATGGAAAATAAGCCTGATCTAAATAAGATATGCTGTTGACTCAGCATCTAGAAGACTTCTTAGGATGCAGTTCATTATTTCGTATTCTCCCTGTTTGTGTTGGAGGCACCATTTAAGGTGCTTCCAGATTGAAAAGATTAGTGACATCACTGTTGCCCAGGGGATGCCTGGGGGGGGGGGACTCCTTTCATGTCCCTTCTTTCATCAAGGAGCTGGAGTGAATGACAGGTGCTCATCCCATCATGCAGCCGCACTCAGATCTCAAACACAGGCTTGCTAACTTCCAACTCAGTGTCCTAACCACATGAGCCACCACGCTCCAATTTTGTGTTAAAATCCCCAATTATATCATATCAAGCCTGAACTGGATGGAAATTTTCTTTACCCATGTGTTGCTACATGAACACTGCTCTTTGAAACTTGGCTGCCATACAAAAAATGTGATCAATTCTCTTTTTACTTTGGGAGTTAGCAACATGGATCCATTGTAATTTTCATCATTTTTCAAACTCATCCCACTGTGTCAAACTCAGTCCAAGAAAAGGCCATGATTTTTCTTAGAAATACTCCAAATGTGACAAATTGTCACTTGTTTAACAATTTGACTCAGCTTTTTGGATGAAAAGAAGAACAGTTGCTTCATCTGCCTTTAATAACAGCTCCCACTCCACACCCTTTCAATGGCTGCATACTTCCACTAACAACCATAACAAAAAGTTCTTGGTACATAAATAATTGCAGGAGAATTTTCATCCTGAACTGATATATCAGTGCATGTTTAGGCACAGGCAAGCCCACACTGAAGTCAGCACAAGTTAGGAAAGACAAATGCCTCCTACGCAAACTGGAGATGGAGAGGAAGCAGCAAGAAGTTGGAGACAGATAAAAAAAAACGTGTTGGAACAGGACCACATAGTCTCAGTAGATGGAACTCAACCAGGAAGTTAGTGGTGATACACATGGAATGAGTGAAGATTTATTGTCTGTTAAGATTAAAATTGTTTTTTTTGCCAAAGCAGAGAAGTGAACATTCATTAAAGATTTTTGAGATTTTTATCAACTAAACACACAGTTACTACCATTTGACAACCCTAATTTGGTTAAGCTAATTCCACATCATGGCTTAAGTCTCCATATTTAAATCTCACTAGTAGTCCAGAACGCTATTTTCTCATGTCTATCTGCAAAATGCCCATATTCCTAACAGTGAGGAACTCTGAGATAATATCTGTGAAATGCCCTGAAATTTCAAAAAGTATTAAACTTTAATTATCATATTCATGGGTAGGAAGGTGGATGGGAATGGGTGAATGAATGGATGGATTGCCCTTTTGCATATTTTTATTGGAACAACTATTAAACTAAAATTGTTTCTTTACTTGGAGAGAAAAAAATGGCACTGTCCATGAGGTCCACTACTCTATCAAGAATCAAAGCTATTAAAATCCCAGAATTGGCATGTTTCTGAATAAATAGCTATTTCATCTTGCTTAGGTTGAATCTGAACCTGTATCTCCCCACCCGTGACAGCCTCCATACACTGGTCCAGAGTACTCTTCTTGAGAAGGGGACACATCATTGCCATTTTCAGTGGCATGTCCTGTCTCTGCAAATAGGTATCAACTATGGTACGAATCCATCTCACTCTACCCTTCTTGGCCATTTTAATCACACAGGGCTCAAATCCACAAGTGGCAGAGCTAAGATCACAAGAAAGTTTATCCATTTTTTTAACATTGAGAGGAATCTTGCATCTTACCATGGTTCCTTGAGCTAACTATGCTTGAATAGCCTCACTTACAAGACAAACATTAAGGCTTAAGACAATGAGTATGACAGTGCTGACCTTAATACAATCTAATATATATTGGAATGACAATAACAATGTACGGGTGGTTTTAACTTAGTAACCATATTTTGGAGCAGCAACTCTGTCACTGAGCACTGCACTACAGTACGTAATCACAATGGACTTAACAATATCACTTCCCATTCAGTTGTTAAGCAATCACCGGTCATTAAAGGAGACACCATGTGACTATGACTTGCAATTTTAATTCCACATTCTCCATTAACTCTGCTTGTTGGAATCCAGTTATGAAGCATGCAGATAATGCTCATGTGACCATGGGATGCTGAAATAGTCACAAACGTAAGGACTGGTTACATATCCTTTTGAAAACATCATTGTAACTTTGAATGGTCACCAAATGAAGCAAACAGTAAGTGAGGACTACCTGTACTTCTTTTATATGGCTGAAAATTTGCAAGGCAAAATGAATCTTAATAAAATCCATGAATATTTTTTCCTTTTTATCAATAAACAAGCTATATTTTATACACATAAGTTCTTCCTAGATGACCACTTTTTAAACTGAATACAGACTTAGCTTTATAAGTCCTAATCCAACATCCCCCCCAAAATGAATTTAAAACAATAAGAAGTGAAGATCTAAAACAGACATGTCAAACTCGCGACGTCATGTGGCGTCACGTGACATATCAGACCGTTTTTCCCATTGCCAGCAGTTTCCTGGTGACGCGTCCGGCCCACAGGCCGGCAGTTTGACACCCCTGATCTAAAACAAAGAGCAGTATTTTATCATAGGATATTCTAATTCTTTGATCTAATCCTATGCATTTGAATTTACTAGAAAATTCCTTCAAGAAGGTTTTTGTGACCTGTAATACAATACTTTTGAAGAACTTCAGGCCATCCAATCCAGGTGTCAGGCACCAAGCCAATTTTTTTGGGAAGCTAGTAGCCTCACCTAATCAGATTATCATTCCAAAAGTGAAAAACCAAAAAGAACAGGCAGGAACTAGTCCAACACTTCTATTGAATGAAGCTGCTCTATAAAATATTTCCCCAAAGCCTGTCATATGGATGCATTGTGAATGCAGGCTGACAAACCAAAACAAAGACTCTGAAGTCTGAGTGAATTGAACACTGGCATTCACAATTTCCTTTTTCGATGTGATAAACCTAATACTGTATGCATTAACCTATTGTCTGGGGTAAGAGGTATTAGCAGACCAAGGAAAAGCTCATTTAAAGTGAGCCTATCGCATGTTTTACTATTAAACAGTGAATTTTTGACTTTAGATTTTTTTTTAAAGATGTCTTTTTCCAAATATTTAGTTCCATGTGTAATTTTACCATCAAACATTCCATTACTTTTCCACTAAAACTATTCCATTAAAAAAACTACAAATTTCACATAGAGAATTGTGTATCTGCCGGTATAGCACAAATTTGATATAGGTCTGAAGATGAGATGAATTTCCAGTTAGACACCCTCCTTACAAAAAGATTCTGTTCAGGTTGCAGCAAGCAATGAATTAACTAACACATCCCACTGAGATTTTTTTTTTCTCAACGTGACCCAGGCAACATGTTGCAGATATTAGTCCAGAACTGGGTATGTATAGTCTAATGAAGAAAAGACTAAGGGTGACATGATAGTAGTCTTCCATATCTAAGGGATTGCCACAATAAAGAGGGGGCCAACCTATTCACCAAAGCACCTGAGGACAAGACAAGAAGGAATGAATGGAAACCTATCAAGGAAAGATCTAGAACTAAGGAGAATTTCCTAATAGTGAGAACAATTCATCAGTGGAATAACTTGCTTTAAGAAGTTATGGATGCTGCATCACTGAAAGCTTTTAAGAAGAGATTGGACAGCCATTTGTCTGTAATGGTATAGAGCT
Organism: Azemiops feae; assembly: GCA_023970755.1. Classification (NCBI taxonomy): domain Eukaryota; kingdom Metazoa; phylum Chordata; class Lepidosauria; order Squamata; family Viperidae; genus Azemiops; species Azemiops feae. The sequence continues at coordinate 5,140,940 of JALGBA010004168.1, read as the reverse complement.
AGAGCAGGGGGTTGAACTGGAAGATCTCCAAGGTCCCTTCCAACTCTGCTATTCTGTTATTGCAGGGGTGGGTAACTATGGCTGTCTTATGTCCTGTGGGAGTCGAAGTATACAGGTTGCAAAGAGGCCATAGTTGCCCATCCCTGTGTTATTTTCTTTGTCAAATACTTGTTTTATTTTGGGGAAGATTTTTCACTAATTAGAGTGTAAGGAAGAATATTTGTACACTTAGCTATGCTCTTCCTAGATAAATGTCTGGGGTCTGGGAAAAGAGATGGGCATCTGCAGACTGGGAAGGGAGGGAAATAATGACATATTACTGATAACATTAAAGCCCAATTTAAGTTTGTGTGTGAGATTTCTTAATCGAGATATACACTCACAACATTTGTGAGATTACATCATTAAGTGTACATGTTCATCATTAAAATAACTGTGATATGACCAGTCATTCAGAAACCTAGCCTGGACTCAGATGCTATGTTCAGCTATGGAGCATGTTTACTGTCCATTTATTGAGAAAATAGATGGAAGGAATTAGCAAATGTAACCATTCTTTGAAACTTATTGTCTAGATTCAGTTTAATTGGAGTTCTTGAACTTGAGACTCCCTCAGCAGCCTTGTGTGGTAAGTTTTGTGGAGAGAAAGCCACAGGAAGTAGAAGCTTTTAGTTTTTGCTGGGTTTTTCAGGCACTTCTTTATAGACTCTCCTAGTTGGCTTTGGAAGTGGTTTCTGTTGCTACTTTGATGGACACTTCTAGGAGGTTGTGCTGAGAGATTACTGCTTAACTCCTTAGCAGTCAAGTTTCCTCAGCCATTTAGTCTTTCTCCTGGTCTTTGATGTCTATATAAAACAGGAATGTGTAACGCTGATTGGTGTGCCTGTGAATCGTGCCAACGCAAACATGAAATTTAATTTCATTTCATTAATGGCTATGCTTAATTAGCATTAAATGCATTAAATAGAGTTAACAGGATTACTATTCAGTCAAGAACATAATAATGTTCCTTTTATGTCCTATTAAAGGTTGCAACATTTGGAGGGCCTCTAGGGGCCACACTCAACACTTCTGGGCCTGCATTAGTCCCTGGGGCCTTAATGTTTTGCATCTCCTATATAAAACTACTAAGAGAAAAGCAATCTGGAAATTAGGTAGGAGATGTCACTTAATCAGACACAGGTGAGGCTGTAACTATTTTGAATCAGTAATTTGCACAAACATCTTCCAGCATTTACAATTTACTCTTGATTTTATCTCCAATTTGCAGTCTGGGCCAAACATTAATAAGATCAACTTATCTCTCTCATCCTCCTATTTGGGCTTTGCTATGTGCCACCTGCACCTTGATGCACCCAACTATGACATCACACTTTTTCTTCATTTCTGCTGATTCCTGCTACAGAACAATGAGATTTCCAAATGATATGTGCAGATGAAAGCTGGACAAGACAGTAGGCAACTGAGCTGGTTCTGGAGCTTCAAATGCTCACATTTTTAGGCTTAATTGAACTTTTATTTCTCCCAATAGATTTTTATAATTGTAACAATGAGGGTGTATTTCATCAAAGAAGACATTTCAGTATCATTCAATTTTCTCTTCCTGATAAGCAAATTGTGATACGAAAGATTAATTTTTGATTCTTTGATCCTGCAAGATCAAAGATGAACTCTTTCTACCACAATTTTTCATTTTTGGGAAGGGACAGTTCTGTTTCTCTTTTTAAAGTTGCCCTGTCTCAGTTTTATACATAACGCACAAATATAGTATGGATTTTAATTGATTGAAAATATATTGATTGATTAGTTAAGCTCCTAAGTGAAAAAGCGTTCAGAGTTATTACTATCTTGTAATGTAAGTTTAATCTCAGGCTACCTACAAATTCTTAAACACGTTATTTGCTTTCTTTAACAATATTGACATGCCAGCTAGGTCCTTTCAAGTATCCCTCCTACTATTTTAATTTTCATATGCTTCCTCTTATGACAACTCTTTATTTAGTTTACGAATGGGGGAAATGTAAAAGAAATTATTTCAAGACATCTTATTCAGGACACAATCCATCAGCTATTTCCTTTAACTTTTTCATTTAATATGTCAATGCAAATCTATATTCGTTTTGCGGGGAAAAATGTGCCAAGGGCCCACCACTAGCTGTTTTTTTTTAAAGAAACTGTTTTATTTTTAATACTAGCTTTATGAGAACTTAGTCACATGAAATACAGCTGCAGATTCTCCTGCATGATATACCATTAGCAGATTTGATTCTATAATCTTAGCAGATTGGATTAGCAAAACATTCTGCTGTTAACTCTTTCCAGAGTTATCAGTTAATTCTGATGACAGGTGGAAATACAACTCACTTGGATCCTCAGACATGCAGATATAGTTTACAGTTACACAGTTTGTTTTGGCCATAGGGAAGATCTTTCTTCTTCAGAAAATTTGGAAACACAAACCATTCTCCTGCTCATTGTTTCCGGTTTTGATTTCTATTCCATAAAGATCATATAAATTGAGCTTCTTTCGAAGGAGAAATTGCTAATCCCAGAATCACAGATGACCTACCAAAAGTAATAGATTTTAGATCAGGTAATATTTCAAATCAACCTCTAAAATATTACTAGCTTTAGCGCTGGCTGGTTTGTTTAATGTTAGGACTCATTAAATTGCCTGTCCTTCTTCCCAACCCCACGTCCTATTTCCATTACTAACTGCATATGTTTGAAAATTTTGTTTGGCCTTTTGCAATGGATTTTTTTTTTAATAAAAAAACTCTCCTTTATGATTTATTGTTCTCAGTGGAAATAACTAGCATCCTAGAGAACAGCCCAACTTTTCATAGACAAGTCCCAAACCATTCTTTAGCAATTATGGTTGTAGCCTAATAACCAGAGTACCTGGGAAATTGCTTGGTACAGTCAGTGTTACCTCCACAAGAATGTTAACCCTTCAGGGATGTAATAAATAACTATCTGAGTAATAACAATGCAGAGCACAAACAAAAGACAGAAGAAGGAAGCAGAGCAGAACAGTGACTGCCACAGTCTGATGAGACTTCTTGTGACAGGCCCCTTTCTCACATGGTCATACCAAGCTATGCTGCTTAACAGGACTATCTCCATCTCAATCATAGTGGAGTTGTTAGCTACAGCAGTGGAGATTACAATCAAATCTTCAAGAAAATGAAGGATCCACAGTCATCCTCACGTATCCTCCCCAAGAGTTGCTATCTGCCAGGAGTTATCTTGACAGTTATCAACAATCTGATGGGAGAGAGAAAACGATTAGCGTGCCATTTTGCAAATGTGAAAAAAGGAATGACACCGATGAAAGAGCAAATCAGGATTTCATAAGCCTAAGTGGCAATACTGATATGAATGTTTAGGAAGGAATCAGAGAAAGAAGAAATAATTTAGGCTACTGAATATAGCCAGTCTTGATTAAAACATCCACAATACAATCTCTGCTTTAATATGCTAAACCAGATATGTTCTGAACTGGACACAATAATTGAGGTAGAGTCTGATCAACACACTGTAAATTGGAACTGTTGCGTGCATCCCACAATTTGGAAACTAGTGATCTATTGAACCAACATAAAATTAAAATTGCTCTCTTTTTTCAGCCACAGATCATTGATTACTTACATTCTGTTTGTAACCAGCAACTATCTCAATCTTCACAAAGATTATTGCCATGTATCCCTCATTCTGTGCATTTGGTTTCTGTTTCCTAGGTGTTTTACCTTGAATGCCTGTGTTAAATTTCATTCGGTTATTTTCAGCCAATATCTCTAACCCAGAAATCTTGAGTCCCAAAAACCATTCTGCCAAAAACCCGGGTCCCACCATGATAGAAATAAATTGTGCTTTTCCTAAGGAGGATTTTCCAAGAAGGAACTATGTTTACATGCATTCTATTATTATCACTTATTTGAAAGTTTTAATTTAAGTTTCAGTGACTTACTCTATATCCCTCCTCGACTCTTCCATACCATCTGCATCCCACCTGTGATAGCAGCTGATTTTGGGAGGGGGGGTTCCCCCTTTTAGCTAACAGTATTAGTTACTCCATTTTGTATTACCCAGAAGATTGAGAAGCATTCTCTCTCCTTTCTCATACCAATCATTAATAAAGATGTTTTAAGAGTACAAGTTTCAGGATTCACTCCTGTGTCACTCTGTTTGATACATGCTTTTAGTTTTACGAGGAAGCATTGGTTAATATTCATTGAATACACTTTTCAAGCCAGCTAAGTATACATTTAATTGTCATGTCATCCCACAGGACATGACAATTAAATGCATGTACAGTAGCTAGCTAGTCAGAATATCATGAAGCATATTCAATGCTTTGCTGAAATCAAGATATATTATGCTTAAAGCACACCTACAATCTATTCAGTAACTAATCAAAGAGAGAGTGAAGGACAGAAAGCAAGATCTAATCAAAATGCTTATAGACTGATTGCTTTATGATCTCCTTTAGAATCTTCCCAGCTGTCAATGCCAGATTGGCAGGTTTGGTCAGCCTTGCCCAGTTAATGAAATAGGAATCATAGCCAGATAAGCTAATTCCAGTATATTATAAGGCTACACTGACAGAATCTTGCAAGTCTTAAAATACAATTCTCCCCCTACCCCATAGCACTATAGCAATAACACTTAGACTTACATACCGCTTCATAGTGCTTTATAGCACTCTCTGGGTGACTTACAATGTCAGCATATTGCCCCCAACAATTGGGTCCTCATTTTACCAACTTTGGAAGGATGGAAGGCTGAGTCAACCTTGAGCCCCGTCAGGATCAAACTCTAGGCTGTGAGCAAAGTTTGCTAATACTGCATTCTAACCCTTGCACCACCAGGGATCCCCATGTCCTTAACAAGCCGAGAAACCTGGGAAAGTCTCTTCTGAACCTCTTGCCCCACTCAATATTCAGCTGCAAGCTATGCTGTCTCTTATCTGACCATTCACTTTGCAGTGTCTCCCAAGGCCTTTCCCACATGCCATTACAGGTTTTCAATTTCCTAGAGCCTTTCTTTTTCCTTTTTTTTTTGAAGATGTCTTCCAATAATATGGAACTTTAGAAAGTTCTTTCAGTACTCTAAGGACAACTCATCTGGCTCTGGAGTTTTAAGTTTATTCAAAGTTAACAGATATTTCCTGGTCATGTTTCTGCCATTATATAGCCTCAGTACCATCCCTTCATGTTGCTTTTCACTGTTGCCTGGCTGAATGTATATCCTGCTCTCAAAAAAATGAATTGGGCCTAAATGGTTCCACTTTTTCTTTGTTATCTATTAGCAATTTAACTGAGCAGTTGGTAAACTTTTTTTCCTCATTCTTTTATTTTGAGCAGATCTGAAGAAGCCTCGTTATTCTCTGCATCCACATGTAGACCCTAATAATAATTGCTGATCACTGCTCGTCCCTACCTCTTTCTTCCCCTCAAAGGGGTTGATTTTCACAATTAAACATGACTTTCTCTAAGAACATGTAGACAGAAGAGGGGATAGTGGGGAAATGTTGCTGTCCCTTGATCAAAGGAGAACGTGAGGAAATCCAAAAACTAAAGCAGGAATTCTCAGTAATGGGAAGCCCCTGGCCATACCTCCAGAGAAAATACTGCAAAACAGGTTTTATTGCATTTTGTCTGGAACAGGAGCTGAGCCAACTGTTAATTAGCTCAACTCTCCAAGCTGCACACAAGCCTTGGTGGAGGAGAAGGCATGGTGGTCTCTGAACAAGCACTCTCTACATGTGGAATGAGCCTAAATCTTCTTGGTTGGGTCTATCAAGTCACATCGTCAACAGTGGAAGATCCTCTTGAGAACTATTGGGAAGGAATATGTTTGACAAAGTTTGACTCCCCACAGATATGGGAGTAAATTTACTATCACTATTTCTTATCTCTTTAGCCGACCTCCAGTTTTCATTCTGGAATATATCATTCATGTACTTTCTATGGTTGAGTGAGCAACAAAATACTATTTATTCATCCTATTTTAAGCCAAGCATTCATTCATCTGGATTCCTGACTAAATGGATACATTCAGTGCAGCATTTCCTGTTTCTTCTGCTAGTTTTGAACAGTTTATTTCCTTTGATTACTTTAAACCAGTACAGCCAGTTTGATCTAGTAGTTAAGGCATCAGGCTAGAAAGCAGGAAAGTTCAAGTCTTACCTTAGCAATGAAAGCCAGCTGGGTGACTTTGGGCTAGTCACTCTCTCTCTCTCTCTCTCTCTCTCAGCCCAACTCACCTCACAGGGTTGTTGTTGTGGGAAAAATAGGAAAAGGAAGGTATATTGGATATATTTACCACTTTGAGTTATTTGTGAAAAGAATAAAGGCGGGATATAAATAAATGAAGGAATTTTTTTTAAAAAAATTTATGGGGAATCTTCCCACCAGCTCTTTTTGTCTATTAAATCATTTTGTCTTCCTTGTTCTAAGATGTTCAGGATAATTTTATTTCCCGTATTCTGAGCATGAGAATCAGCTAATATTCTGATTTTTCATGGAATAACTTATTTCAGCAACACTCCAACTTCCTTTATTCTCAGCGCTGGCAGGATTCTGTTTTCAGTCCTCATGATCAAGCTTGCTACGAGTTTTTGTCAAACACGTTTGTACCAGTTGTTATGAAGTGAAAGCTTTGTCAGCAGTCTGTCATCCAGATTATGACATTTACCAGCAGCCTATTGTCCACAACGCCAAATCACTTCCATCCACATCATTTCCAAAGTGAATCACTAATCTGCAATATTTTTCTTTCACTTTCCAATCCTCTTCCATGAACTGAAACCATAAAATATTGCCATCTTAGCCCGGGTTCTTGACTTCCTGCCCTAGATCAAAATCCATGGTGATTTATTTCCATAAGAATCAGTAGGAAATGATAATTTTCAGTTGATATGGTAAATAATAGTGATTGTTTTGTCATTTGCTGGACTATGCTGCTGGCATACAGCAACTTCACAAAGTCATTGGTCTGGTTGGCACATAATTGTGTGTTTGTACTCATGTAAAAAAAAGTCTACTACAATGAATCTTCTCTTTGTCTTAGTGTAGGGTACACCTGCATTCAATCTGCTCTTCAGGAATCTCTTATTCAGTAGGAGATTAATCTCTGGAAAACATCCAGAACAAATAAAGGTAAAAGGCAGAGGGTTATTTACAAAACAGAACATCCATTTTAACTCCAGTAAAAGAAAAAGCTGAGCATGAAATGAATGAAGATTGGTTTTCTCAATTAACATTATGTTTGACTTTAGCAGATGTTAGAATAGTAAACAAAAACAGACCTATAGGAGATTATAAACGAGGAATTCTCAGGGCTATCGTCCAGATTAGAAGGCTGCAAAAAGCTTCCCGTAAGAGGGCAATGTCAAACCATGTTTATACTATTGCCAAGAAAACTGAAGTCACCAGAAACTGAGGTTGATTTGGGTCTAATGGTTAAAGCACCAGGCTAGAAACCAGGAGGTGGTGAGTTCTAGTCCCACTTTAGACATGAAAGCTGGCTGGGTGGCATTGGACCAGTCATTCTCTCTCAGCCCAACTCATCTCACAGGATTGTTGTGAGGGAAAGTAGGAAGAGGAAAGATAATAGGTATGTTTGTCGATATTATAAAAATATTAAAAGTAGGATATAAATAAACAAAATTTGAAAAAGACTTAATTGATTAGATGCCATGGCAATTAATTATAATGCATTTTCTGTTTCACTTTATGGCAATCAGACCACTTTGGGTTGATATTCTATTGTCTCTTACTCTAAGCTAGACTAGGTCATATGAACCATTTCAGGAGGTCAACAAATTAATGCCATGGTCTGGCAGCTTTTTCAGGAAGGCCACTTTCCAGATTTCTTTTCTTTTTTCCCTGTAGATATTGTTTAATAGCAGAAATTCAACAGCAGCTAGTTTTTTCCCCCCTAACCTGGATGTAATGGTGTGAGCTTCATTTATTGAATTTCTATCTGTAATGCAATTCTAGTTCTCCAGCAATAAGAAAGTAACATTTACCCAAGAGCATAGAGGCTCTATGACATTTTAGATATGGCAATTCATAGAAGAAGTAGACTGTATATCTCAATGTCCTTCTTATATATTTTCTCCTAGGCTGATATGAAAGTCTTTTTTCCTATCATGGGAGTTAACGCATCCCCTCACAGGACGGAGATATGCCAGATCAACTTCAGATAACTGCAGAGAATAGGAAGTGCCTGTCAGTCAATCTCACATCCTATCAACTTCCTCATTTGAGATAGAAAAATGTTAAAGCCCAGCTTGTTAGACATCCTCACAATTGTAAATCCTTGCCTTTATGATATTTTCAACCCTTGAAACCCATAATTTGGGGGCCAAGAGAAGAATCCACAAAGTCACTGAGAAGCTATGACTGTAATCCAGAGCTTCACGTGCAATACTTTACAACAAATATGTGCCAGTCTATTATAAATATAAAGTGTTGATTAGCAGAACTATTTACATGCTCTCAAGTCTTCAGGGCTACAAATTATGTGTGTGGGGGGAGGGGGGAAGGTGAAGGAAATCAAGCCTGCTGCCTTAGAAAAACCAAGGACTAAAAAGTAATGCTTGTGTTAAAAAACATATTTTCTGTGTTTTCTTTTTGCAGTTAACAATTTAGAAGACAGTTTTTGCTATTCTATGTTTCACCGTTACATATCAAATGTGGGTTACCATTATAGGTCATACATCAAATGCTATTAGATTTTGAGGGTCACCATGCAGTGCTACATGTCAAAAAATGTTGAAAAATACCGGCCACTGGCAGAGGAGGGGAATTGTGGACCTCAGCTCAACTCTTAGCATTCCTAATCAATGGCCATGTTGCCTGAGGCTGCTGAGAACTGAGATCTAATCACAGCTGAGGACCAAACAATCCACACTTCTCTATTAAAGCATGTGACCACATATTAGCATCTGTTATTGGCCAGATACTATCACATATTGTCTAGTACTTGAGGTCAACTGACAGATCATGTTAAATATAGACCACTGTCACGTGTTGGTTGGCAGATATTGACAGCTACATGTTGGACTCTATCAAACATTGATTAATATATATATATATATATATATATTAGTTGATAGACACTGACACTGCCAAGATTGATTGCTACTGGAAAATAGATGCTGAAAGCCACAAACAGTCATTCACTCAGGATATAGTCACTGCACAGAACCTGTCACTGAGAAAGTTAGAATGTCAATTCATTGTAATTCACTGCAGAAACAATATTTCCTGAGACATTGAAAATCTAATGGAGGATGCTCATCTAGGAGCTAAGACCATTTTTCAGCAAACATGAGGAACTTTATGTTTCTTTCTTCAAAGGTGACTGCATGTTTCAATGTTCTTTTGAGCCTGACTTGCTTATCCAGCCCTCATTCTCCCAGAATTTGAGGGGAAAACTATAGGAAAGTAGGTAGAATGAACAGGCTGGGCTGCATCATGCTGGAAAACCTGATCATGCTAACTTCATAATGGATTCATTTCCACCACTACCATCATAAACCGCCATCACCGCACAAGAGACACACACAAGGTACAGGCCTTGTATTAATCTTGGTGGAAATGAAAAAAATTGCAATCCGGGCACCCTCATCTGGCTTCACCTGTCCCATACTTCCCAATGTGATCTATGGTTGGGATTGGAAAGAATTGTTTGCAGTGGGGATTGTATCTCAGTATCTACGAATAATGAGGAAAAAGGCTACAGTAATATCAGAGTGCCTTTCCATAAGTGTTAACATGGACAGAATTGTTGGAATCCTACATTACTCTAAGACAGTGTGGTCTGTCTGGTTTGGGTTTAATATGTTAGGTGAGTCCAGCATCGTGGTTTGTAAACTATATAATTTAAGGTATAAAATAGGTACTCAGGCAATTACTGTTTATCTAATAAAAAAGTTGGCACACTGTATAAACCAGGTCTTTATAAATATATCCCATTTAGAGATCTTTTCTTACTTTTCTTTTGAAGAAACTCTCACACTGAGATTTTCTCCATGGAAAATCTTAACCCAACCACGATACAAACATGCCCCAGCAGCAACTGTTTTTGTGCTGAGCCCCCATGATGTTTCCTTTATGTTCTCTACAATTCATAAGTAAGACAATCATAAGTTATCCTATAACAGACAAATTTCTCCTTTGATTCTCTTGTTAAGATTGTTTGAAGGAAATCTTCCAGCACTCCTTATGAACATACATATTTAACAACATGACTAAGATAGCATGCTGCCCTATATTATATCACCAAGGGCCCTCATTTCAACCCTGACCTACAAATTTTCTCTCCATGGTATCCTATATCCATCAACAATGGAGAGGGAAAGCTCTCTATTTAACCACTGGTAGATACCACTTAACTGAAATGTTAAGGATGTAGAATGAGAACCCACCACATACCAAAATGGAAAGTTCATTCAAACTCAATAAGTACCATTTCTAGACATTGTGGTCATTGTGGAACACTCTTCAAATCTCTTTCACAACAATGTCATTTCTTTCCCACACAGTATTAAGTTTAGTCAGGTGGTTAAACTATCCAGTCAGCAAATGATTAAAAATAGTACTGTTCCAGAATCCACAATCAAGTTACTGTGAAAAAAAATCCCTCTACTTTACACAACTGAGGCTATTATTACCCTGAATCCTGTCCAAGGATGTTTTAAGAGACAGCCAAAAGATCAACAGTAGATCAAGGAAAGACCATATCTTACTACTAGTCTCTCTGAAACATGCATTTGTACATATATGTGCTCTTGAGAAGCTTCTTTAAGAGCTATTGCACTATGTATGTCAGTTTTCCCCAATTTCATAACCTTGAAGTATGTCCCAAAAATTCTCAAGAAACATGATGGCTGGAAATTTTGAGAGTTACAGTCCCACTAGATCTGGAGAATGATAGATCCAAGGACTCAGTGTACAATTCCCCCTCCAATAATGTCTACATTATTTAAAAATATTTATATAAATTAAGGTTTCTTTGATGAAGCCCATGGTGGGCCAAATTCTCACATGGACAGTTTCAAACACTGAAATAAAGATCCATCTCAATATAAGATAGCAAATGTTAAATATTATGATTTATGGTTGAATACATTGTACAAATTCAGCCAATTATAGGATATTTAATAATAAACTTTAATTAAATCATGACTCAGCAAGATTAACAAATCCAGATTCTGGGTCTTATACCACATTTTTCCTTCTGTATTCTTATTACTTTTGCTAAATTATTTGTTTATACCATTGATACCCTCCTTTTCTTCAACAGATCTGAGGAGCAAAACTACTGAGATATATTACTATGAAACTATAAATCCTTCCATTCTGGACCATTCAGTCATAACTGAAGAAGCTTCTTGGATGAGAAGCGAAACCTCTTCAAGGAAAAAGAAAAAAAGTACAATTGCCTTTTGAAAAAGCACCTTTTGGACTACTATGAAACTATATACCATATTTGTAGTTTCATAGTTATATAGTCTCTTGAAATTCTAGATTTAATCTTAAAATTGATTACGTTTACTGCTCAAACTAAACAGTTTGTAACTGAATCTTTGGCAAGCACGCTTCGTTTCTTGCTAACTCTACCACACAGCCAATTAAACCTTGCTATTTTTCTATCCTGTCTCAGTTTTCTGCTCCTTCCTAACAGATTGCTTTCCTCTCCTTAAATGTAACCCTGAAAGTGGCTATTGTGATGACAACTGATTTTTGGATTGCCGCTTGTAAACTTAACTAAGGAAACAGCCATTGACAAATCCAGGTCTGTGGTGCCAGACATCTGGTGAGGCAATTTTTATTTACTCAACTGCATTTGTATCCTACTCTTTCATTAATAAGTCTCCTGAAAGAGCTTACAAAGACAAACCCTGCCCTCCAACTTAACAAATTATGATGTGACACAAAAGATGGTTAGAGAGGAGGGAGATGGAAATAGGATTAGCTAGTTTTTAGGCACATTTCAGAGAGTGGAAAGTTGGCAGATTTTTATCAGCTCCGTTGAAGCCCTAAGCATCAGCAATGAGCCAAAATTCTTCTCACCAGCTGGGCAAACAGTGAGCTTCTTCAGTGCTTGTGTAAAGCACACTTAAGCAAACAAGCAGTGACTGTTAAGCATACTCTCGGGTCACCTAACTCCAGACAAAAATATTGGCTCTCTCATCCATTAGCCCGCAAGCAGTCAAAGCCTTCAGTTACACAGTCTGGACGCTTCTGGTTAAGACCTCCATTTTGTTGATTGCTAATGTGGGCCGATCTGCTATTGTCATTGGATGGGGCCCTCCTACTACAGAAAATATCAGTATCAAAGGGGACAGTTGAGAAAGATACCGTAACACAGCAAATGTTTGTCCTTTTGCTATTTCATAAGAATTTTGAGAAAAAGAAATGATCAAAGATAAAGGTGTAGTTGCCTTATATTCACAGGATTTCTGACAGGTATGAACCTGCTTGTACCAGGCTGGTAAACACAAGCTTCTTCTCTGGTCACCTATTTCCACTGACATTATAGCTAAATTTGAAAGTGAAAGGTGAAGTGCAAGACTCATGTCTTCCCGTGATCAGGAGCTCTCCAAGGAACAAAGTTTGATTAATCAAGATAGCTTTCTAAAGATTCAGTGGACTTCAGTACTGAATGTTTCAGACTAAATTTCAGCTTATTTACAAGAAGCTCGTTAATATCCCTCAGGAAAGTTCTTGGAAGATCCCAATCACGGGAAACCGAGAACCACATTTGAAAAAGGTTTAGCCAATAAGGATGTTCAGGATGTTCTTTAAGCTTTCATTTATATCAGAGCCTCTCTCCCCAGATCTTACCACAGGCCTTCAAAATTAAGCTGTGTGTGTAACCAAATACTATATAAACACTGACAAGCAAATAGAAATTCGGTTGGACTTATGTGTTAAAGGCAAACAGAATGTTTCTTTAATGAAACAGGAAGCCAAACTGTCTTGGGAAACACTTTAGACACAGAAACACTGTTTTTTAAAGAAAAAATAGTATTTATTTGCAATATAAACAAAGTCCCAATATTGGGTTCAGGATATATAGGGTCACTCATTTTTTCCTTCATTAAACACAGAAAGCAAAAGCTGTCCCTCACTAACAAATTCTCGCATATATGAACAGGATGCATTTTTAAGTAGACCACCATTGGCACAGGAAGCCTTTATAGAAACCAGCTTAAGATACAGATGCACTAAATCCCTGATAAATAAAATTTCTCCTTGAGGTAAGATGCAGTTAGGAGATTCCTCATCTGCTTGCTCATCCATGTGTAGTGCTCCGCTTTTCCTGCCTCTAAATGACCCAATAATCCTAACATTGATGCATTAAAAAAAATCATTCCAATATTTTCTTAAAAGCACATACACCCACACATACACATCACAGTTCCATGATGTGATAGCATTAAACATTCTTCCATGTGGAGATTTATTTACTTTTGGAAAAAGGATATTTTTAAAAAATGAATATTTAAGGGGAAAAAAGATTCCGTGGCTTTTAAAAGTTTGAGAGTGAAAGTGGAAAGGGAGGTGGGAAAAAGGAGGGACTACACTGCAGCCAATAATTTTCAACGTCCATTCTGCCCTCCTCCCAAAAAAAAAAATTAAGCACCACTTTTCTCTCATCTAGTATTATACATTAATGAGAAATATAGACAAGTCTTCTTGTTATAGAAGGCACAGCAAAGAAGTTCTCCCCAAAAAAGTTCTCCCCAAAAACCTCCAATGGCCTCCATAGTTAACTAGCCTTCCCTCCCTCTCTCTCTCACACACACATAACACCTTTTTTCCCTAAGTAGTAAAATCCCATGGCCTCCCATGGTTCCTATTTAAAGTACCTTCTGGTAGTACCCAAGTTGTCTTCCCAAACTGGTTTCCTTCACATGCTGGCACCAATTCCCGGAATTGTCAGAAAGACTTTGACTAAACTAACCTGGATGAGAAATCTGGCCATTGTCATCTCAACCCATCTGGAAAGTGCCAGGTGAGGGAAGCTGCCTTAGGAAGTCTGTGCTCAAGCCTTCTACAACAGCAATATTGTTTGATTCTTTGTTCACCTCCAGGCTGCTCCTTCCATGCTATTTATATATGTACATATATATATACATATATATATATATATATATATATATATATATATATATATATATATATATATATATATAATATATATATATACACACACACACTTGTACATATATATGCACCCATTTATGTGTAAGAATCAAGTGTGCCAGATAAACGCTAACAACATGAACAGCATTTTCATTGCTTTGGAAGCTGGAATGATTTCAGGCCAGCTGGTGATGTTAACAGTCAAAAAGGTTGCGCATTACAACCAAGAGCCTCCAAGCGTGCTTCTACCACCTCTGGGTGGAGGTTATAGGAGATGTTATCTCAGGTAATATTGAACAGAGTGGAGATTGGTACAGAATAGGATGGGGTGATGGGACCCGGGGAGGGTTTGGCAAAGTTTGTTTGTTTGTTTTCAATCAGAAAGCACATTGGTGCTTAGTCACCTTGGCAGTCAGTGCAGAAAAGTTTGTGAAGGTGAACATGGTGCGGAGGGGCATACCTTACCAGCTGGCTCTCATAAATCATGAAAACTCCAGCTAGATGCTACCCAGGTATAGCAACAGGTCTTCCTTTGTCTTTTCCCCACCCCACCCCCAGTAACATGCTAGAGAACATATTGAGGCTTTAGAGTGTGTGCAAAATGCATTTGGTCAATAGAAACATTTGAATTTTTTTCCTTTCTCTCTCTTATATCTAAAAAACATAAAATTGAACAAGAACAAAATAAAATACTGGTTTTGCAACCTGGTCTGTACAAACAGTCAGGAACATACATATTGAAAAAGAGCTTGAACCCAAGAAAGAGTAAAGATTACCTCTTTTTAAAAAAGTAAACTGGGATGTAAAACAACAGTCTCAGGCCAACACTTATTGGTCAAATTTGCTAAGTGCACGAGTCTTCTTTGTTTTCTACACCAAGCCAACCCACACTGATCCAGTAATACACGTGTGTGTGGTACATGTGCATGAGTGAAGTGTATTGTATCAGTCTCTACACACACTAGAAGAGTTATTGCCAGTAACAGCTACAGTCAGAATGTCAGGCCATCTGCCCCATGAAATAATTCTGGTGAATGAAGTAACACTTCTGAACCATTTGGATTCGCATCCAAATACTAATAAATGGTGCACACCTTTTCAGTTAAGCAGCAACTAGGCAGATCTGCTTGGAGAAACCAGTTCTTTCAAAGCTGACTGGAAAAACTTTTTCCATTAATGAATTTGAAATGCTCAAGAGAAGCTATTCAAGGTTTGAGGTTCCCCCAACAAAATCTCCTTCATGTGGACTCCAATGTGTTCAGCTGAAACAAGTTGTGATTGGTTGGGGTAGTAAAATAAAGCTGGTCCCCAGGCGAGCGGTTGTCACATGGGCTGTTCAGTCCCAAAGTTCTTTCAAAGTCCAGAAGCTGTCCCATAAAGTTAAAATTGGGGGAAATGTTGGACTTTTTTCTTTTCACAAAATCGTAGGCGTCATTCAGAGACAAATTGAGCTTTTGCATTAAATAGGCCACAGTTACTGTTACAGACCTGCTAATACCAGCAAGGCAGTGGACTAGAATCCCACACTTCTTGGAACGGGCCTCATCTGCAACAGGAAGAAACATGTGAGATTTCTGGACAAAAGAAATGGGGGGGGGGTGTTTAAAGCAAGAGTAGAATAGGGAAGTTTAACTTAGATTAAAGCTTATAATAAATGCATTTTTATTATGCAGTTTTTTCTTCACAATTCAATGTTCCCACGAGTTTCACATGCTGCCCAGATACAAAGGCAATAAGATTGGTGTAATCAGGACAATTAAATATTAGTTCATGCTGTCTTGCCACATAAAGACATAAGCAATTGATATAATTGGAGACGATAAAGAAACAAGCCAGCCATATCTTCGGAAGAATGACAGAAGTTACAATAATAGTTTTGCATCCAAAGTTCCTGGAACCTTTTAAAGACACAGCTTATTTAATCCTTGTTTCTTTTTAATATTAATCAGCATTTGGATGGATGGCTTACAACTAGCTAAGTTGACACATGTTGCCATATGAAAAAAAAAAATTACTATAAAGCAGGGGTGTCAAACTGCCGGCCCGCGGGCCGGATGCGTCACGCAGAAGCTGCACCCACCCCATTGCCGGCAATGGCAAAACAGTCCCGCGACGTCACGTGACGTCGCGAGTTTGACATGTCTGCTATAAAGGAAAGAACTTGAGTGAATAGCTTGTGTTTTCTAATTAAACCCAACCAGGTTCAAATGGATGTTAAAGAACTAAAATGTGTTAAAAATCTTTAAAAGAAACACAAACATCATGTTTGGTTATATTCAAGTAGACAGTAGTACTTAAAGAAACTAGGCTCCTACTTAAGGGTGAACAGTTTTCACAGGCTAAAAGCACTACCGTAGCAGTAACTGAAGAATGTTAATTACAATGTCTACACGTAACAAATATTACATCCTAATCCTAAATATGGTTATCTGATATCTTTCCAATAAAGTAAGGATAAGACTGCAACTCCATGCATGTTTCTCTATATTTAGCTTCAGGCAACTGTACCTAACATTTACTTCAACCCATGCAACAGGTCTTCCTGTTGTTTTCCTTTGCATATCTCAGATCTGCTCTGAAGGACCCCAGAACAGATGGAGAGTAATTAACAATATATTCTACTGATGAGACAGCATTGATACAATATATTCTTACACAGATGTTTTATGCCTGGAAAAAATACGTAATTTAGCTATAAAGAACAGAATGTAAGAGTTCATAAACTCTATGACATCAAAGAAAATTTAAGGAATGAACTTGTTGGCTTTTCATTTCATATCATTGTCCAAGCCATTAATCAGTGCCAGATCACTCAGCATTATTGTCTTCTAAATGAAAAGGTTTTTCCAAATATGTGCTAGTGTTCTATTTGAACACATTTTTTTCTATTTTAATCTGTAATCATTTCCTGTCCTAAAAACCAAATTGTGGTTTGCATAGGAGAGGATGTTTTGACTAAGCTAGTATCTAAATACCACATTCCACAAATAGGCCTTTAAGCAAATAAAAAACTTTTGATCAACTGACATAATACAAAAACAAAGATCAGCTTGTATCTCTCTGGCTGCACTTTCCATAAAAATATGAATTTAGACTATATGGAGTATCAGGAAGAAGACAACTTTGATTTATTTACATTTAACAATTCACTCAAGCATATGTTGTTGCTACAGTAAGAGCCTGGGGCTGGCCAATGGCTACATTATTATTTGTAGTATATGTAATGTCGCAGATGAACCGCAGTACAATTGCAATTTAAAAATGAAATGAACTAAAAATACTGAAGGAGAAAATTCCATTTTTTTTTAAAAAAAAAAATCTCATATTTTAACTCTCTCTTCAATATGTTGGAGCCAATAACACCTGCAGCAATATTATCTGGTTCACGCATGAATGCCCTCAGATGACTTTAACGTGTTAATGAACCAATATATGTACAGAGTCTAACTTTAATGATCAAATGGGGGATGGGGAGGGATGTGGTTTGTTTGTGTGAGCCGGAGCCAAGTTTTCTTCTGTAACTTTAGAACTGTTCTGAGAATTGTTGTTTACTTAATGTGAACACCAGAAATGGCTGGCAAATTTGATAGGACATAAAGGTTCCAATAGCAGCGTGGAGAGATTCCAGGACACAAGAAGGAAGCTACTCTCTTCTCCTAAGCAACTCTGACACAAAACCTAATCAGCATAGAATGGAACCACGCTGACCATGTGAGCTCCAAGATTTAACATGAGTAAGAATTCAAGACATTGGGTTGGAATTTATTTTTGCCTGATATATATTACTCAGAAAAAAAGGAATGTGTACAGCTCAGATGTGCAGAGCTGAACCTCTCAAACAAAAATCAAAAACCTTACTCAATTGCTTCCCTGTAATCTATTCCACATATTATCATTTCTAATTCACTGAAGTCAGATGAAGAATAATCTTTTGGCTTTAACTGGAATAAAGCCTGCAGCCAAACTCAGTTATATTTAAAGCGTGTAAATGCTGGCACGCTTACCAATACCTACTAACTTACACATGCTAAATCTAATTCTTAGACAAATGAAATCTATAGCAAGCAGATAGTAGTAAGAGCAGAAAACAGCTGGACTATGATAGAACACTACCCAAAAGGGCTGTGACATCAAGAACGGGATGCCCACACCTACCAATGAAAGTGATGGCTTCAGGAAAAAACTGGGAGAGATTCTGACTCCAGTGATCTGAGATGGGAATCTGCTTGTACTTGAACTCTCCGTCATGCTCAAACATGTTGGGAAGATTAGGAGTGACGTTCAGAATGTACTTGATGCCGTATTTGCCCAAGACATCCAAGTTGCTGGAATCTTTGGCACAACCCAGATACAAATAGGGAAGAATCTGGACAGGAAAAGCTGGCTGGTTGTTTGGGATTGGGCTCCCATCAGACTCTGTGGCACTGCTGGGTTCCCGGTCAGATTCTCCATCAGAGCAATCAGAGCTTATCCTCAGGCCTCCCAGACCAAGGACAGAGGCAGGAGGAGAGTTGGCGGGAGAAGAACTGTCAAGATTGGTTTCACAATGCTCTGAGTATTCGGTCTGAAATTTATTGAATCCACCTGTGGGAGGGGAAGAGAAGATATGCTTTAATGCCATGTTTCTTAAGTCAGTGAGGTCTTAGAAATTTGCTCTTTAAATATAACCTCCCCAAACCATGATTGTGGATTTAAAGAAATTAATTTTATGCTGTAAAATACCATTTTCCCAAGGAGGCCCAGAAGATTCCATGTATATAAAATCAATCTTAAAACTAAAACAGGATTAACAACGCATGAATATATACATTTAACAGCAACAGAGCTGGAATTACATTAGGCCCCCAAAAAAGAAATACTACTTGCAGAAATGAGATTTGCACACTCAGAAGCTTAAGACAATTTTAAGTTTAAAATCACCTGGACTTATTTCAGTTAACTGTGTATAAGGCTGCTACCTGATTTTCTCAAGCTCTGCCATAGTAATCTCAGCTGCCAACTCACCAAAACAGGCCTGGCCTGTTCCTCTATTTTAAACAGCAGCCTAACATGCAGTCTTGTAATCAGAAAGTTTTCACACCATGGAGACAAGTGTTATCTGTCACTGTCTGCAGATCACATTGAGCAGAAGACAATAAAATGTTAAGAATCCTAAAGGTGGTACCAATATAGCAAGAACTTTAACAGCACAGTCTAATTTTACAGACATTTCCTTAAAGCCCTATTACATTTAATATAACTTGTTGCCAAGTAAAGTGCTTAGAATTGTATTTTATAAGAGTCACTAATTTAACTGAATCATGTTGCCAGAGTCTCCCATTTTGTTTTGTCTCTTGAGCTTAACTCTTCCCAAAACTGTGTCACAGCATTTTAATTAAAGATAGAGATGTATCAGACTAATAGCTGGGTTTTATATTTTAAAAGTTGATACATCACACATGTTGCTTCTTCATCCCAACTTGCTAAGGAAGTCTTCGATGCGACCTGCGTCACATCAAAGCCCAATTTGAATGATTGCAACCTTAAAAGAATGACAAAAATGCAGAATCCATACATTCAACTTCAGCAAGCTATCTTCCTGCACCCACTACCGTTATGTTTAGATCCTGTCTAAGGAAGAATTTGGAGAACTCAAAAATGGGAATGTTATTTTATAAAACTTGCTTGGTCTTAGGAAAGTTATTGCCTTAACATCAGTTCTGTAGCAAATGTAGTCTTCTATAATTTTTAAAAAATTGTGTACATATGTTTGAGTCCAAAATACCAACAAGCAGCATTTAAATGAAAATATTGGGTTTGGATCTTTTCCTTAACATCTAGTTTTCACACTAGAGATATGGATGGAGAAAAGGAAGCAATTAAAGAAGCATTCAATCATTCAACAGGCATTATTTAAGAAAAAGTGGACAGCCAATCTGAGGAAGCACACACACACACTTCCTTTTTGATTTAAAACAAAAAGTAACAAAATTAAGATTTCATAAGTTTAAAATCAAAAGTTTCTCATTTTTTCTTGAGAGGCTCCTGTGTTCTTAGAACTCTGTAAGAGACAGAAATTCAGCAGCTGTAGTTTTTTCGAGATATTCAGTTATAAGATGCTTCACCTGCTAAATTACCCAGTACACATTTACAGAAGTCCAGTTGAAAAAGGTGACAAACCTGAGAATAAGAGGTTTCCAGTTTACCTATCAAAGATGTTTAAAAACACGGATTAGAGGGAATTGGTTTAGTTTTAAATTGACAAGTAATAAATTAAAAATAATAGCAGGTCACTCTGTATCTGAAGGAGAATTTGAGACAGGAATGGAAACTTCATTTGTTAACAAAATTGCAATATGTGAATATTGCCTGCAATCAGCTGAAATAGCTAACTGTATGATCACATAGTCAAAAAAGAGCTACATACATAGAAATGGGCACAAAAAATGTTTATCTACATTTAGTGTTCTACTTATGTACATGGAACCTGAAATTCTCTCCTAAATCTTTAACAGGCATCCAAGCAACACTTTACAAATCAGTACCATTATAAAAGACCTAGAGGTATTTAAATGGCCTGGTACAGTTGGAATAAAGTCACCAAACAGAATTCAGCCGTATACATAAACAGGAAGGGGAGAATCAGGTTTCTTTTTCCCCCTCCTGAAAAAGAAAGACAATATGAAACAGCCATTTTGGAATTTTAATTAGAAACATTTCCCATTCAGGCTCTCTCCTAAATCAGAAAAGGAGAGGAAAATAGAAAATTAGTAGCTTAACTCCTCAATGTTTCCTGTTTATAGGCTAGTTTAAAGGAACTGGGATTGTCAAGAGGAAATATGGTGGTGTTAGTACAGCACTTGGGCTAAATAACTTTAAAAACATACTTTACATGTACCAAGAAAGATACTGAAAAAGGAAAATGGGGGCAATGCACAGGAAAGCATTAACTGAATTACTTACAAATACATACATACACACATGGGGAGCGGGAGAGATCTCCTGTCCTAAGAACATTTTTTTCCTTATACGCTACTTAGTACTTCCCTTTCCTTGAGCTGTTTGGAAATCTGTAATTTTAATTTTACTTACACAGTACAGAGAGAGGGACAATTTTGGCTCAGTATCCCTTTCTATTTCTGCCTCAATCCTGCCACCAAGTGATCATGTTGGTATGTGTCCTGGGAAAAGGCAATTATCCTTACCTTGGCACTCATTCAGAGTAACTATATCACAACGCTTCCAGGGGAGGAGAGTGTTTTAGGAAAGCTGAATGGGGAGTTTAATGAATTAGGTCTTCATTCAAAATGAACTTCAGAGAATGGGAGGCAGAGACCAATGCAGTGCAGCAAGGCCAGATACGTCATCTAGCTGAAGCAAGTTGCTCAAAGGCAAAGGCTGATCTACCAAGTCCGGCCTTCAAAGACACAGAAGAGGAAGCAGGGCACAAGACACAAGAGATTTATCTGCCAAACAAATTAAAAAGCAGAATGGCAAACTGAGTAATGCCTCCTCTCTCTAGGTTATTACAAGCCACTTCTCTGGATCAACTGCATATAGCAAAAACAGTATAGTGGGGCAAATGGGACCATTGCATAAAGTTAGCCTGGCAGTGAGACAAGGGGTAGAACAGCTATTCCTTGCTGTCAGCTCCTCCCTCTCCATCTGTGGAGGGAAGAGCTGCTAAAGGGCACCAAGACAGGAGGGGAAAGGAAAAAATGTAGAGAGCTGGAAAGGCAGGGCCCTCCAGAACTTCTGAATAATCACTCCTGAAATCCTTGACCAGTGTTCATTCTGATTCATAGGAACTGTAGTCCAGCATGGGGCCACACAGTCTCCCCCTCCCTTTAAAGACCAAGGTTGCTAGTTGATAGAGGAAAGGAGGAAGGTAAAGCCTAGATAACCATCGCTGAATGATGGAATGAAGTGGCTTTCCTGGACTTTTCCCATTCATAGTTATGGAAGAATCTCGCCAGAATTTCTCCTTCGGGAGGGAGAGAATGATGTCTCCCAGGAGAGTTTAGCAAGGGAGAACATTTTCCCCTTCCTACCGAAGGGGGAGGAGAGAAATGAATCGAGACCAGAGAGGCCCGGAGGCCAGTACCTGCCGTGTACCGTATTCAGCACATGCAACCATTTTGCAAAACAATTAATCAAACAGGAGATGAAAGCAAAAGCAAAATCCTGCTTCGCCGAACGAAAGACACGCGCCCTTTTGAAGTCCTTCGCGTGTTTTTTGCTTTAAATGCCGACATTCCCTTTCTTATCTTTTCTGCGGGAGGAAAACCTCCGGTAAGGGCAGCAAACAACTATGATTGGGAAACAGGGAATACGTGATAGGAGGACAGAGGGAAATGGAGAGATAAGAACAAATCGCGAGGGGAGCGGGGGGGGGTGCGATTAGGCGGGAATTTTTGCCCCGGCTGGGGACTCGCAGCCTCCAGCCCGGCTGGTAGAATAAAGAGAGGACGAAGGGAGAAAAGCTCGCCAATCCTGCGTCAGGAGGTCTGAGGGCTTCGAGGACGACCCCTCCTCATTTACCTTTCAGGTAGTACGCCTTGCAACCGTCGTCGCGGAGTTTCTGTAGCAAAAGGCCCAGGACCGAGGTAGGGGCCCCGCCGTCCTGCTGCCACTCAGCCGTGGATTCGTCGTAGAGCAGGACGGTGTCCGCCTTGCATCGCTTGACGAAGCGTTCCTTGTCCTCGTTGTTGGGGATGATGGAGCGGATGGGCAGATTACCCTTCTTGAGGCGCCGGAGCATCAGGCCCGGGATAGCCAAGTTGATGGCGGTCTCGATATGCGAGGACTCGAAGAGCTCGTGGGGCCGACAGTCGAGCAGCAGCAGCGAGCTACCCCCGCTCGATTCCAGCTCCTCCTGCAGCCACTCCACGCTCTTCCACGGCATCGCTGCAGCCATGGGAGCCCGGGGGTTGCTGCCCCAGATATGATTTTTCATGAGGATCGCACAAGGGGACGAGGAGCGAAGGAGCGGGGGGGAAGACAGCAGGGACGCGCGCGCCGAAAACCAGTCACTCTCGTGGGGGGGAGGGTTCCGCCGCCGTCCCCAAACCCACCCAGAAGGAAAGTGAACAAAAAGGGGGGGAAGCGGCGATCGGCTGGAGGGTCGGCGGTGGGTCGCGCTCCGGCCGTTTCCAAGGAGTCGGCGTTCCGCTGCTTTGCCCGCCGCTAGGCTGCTTCCCTTCCACTTGCCAATGGAGATATAAGCGGGAGGTGCGGGCGAGCGAATCCCTCCGGTTCCTCTGCCTACTCTGGGAGGAAGATCCTGCGGAGCTACGGATTGCCAGGCGCCTCTGGCAACCGGCCCTCCTCTGGAAAAAAGCTGCCGTTCTTTGGTCGGATTTAGGCGGCTGAGCTGCTCCTCCAATATCCGCTACGTGCTCCCTCTCTCTCCATCGTGGATTCAGCCTGACAGTCTCAATTAAAAAGAGGCTTCGCCATCAGAGCGGCGTGTTGTGCTCGAGGAGGCGGGCCCTGCGAGGGAGGGAAAGCGCGAGCGAGCCAGGCCGGCCCCGCTTAAAGGAGAAGCGGCCTCCGGGAGTGTGTTGCAACCAAGTTTGTCAACCCCCGAGGTCTCCCTCCTCCGCGTCAGCCGTACGACTTGGCGCTCTTGGAAGCAGCCTTTCCCTTTCCAGAGCGTTTGGTTCAATGGAGGGATTTAAATAACGAGCCCGCTGTCCTGCCTCCTTTTGGGGGTGGGGAGGCCGCTGCCCGAGTGAAAATTATCGCTCAAGAAACATGTCCAGCCGCCGACAAAGCTTTTCAATGATAGCGCTTAGAGTTCAGGCAGGACAGTTTTTCGGGAGATACACAACGGCCGATTAGGATTTATACTTTAATTGTCGGTGCCAAACCTTTTTGATTTTAATTCCTTTGAAAAGTCCGTAAGTTGCCTCGATGGAAAAGGAGACAGAAAGTGAATAAACAACCTGAGGCTCTCATACTTGGACTATTATACTGATCAAAAAGCCCTTCTAGGCCCCTAAGAAAAAAAGTTGGCCCATGAAACTTACCCCTCCCCCCATTGCTTATCTCCCCCCCCCCCCCCCGTGGAGACGTTACTGACATTTTTATCGCTGGGGGAGGAGTTACTGTAAGATTCAAAATATCCAGGCCGCGAAATAACACTTCCATTGCTTTCAACTACCTAATTCAGCCTCGACTTTTCCCCCCCTTTCAACTGTACAACTACAAAAATCCGCACCAGCACTACATAGCACCATGTAGCGGTCGTCCGGAGTTTAGCAGAACAGATCTAACCCCCAATCGACAAATGACTCGTTGTTGTTTTTTCCGACACAGACCCACAAAGTAATTACCTTTTAATTTAGGGTGGCGTAAAGTGCCCAGTCCTGTGATTAGTTAGGGATTTAGTGGATCGCGCGACTTCAGAAAACTGAATCACTTTAATAAACCATGGTTATGCAGCCACTGGGGGGCCCGCTTCCCGATAAAGGGCGTAAGTATTCCGTGGACCAACTGCAGTATTTTGTGGCTATAGAAAAACAAACAAGACGGACCATCCAACTGTATGATTGCCACATGCAAAATACGACCCACGCAGCATATGGGAGCAGAGCTGTGTGACCCATAATAAACGGATTCTAGAGCTGATTGGTTCTAAAAACTTAGATTTGCACGATGAATTCTTGACTGACAAAAGCGCCTTACAGCACGATATATAGATATATAAATCTTTGGAGTTTGGCATTTTATAAGCCGCTCAAATAGGCGGGGTTGAAATACGACGACCTCATTGGAGAGGGAGGCGGGGCTTCTAGAATCTTGTGTATCAACCCGCCGAACGCGGGAAGAGAGGATATGTACCGTAGAAAGAAATGAATGGGGTGTTAGATATGGATGGGACTTGAATGTCTCCAGTTGGCTTGCGCAGAAGTCAGGCGTTTGTGTACTCTTCTTAAACTTACTGTATTGTGATGAAAATGGAAGCGTTCGTTCTCTTTCTTCCTGATGTTCTCGAACGCCTCCATAACAATTTTTAGATGAGCGACATAATGTAAGTAGGCAAAAGTGCAGCAAAAGACTGGAAAAGGCATGGAATTAAAGGCACTTGCAAACTTAGTAGAAAGATTTGGACTAGCTGTCCTGTTTCCGACAGAGAGGTGGAGTCGCAGTTTCTTTGTCCCGGGGTAATCTGATTCTTGCCGTAACTAACTTGTGACTAATTCATTCAGTTTACATTCCATATCTTTGACCGGTTAAAAAGCCAGCCTCGAGGCAGCAAAATCAGACTTGATTTGAGGGGTTTTATTTCCTGCCTGTTCCACTAGTTGTTTGTGCGGAATAGTGGAAAATTTGAAATCTTGCATAAACGCTGATTACATTTTGGTTAATCCTAATAAAAGTGTTGCTCATATTTGGAATTTATATTTATTTCCTGATAGCAAACTTAGAAATGCGTTTTTAACTGCTGTATATTTGGTGATACGGCAAACTTCAGTACTAATTTGGGCCAACAAAGTAATGAGAGTTGAGCTACCTCAAAACTCAGTACTTTATATATTTGTATTTTTTTCCTTAGGTATGTGACAAATGGATAAACTGTGATCTATGGAAGAGTTGACCCATATTTTAGAGGTATATTCTATATGTTGTCAATTAATCCAATAAAGAATATTGATTTTATTTTCTACAAGGAGTTACAATTTGTAAAAACTTAGACCAGGGGTCTTCAAACTTGGCACTTTTAAGACTTGTGGACTTCAACTCCCAGAATTCCTCAGCCATCATGGCTGGTTGAGGAATTCTGGGAGTTGAAGTCCACAGGTCTTAACGTTGCTAAGTTTGTAGGCCCCTGACTTAGACGGCTTGTACTCCATTTATTGAGAGCCAGTTTGGTGTACATTGTGGTTAAGGTATCAGACTAGAGACCAGGAAACTATCAGTTCTAGTCTCTTTTTAGGCACAAAGCCAGATGGTGACCTTGAGCCTGTCACTTTCTCTCAGCCCTAGGAAGGAAGCAATGGCAAACTTCTTACGAAAAACTTTGCCAAGAAAACTGCAGGACTTGTCTGCACAGTCTGAGAATTGGAAAGGATTGAACAGAAAAAAAAATATTAAGTGTGTTGCATCTTGTTTACATAAAAGGTTGCATCTTATAAATACATCTTCCCTGGAAATAAGCTTCATCAAACTCAGACTTGTGAGGAGACATCCCTGGGTTGTCCTACAAACTTGGATTGCTTCCCAAATGATAGTTAAGGGGGAACATAACTGAGATCTTACATTAAGCTATAATTTCCATAACCATGATTGTTGAATCAACTAGGAATGGGTGGGTTATCATTAAATAAGTCAGATTATAGCTCATTATACTCAGTTATCATACATATACCTAGGCAACAGACTTGCCATTTTATTTTGAACCCACAAAAAAGAACCTAAGTCTTTTTTTTAGCCTTGAACTTCAGCACATGAAAACTAGAAAACTATAAACTGAGCATGGTTTGTTGAAACATGATTTATTGAAGAAACCACAACTGGCAGAATTCGTTTATACTCCACTGTGTACAAATTACAAAGTCTATGTACATGCAGTTCATTAAAACCTAGGGCCCAAACAAACTGCATTCTAACTGAGTTCCTCAACACACTAGGCTAAAATATGTTCTGATACACTGTGGCCTAGTGCAGCGGCCCCCAACCTTTTGGGCACAAGGTACTGGTTCTGTGGAGAAAGATTTTTCCGGGGACCGGAGGGGACATGGTTTTGTGTGCTGCCAGCATCCCGTGGATGCGGCTTTGTTTGCACGGCTCGGTTGCTGGCATGCCACAGCCCAGTGCCGGTCCATGGACCAGGGGTTGGGGACCCCTGGCCTAGTGCATCATAAAAACCCAGCTGGCAAAATTGGATTACATGAGCCATCCTGTAAAGTGAATTCATAAGTTGAGAAAACCCTGGATTACCATGTTGTAAAAATATAGCCAGTAGCTCTCTGATGGATGACCCCAGTCTAAAAGTTTCTAAAGTAGATCGTTGTTTTAAGACGTCTTGACTTTTGAGACTTGTAGCTTAAGACAGGTTCATACCAACACATTAGGCTGATTATATGAGCAAATTTAGCAGGATTGCATGTGGCTTGGTCACATGCAAATTCAGTCCCTGTAGTCAGTTTATCATTCAGTTTGTTGTGTGAACATAGGCAGTTCAGTTAATCTAATTAACTATGGTTCAGTTAATCATGGGTTAGAGCATTCTGTAAATACAGCTCTAGAAAGTTGCTGTCTGGGCATTCACTTAAAAATAACATTTACTTGAGAATTGAAGCAGAAACTCATGTACAATGTAAACTATTTTTGTCTTGCTCAGATAACGTTCCAAGTTTGCATGTTCCTCGAAATACATAAATATTGCAAAATGTTCAAATGTGATTTATGCAAATAGTACAGGGAGAACAGTATTTAAATTAAAGTGCTAAGGTAAACATGCACACATATGAGAAATCAACAACTCAAGAAACTTGGATGCTTTTTTTTTGTAAAACATGACTTCATTCCATTAATTTATACATAGGCTTATAAGCACATGGAAAATGTTTAGAAAGTTGGCCAGAATCACAGGGATACTTAGTTCTTATGGGGAATCTTAGTCACCTCAAAGTCTTTATTTACTAATCTGATTTTACAAATTTATATGTCACTCACTCCAACATGGTGCTAGACTCCTTATGCAAACAGAACTATTTATAATTCTATAGTTACAAACCTGGATGTAAAACAAATTCTTGTTATGTTGCTGTAATCAGCAGAAGCAATATTTATTTTAAAAAAAACAAGCAAATCAGTGCAAATATGTTTAAATTTGCTAATATTGGAATTTGATTTTGTGCAAATGTTAAGTTACCTTCTCACATTTTTAAAAGAAATATTCATTAGCAAAATGTACATGGACATGAATCCATGCCCATAATTAGCTTGAATGTTTTACATTTCCCTTATGAAAGTGCTTTAAAAGGAGTCCAAGCAGAAAAACAAAAATATAAATCCTTCATTTCCCTAGCAAATTACATGTGGCTTGACTGAGTGGCACATTATCATTCAACCAATGTAGCTCTAAAAAGTTATAAATGTTGGTATCTTTCTGCCTGGACTGCAAATAGAATGAGAATTTACAACTAGTTGACCTTTTATGCCTGATAAGGAAAGGCTTTCTAATTCACTTTACAAATACAAATCAGTCTCTATCTTCCAAAATTATACTGTAATTGCAGAAAGTTTCCACTGACCTATGTCTCAAGAACTTCATTTTCTGTAACTTTTTGGATAAAAGAAATATTAATAAGTTAGATAGACAGTTTAAAATGATATATTAAAAATAGAGTATGCCCCCTGTAAATTGCCATATATAATCAATTACTTCAGGGGTGTCAAACTGCTGGCCCGCAGGCCAGATGCGTCATCCGGAAGCCGCGCCCACCCCATTGCCGGCAATGGCAAAACCGTCCCGATACGTTGCGCGACGTCACGTGATGTCACAAGTTTGACATGTCTGAATTACTTTTTCTACCAAGAGAGCCAGTTTGATGAAGCGGTTAAGGCACCAGACTAGAAACTGGGAGATGGTGAGTTCTACTGAATTCTTCAGAGGGATGGAGTATTATTTTGAGTTACTTATCTGTAGGAGGAGGGGCAAAAGACTCAAGATCAGGACTGTGGTCATGTAGTTATGGCCGCCATGTTGACTCTTTTGACCCCCACAGGTAATTTTCTATGGTATATGTGTACACACACAATCATACTGTGTGATTGAGTTCAAATATTATATCAAGCCATGATTTGCTTAGCAATTGTTTATATCAATAACATTGGTTGAATTTGCACAGCATGCTAAATTATTGCAGAGGGCAGAAGGAATGGCCTTGAAGGACCAGAGGAAGAGCTGCTACCAAGGCAACAGTCAGATTAAAAGGGCCTGAGCCCAGGACAAGTTCATACGAAGATAAAGGGAGGGAGGGAAAAGCACATTCAGACTTGCAAGATGCTGTTATTCTAGCTGTTACAATAAATTATGGCATTAGTCTGGTCTACCCAGAAGGGCTAACAGTTGTACCCTGTGGTTTACAAATGACAACGACTAGGGTTGCAGAGTAATGTATGCCAAGCCAAAACTCAGCCAATCATGTTATAGCTTACAAGCGGTCATGCCAGAGTGTTTTCCTGCAGCCGGGGAGCCAGCAAAAAAGTATTGTATGTGAGCATAAAGGCTGCCTTCATCACCAGTCCTTACTCTGCCCTGGTACCTATAGTAGATCCTCTAGCCTCATTTTGCCCCTTGTCAAATATCACCTGCCAGGAGAAGGAACAATCAGCAATCACTTCTCCTTACTTTGTGTGTGTAGGTGGGTTCATAGAAAAGCTGGTTTAACCACTTGTCAGTTTTCCCACCTACAGGTCACAGGTGTGAAGGTGTTATATGTCAGTTACCTGTCAGGCAACAATTGTGAAGAAGATGCCCCTGCTCTTCTGAAAGGGCCTCAGTCTTTTGTCTAATTATATTAACATGGCTGATGTGTCACACATCAGGTGCAGAGGAAGGCAGCGGAGTGAAAAGCTGGGAGTGCCATCCACAACTGGTGATGCAAGGGATTAGAAATGATGGCAACTATTGACAGTGGCCAGTAGCACTTGCAGAGGCATTGATGGGAAAGGCGTGTCAAAAAAAAAAATCACAGCCACATCTTGACTTTTTTGATACACACACACTCCTATACTTTTCTGCATGTTGTCCAAACACAGCCAGAGGTTTGGCTTTTGAGTGAGTATTGTGGCATGTTGTAACATTAACATTACCGCTCTCTCTAGGAATGATCTCAGAAGATGGATAAAAAAAGATCCCAAGCAGGTTAAAAATGAAGTACCATTATAATGGCAGGAAAATATTTTTAAGACTTCTGAAAAAGATACATTTCTTAAACCTAAGTGAGCAAAAAATAAATAAAAAACAGCCAGCCATATGAATATATATGTTCAATAGCTACCAAAACTGAAGGCCTGATGAATATGGCCTAGGCCCTAGGGCTTTGCTGGGTCTCTGAAGGGAGGCTATGCTGCAATTTTAAAAATCATTTCTTTTCTTCCATTTTTTCCCCTAAAGATGCAATTACTCTTCTAAACTGCATTTTAAACCACTTTCCTTTTTCAGCAATTTACCAGTTGTGGTACATTCATTTTTCTTTGCAGATGTTTTGGAAGCAGAAACATTGGAATGGCTGAAGTAAATGAATATGAAGAGTTCTTCATTTGAAGTGTTATGCACTACTAGGGAATGCCCTGACACATTCACAAATGCACAGGCTCTCGTTCTTCACTCAAGCCTTCATAAAATTGTTTTATATGTATATCATGTACATATTCTTCCTTTCTTCTACTGGACAGAATAGCAAGATAGGCTCCAAGGTGGAATCATTTTGCAAAACTGGACAAATATGTCCTGACTGGATAGGGTCTGACTTTCAAACCAGGTTCGCATTATGGAAAATTCCTCTACTTTCATTAATGTTATTCATTAATGATGTTGCTGATCTACATCTTCCAGCAGTTCCTTTCAGCATAGCCAGTAGTAAGAGAGAGAGGTGGCATTTTAATGGTGAAAGTCCCCATTTCTGTGCTAACACAGTATAATCTCTAATGTTAGCCAATGAAGGGAGATCCCTCAGTCCAGTTTACAAATCAAAAGGATGTTTAGAGGGCTAGAACTGCAAAGCTCTTCTCTCTTCAAAGAGTCTGGTGCAAAGACAAAGGAAAAATGATATCCTTCCTTTTCTCTTTGCTAAAAATAGATTTTGGGAATAGTTTGGGAATAATTTGTTGAAATCAAGGTACGAAGCTTTGGTAGACAATTATTTCACCTTGCCTGAACTACAGCACGTGCTATAAGTTACCATGGAAATGCTACCAAAAATGGCCTTACTGTGATGAATCAGCCAAACCAGTGCTAAACTGCAAAGTATTCATAGAGGGCTCTGGGGACTTACATTTTACTGTCTCCACTTCCTCTTCATCTCACAGCCAAAGAAGGATCATCTTGAGGAGACCTTCTTCCAAGGCTTTTCTGAGACAAACTGTAACAGGTTCTCCAGTTATTAAGCTCTGTTTCTGAAATGTAAATTCAGGCAGGGGGGGTGGTGGCCTTGAATTTTGCAGGATAAAAAAATCTCTGCCTACTGGAGTTACATCACCCACTATGGGCAGAGACTGAAACCACAGCATCTTGGTGTTCTGGATTGCTTTATGTACTGCACCTCCATTCCACACTTAGACATGACAACTGGACTTTGAAGATGGAAACTACTCAGGAAGTCCTGGGGGTGATGGCTGTTTCTTCTGCTCACACCTAGTTTCCTGCGCTCCCCTCATTTGTATCCCTGATACCTACAGATCTATTGGACGGACTTTCGTCTCCTCAACTAATGTCCTGGCTAAGAATTATGGGAACGTAAGTCCAACACCATTAGAATCCACTGGACTGAGGCATGACGCTCTGGGACGTTGTTTACAACATTTGTCATAAAACATCTTTAGGTCTCAGTCTCAATTTCTTCATTTTTAAAACAGTAACCATTAAAGGAGGAGGAACAGAAAAGGGATGGAAAAAAAGAAGACTTACTACCATTTTAGGCTGTAAACAGTTTCTTGCATTGATGCCTCCAGCTCATGATGTGTTTAACAATGTCCTTTAGCTTGCTTCAGTTTAAGCCTGCAATGATATAGGTTTAAATGAATTAAAGATGACAGATTGGTTGCCAAGTTAAAAGAAATCAACCTTACTCAGTGAAGTTAAACATGCACTTGGATGCTCACCTCCATTCTTGGGGCTTTGCAAGCATTTGCTTGGGTTCTATGTTGCCAGCTGGTTCAAAATGGTGTGCACTCCTCCAGTATTAGTAGCAGGAGATCTGTGTTAGTCTATGATGGCAAAAAAAAAAATAGGAATCGGTAGCACCTTTTCTCATTATTTTTTAAAAGCTGCAGTTCACGAAAGCTCATGCTTACACTTGTTAGTGGGAAACAGTGCTACCAGGCTCCTGGTCTCTAATATGAAGCCCAAGCGCTGCATCAGTTTTCGCCTACCTGGTGTCCTCAAACTGTTGGAATGTAGTGGAGTGACAAACCCTGGGGTACCCCAAGAAAGGCCATGAGTCTCCCAGGCCAAGCCCTTGTGGGGTATGAGAGGCAGGCTGTCATGCCAACTGGTGTTCACAAATTCCCACAAACACAATTCCTCAAACCATATTGAGTGTGGTCAAGTTTTTACTTGTAGGTGGTCTCCCTAAACTCTTCCTAATGCACTAAAAATAACCCATTTCTATTATTTCCTATTTTCTCCACTTATATTAAAGTATTTTTGGATAGATATATATCACTTCTCTATGGTCTGCCCCCTCCACCACCCATCTCAGAAAAATTGGCATATTTACATCCATGGCCTACATTTGTCGGATTCCTCAGTTTTTGAGCCATGCTGATTGGGAATCTCTTTTAATGTATTGATTTTCTGGCCTGCGAAGCTGCTAGAACAGCATGCATAATGCAATAAGCAAAGCAAGAGTTCCTCTTTTCTGAATGTCAGCCCCAAAAGATTTTTTCCTAACTATCCTGTTCTCCTCATTCAAGAGTCGGGCCTTTACCTGACCTGCACTACAATAGGGAACATCAAGTTGTACAAGTATGGATGGTGGATGGTGTACATTTTTACAAATAATTTCAAAAAAACGAGAAGGAGAAGAGACACATTCAGAGCTTTTATACAAGCTTTTCAACTCCTGCATTAATTTGTGCTATTTTTATCTATACTAATGATGTGCTGGGATAATAAGGGTTTGTAGGAAAGTTTAAAATGCACATGTTCTTGTATAAGCTATTCAGCAGAAAGTGAGCAGTGCAGCCTCCACAGTACCTAATCTTGATTCATTTACTTCATCCACCCCCTTGAAACTGTTAGCTGGCATTGGCCTAACAAGTTGCCCCTCGGTGCTCCAGTAACAAAAGATCTGAAGATAAATGTGGACATTCTGTTCACAGAGTCCTCGTGGTATCTTACCAGCTTTTCCCTTTTATGATGCCATTTCTCTCTTTTATTGCTCATGCCACAAGACTTTAGCTAAGATAGCTAACTGGAGAATCCTGGCTGGCTAATGTGCTTAGGAACAATAAATGTGTTTTCAGAAAGAAAGAAAGAAAAAGTATTAATAGTCTGAGTGAGTCCCATTTACAGAAGAAAAGGGTAGGGGCAAAACACTTCAGGAGGACTGAGAGGTACTAAATGTTGGCTATGAATGAGGAAAAATGAGATCCTATGCCAGGAGGAAGAAAAATGGAGTGGTGTATTGTAGAAGAGGCAACAGCTGGACAGCTGCTGAACCCTCAATAGAAAAATTCTAAGAAGGCATACCGTAATCAAGTTCACTTACTGTATTATGCTAAGTCATAGTTTGTTCAACCGTGGTTTATTAAATCAATAAGGTGCAATTGGCTGGGTTTGAACAATCCACTATGTCAGAATTAAAACTCTCATGTTACAGAGCAATGTGATCACAGACTAAAATAATGTTGTTGCAAATCCCACATGATACAAAATAATACGTATGACCAGCAGCAAGATTGATGGACTCTGTTACAGTGGTGATGAGTGCACCATTGGGAGACTTGCAAGAACAGGTTAGAGATAGCTCATCATAGAGAAAATGTATCTACGTGGTTGCTAGGAGTCGAGAATGATTTGATAGCATATAATCAATCAATTAATTTAAGCAAGTCTTCATTCAGTATTATGACATTTCCTGCCTTGCTTTCTATATACCCGCTTCTATTACAATGTGCACAATATACTTTTCTTGGATCCCGAGAGGAAACCTTCGCATTTTCCAATGCAATAGGAGGCAAGGCCTTGTTCTTTTCCTCTTCGTAGGAGGTTTTCAAACTGAGGCTGGATAATCATCTAACCGGGATGTTGGGCACTTGACTCACTACTATAAGTCCAGGCATTATTGAAGAGGAGGTGTCTCCCCCTCCCCCCTTGAGGTACATAGCCTGTTACAGCCTTATCTCTCAAAACGCATCTACAGGGGAGATGGGCAGCATAAGAGAGGGGGGGGTAAACTGGGGATAGAGAGGTGTGGGAAAGGGTATGCTGGGCAAGAGTATACCCTTTGAATATAGGTGGCAACAGCTAGAACCAGCAAGCTATTATATCAATGCAGGAAGCCAAACTTGCTCTCTGAAACAGAAGATGACCATCTATAAAGCAGGCCATCTATAAAGCAGACGGTCTTATAGTGGACATATATGTAATTTTAAAAATATGTTATGGGCGCACTTATAGAATGGCTGCTGGGGGAGACTTCTACATTCTCAAAATAGCCACCATGTTGGCCTATATAATGAAGGGCGTAATAGCCATGCTGGCTAGGAAATTTTTGGAAGAGATGCTTGGTTAGGAAAGGCTCGACTATTCTTTTCTAAAAACTAGCCAGAAAACTAGAAACGCCACATATTTGCAAGATCAAGGCAGCCAAGAAGAAATGAAACAACATTAAGCCTCCTTTCAATAGCCATTCGGTTCTTCCTTAGACCTATCAGTTCCAGGCTCCAAGTGTCATCCACTAAATGGTAGCAGTGAAATGTCTGCATTTCTTTGCTGTCATCTAGTGTCATCTGGATTTTTCCAACCCTGATCTGGTGGCCCTACCTTTTGTAAAGCAGCCCCAATTATGCCATTCAATAGTTTATGCACCTCTCTCTTAGTACCCTTATTTAACACCCCTGTGCAGTTTATAAACCAAGATTTCCTACTTCAAAGGGGCTAATAGAAACACACATATACTTGATCTTAACCAGAAGGCCAAGAAGTAAAGGCTATATTCTAAAACAAAATCAAATGAGCTGCATTATGGATTTATGTTGTATGAGAACTAAGCTAGTAATGTTAACTACTTCTGAATTGCTGACAGATTTACAGTTTACAGTCAAGCCTCAGCTCAGAGTACTTCCAATCAGATGATTTAAGTCTTAAAAAAGCATAGATTGCACAGATGCAAAAGCTTCTTTGCTATTCTGTGCGTGCATAAAGTAACCAAAACCTAAATTACAAAAAAAGGAGATATTGAGGGGAAAAACCCGTCCCCAGCCATTTTTATATAAAACTTGGGAAACCCCTAGCCTGCAAATTAATAAACGGTGTGCAGGAATAGATTACTTATAGCAAAACAAATGCACTGTAAATTGTAACCAAGTCGAACCCTCCCTGTGCCTTTGCAGAAATTAAGCGATCAAGCTTGTATCTTTTTTTTCTCAGCCAAAGTTTAAAAAGGATCAAGTTACAAATATTGTAAGTTGACAATTTAAATTAGTCGTTCCACATTTGCAGTAGAACAGCCTATTATATGGAGACGGGGAAGAGCATCAGCTGATCTCAAAAGAAGTCCCGCTGAAAGGAAGCAAGGAGATTCCAAGTCTCTTCTATGTGGTCTTACAATGGAGTTGGACTGGGAATTAAAGGTGGGAAGCTTGCAAGTGTAATCTAGAGTCAAAGGAAAATTTGATGGCAGGAAGTCTCATCCCATTACGGACAAGGATAGGTACCTCCAAAGTTATGTACCTAAGTTATGTATCTGTAATGTTGAAGATATACAGGTAGTCCTCGGCTTACAACAGTTCACTTAGTGACCGTTCAAAGTTACAACAGCACTGAAAAAAAGTGACTTATTACCATTTTTCACACTTATGACCGTGGCAGTATCCCCATGGTCACGTGATTTACATTTGGATGCTTGACAACTGAGTCACATTTATGACGGTCACAGTGTCCCGGGGTCATGTGATCGCCTTCTGCAACCTTCTGAGGAGCAAAGTCAACAGGGAAACCAGGTTCACTTAACAACCATGTAACTAATTTAACAACTGTGGTGATTTACTTAACAAAGGTGGCAAGAAAATTCGTAAAAGGGGGCAGAACTCACTTAACAAATTTCTCAGCAACATCAATTTTGGGCTCAATTGTAGTCATAAGTTGAGGACCACCTGTATACATAAGTGTGTGCCTATATGTACCTACTTTTATTTTTTATTTTTTTCTTAGTAGCTGAAGTGACCTGTTTTCCTTCAGCTTAGCCCTCTTTTAAAGAAATCATCCAGGTCTATATCTTCTTTTCACGGCTTATTAAACTTAAAGTTAAATGAGATAACCCACTGCTTCTAGTTCCTCTTTGGAAACCCCAGGATGCCTATGGCAAAGCTTCTGTTTTCAATTCCCATCAGTGTGAATGTAGACCAGATGGAGCATCTTCGCTGAGTTATTTGCAAGGTGAGCCAAAGACGTTTTGGGAAAACTCCAGTAGATTTCTTGCTTTTATTAGTACCCACAATCTTCCACTGGGATGGGAGAGATTAGTGGACTCAGCTTTGACACTTGGTACAGAAATAAAGTGCTTGACTTGAGATCCTTACTGCCTCTATGGTTTTATTAGTTTGTGATAATCTCACCCTAAACAGCACAAGTGATGGATGCCCAGTTTTCACTATGGCACGGCAACACTTTGCATGCAATCTATTTTCCCATGAAAAGGGCAGGAATTATCTATGCAAGGGCTGTCTGCATAGAAGTCATTGTTCATTTATTAATCACATAGAAGTGAATAGGGATCATATGATCTGGCCCCAGGCCATTTCCAACAATGCACTCCTCCCATTCCTTAACTCAAGGAGGGGGCAACCAAATGATCTCTCTGCTAGAAATTAGTTCGGTCCCATCAGCCGTTGCATGCCAAATTTATAGCTCTGAGTTTCCCATTGTCTGCCTGTTTATATTTCTAGGCAGAATTTGAACAGACATCTGTAGGTAATTAAACTGTTCCTGCAACATGTGTTACATACTGAGTCATGTTGTTTGCAAGGAAGAGGAGAAGAAGCCTCAAAACTAAATACATTTATGAGATCCATCTCTCTGCAAGCTAGGGGGGAAAAAACCCATTCTATTCCAGGAACACAAGGGTGTTGAATCAAGACATATCACACTTAGATGTTCATTTCTTCATTTCCTATCCAGATTCTGCTGTTTGTGCTCCAGTTACCAACCTGCTTCTTTCAGCCCTGAGAGCATCTATTCAGAACTGTTTTAGCAACTGAAGGCCAACGGTAGCAAAGGAACCAAAAGGAACTGAAACCAATAAGCCACTCCAGCTTACTCCCTCCAGCTCTCTGTTCCTGCTACTCCCTAGATCCCATTGAACCCTTTACATCAGGCATGTCAAATTGCTGGCCCGCGGGCCGGATGCGTCATGCCGAAACTGCGTCCACCCCATTGCCGGCAATGGGGAAAAAGTCGCGATACGTCACGTGACGTCGCGAATTTGACATATCTGCTTTACATGCTCAAAGCATATCAGCTGGAGAGGTAAAATGCTCCTTTTGCTTCTATATCAGTTGCAAAAAAAAAAAAAGTCCCTTCATAATGTACAGGTAGTCCCTCGATTTACAACAGTTCATTTAGTGACCGTTTGAAGTTACAACAGCGCTGAGAAAAGTGACTTATGACTGTTTTTCACACTTACGATGTTTCCGTGGTCACCTGATAAAAATTCAGATGCTTGGCAATTGACTCATATTTATGAGTCCCAGGGTCACGTGATCCTCTTTTGTGAGCCAAGTCATGGGAGAAATCAAATTCACTTAACAACTGTGGCAAGGAAAGTCGTGAAGTGGGGAAAATTCACTTAGCCAATGTTTCACTTAGCCACAGAAATTTTGGGTTCAATTGTGATCATAAGTGGAGGACTACCTGTATTGGGGATTTAATAATACAAATATTTGCATTTTTGCTGGGATTCCTGATGAAGAAAAGTATTTGAAATGCATTGGGCAGCATACCTCTTTTTTAACTAAGTCTACTTTTTTTACTCTTTGAGATCTGATCCCTCTTACTTTGTGCCACAGGTATCTTTTGCCTCCTTTCCCCCCTCTAATGCACGTTTAAGGA
The DNA here is from genome assembly GCA_023970755.1 of Azemiops feae. Taxonomy (NCBI): domain Eukaryota; kingdom Metazoa; phylum Chordata; class Lepidosauria; order Squamata; family Viperidae; genus Azemiops; species Azemiops feae. The sequence continues at coordinate 5,102,783 of JALGBA010004168.1, read as the reverse complement.
GCAGAGTTTGATTTAACACATCAGCTGTGCTGGATTTCAAAACGTCCAACATTATAAAGGGAATGACTCATGTGTTCTTGAAGTGCATTGGGCTTAATGATTAACTTCTGCCAAATTAAATGCTGATGCTTGGGATGGTTATTGGTATTAATTAGCACAAGACTGAAGCTTTCTACATTTTTTGCTGAGCCAATTTCTAATTTCCTCCTTTCACACAAAAATACCCTTACATCGGCTGAAATAGCCTCTGTTAGGTAATTTTTTTAAAAAAAAAAATCCTTATGTCAATTCTCATCCTTGGTGAGAGGTTATATTATATATGAAATTAAGTCATGGTTGCTCTAACTCTGGTTTACTGAACAAGGTAGTCTTTGTTTAGCGACCACAATTGGAAGTGACAACTCTGTCATTAAGCAAAACTCCTAAGGGAAACAATATGATTTATTATCTTACTTCAGCTTTCGTTTGTTTTACAGACCTATGAAGGTCATAAATACAAAAGCTTGGTCACAAAGTTACATCGTCAAAGTGATATCAATCACCGTTGTAACTGTGGACAGTTGCTATATGAGGCAGTTGCCTAATGAGACCTACCTGTAAACTACAACATGTGGAGTTACATAGTACCTGCTAAGCAAATGTGGTGTAATAGCTGAAGCGTGGAGTAGGACCATGTAGTCCCACTTTCACGTGCACCTTAATCCATGGATGGGTCATGGGGTGACTTTGGGCCAGTCCCTCTCTTTTAGCCCAACCTACCTCATAGGATTGTTGTTGGAAGAGGGAGTATTGTACATGCCACCTTGAGCTCCTAGTGGAAAATAAGATATAAAGCTAACAAATAAAACAAATGTTTTCTTAAAAAACACAATGGCTAGACTCCTATCGCAACACATTTTGACTTGGCATGAAGCAGCCCTAATTGAAAGACTTGCATCAGGCTATGACTTAAGAATATGAGTGAGAAGGAGAGGTGAGAATAGGAAGGAGAGTGCATTTTAAAGTTTAAATACGAGTTAGATTCACTATAAAGATAATATGAAGATAGGCAGCTACAAGAACTGAGTGTTCAAATCTGCACTGTTTATTAAACATAATTCAGTTTAGTTAGATAAGTATGTTCTTCAAAGGCTGGTGCTTCGGGGAAAATGGTAAAAGAGCAATTTTCATCTAGACAGAGCCCACTTAATATCAGTTTTGAAATAAGAAAATAATAAACATCAAGGAAGTTGTGCAAATTGTACCCTTTAAACTTTTTTTTTTTTTTGCTTTTTGCTTTTTGATATACTGTAGTGCCAAAGACAAGTCAACTCTGCCCTGTATCAAATCATAAATAACGCCTGAGAGAACTCTGAAAGCATGTACAAATTCCTCATTCAGATTTTATTCCTACAATTTATCTTTCCAAACTGAGTCCAGGCCACTTTAGCTACAGTATGACTTTTAAGGACAAAAAAAAAACAGAAAACCTCTTTATCCCGAACAGCTGCAGAACGGCCAAAAGCTTTGCAACCTTAATCTTTAGACTAGCATCTGGATCCACATCTGCCTTGGAATACCTGACAGGGGAGTAGGACTGGCAGAGGGCTTCTTCATACTCTTGGCAGGCGTCAGAAAAGGATTTGCAGAACCACAGATACAATGAGAATCAACCTCAATGCATGCCAAGATGCCAGGATGTGCCTGGATGTAGACTCATCATGTCCCCTGTTACTGGTTCCATTATTGAACTGTTATTTCTGTTAGGACGTTTTCCACCCAAAGGAACTCTCTAAATTATTTATGGACAAATAAACTCATGGTAGTTCTGTTAAATGAATCAAACATTTTATCACAATAGCATCTTTGTTAAATATGCCTTGCAGGAAAGCTCAAATTAAAAGGAAAAGCAAAACAATAATAGATACCTTTCCAGTTAATATTCAAGAGCAACTGATAGCATAGTGTAGATAGCACATTTTTTTGCCAACAGTAGATTTTACCATCAAAATTCACATCCATATTAAAATTGAACCTAACCATTATTTTCCCCTATAATTAACCTGATTACCTTCTCAGGTCTGCCTCAAATCAATTCTAAATGAAACTAAAATATGAAAAGCTTCTAAAATTCCTTTAGAGGAATGAAAGCATTTTGTTGCTAGTAAGTTGGCTAACTCTTTACCCACTGACTCAGTTCCATGCTTTCACGCTTCTGTCCAAGCATGAACAGGGGCTAATGATGAATGCTTTTCCCCTTGCAAAAGATCGCACTTCCTCCAGCACTTCAGCTTGTGTTACAGCACATCATGTTGAGCAATGCATTTCATTACCACACTTCCCTAAATTCACTAACTGCAGTGCATTTATTTTTTTGTTCAGCCAGTGTGGGCTTATCTCCAACAGAACATTCACATACCGCTCCCTTAATTACCCGCTAGGCCCTGGTTTCTCAGGTTTTTATTTTATGTCAGGGGTCCTCAAACTTGGCCACTTTAAGACTTGTGGACTTCAACTCCCAGAATTCCCCAGCCAGCTGGCTGGGGAATTCTGGGAGTTGAAGTCCACAAGTCTTAAAGTGGCCAGGTTTGAGGACTCCTGCTTTATGTCAAGTAGGAAGGATAGCTGTTCCTTCCTCTTGCAGCTTCCTCTTGACTGCTATAGTCCAAAGCATTGGGAGGGCTTGCAACCAATACAGAGACTGCGTGCAGGCCCATCTCTTCAGATCTCAATAGCAAGGACTACAGCCTATCTCCAGGTTACAAAATCATAAATAATGATCATTGATGTGTCAAAATAGCCAAAGCGATATTACGTGAAGAGGACAAGAAATGATTATTTTGTTTTACCAAATACAATTACTGTAATCAACAGGACTCGGACAAGGTACTCCTCAAACAAGGGAGATGGGAAGAGCAGTCTGTGCTTATTGGAGTGGATCATTAAGCATTTGCTGGAAATGGAGGATGCTAAATTTGTTTTCTTCTATTATTTACTGCCTATCTCTTACCCAGTAAATCTTTGCCATTTGGCAGTTTTTCTGACTTTGCTGAGGACTAAGTAGAATTTTAAAAAGACCTCATACCTCTCTCCCCACGTGGCCTTTCCCTTTGCAATTTGTAGGATTTCATGTTACAACTTCCAATCTGCCTAACTATCCTTCTCTGCCTCCCATTTTCATATAGATGAGTCCACCCCATAAATAAACCTTGATATCCAGAGATGGGGAAGGAAATTGATCCCCATACACAGTACATGCTATGATTTGAAGACAAAGTCTCTCCTTTTGTAAATAAACGATTGCACATCTCTTTCTGAATTTTTAAGTTTCTTAGATTTCTTAGAGCCACTTTCTATATTGCATACCATTTTCATAGCAATAGCCTAAACCAGGGATCTAAATAGTCCCCACCCGTGACTCCATCCAGTTCCTTGTGTATAAACATAATGTGTGGATGAGCAGAGATGCACATGAATTATTGGCATTCTTTCTCCATTGTTTCCATCTATTGGTGACAATGGCCTAGTAAATAAGAATGTGGGGGATGTAGGAGAGCTGTGTTAGTCTATGATAGTCAAAAGTTAAAAAAAAAACATGCACCTGATGAAGTGAGTTGCAGCTCATAGAAACCTGTGTCTTTTAATAAAATTTGTTAGTTAGGCAAGATGCTACCAGAATTTTGAAGAGTGTGGATGGAAATCCAAAACACCAGAATAGCTCTTAGGAATATGTTTTTAACTAGCTTTGCTGCCTTGAATGAAAAGCATCATTGTATATGATCCTTTCAAACAATAAACCATCCTTTAGATGGGGATCCTATTGCCCTTTCTCGAAAAGGCTGTGGGTGGACATTGTGTTTATTAACTCTTCCTTGAGAAATTCCAGGAGTTGTAATCGTAACATATCTAGAGGACACCAAGTTGTAAACAGCTGTAGAACACTATGATCTCTCTCAAGTAGAATTTACAAAGGGAGAGATACTCTCCATTTAATTCCTTGTGTATAAATTCACTGGATATAAATAGGCTGTTTCATTAGGGACAGAGTAATCAGTACTAGTTGTGCTTGCTTGTTCTTACCTTTTGGTAGAACAGTGCTCAAGGCCATCCTGTCCCTCACACGGGACTTAAGAACCATAATTGCATAAGCCAAGTGTATGTGCTCTGTCTTTCCTTCTTGCAAATCAAGGTTATTAAGAAAGAATGACTCATATCCAGGGTAGCCATATTTGCTTAATGCTGAATTCAAAAGAAGCTGAATCATTTCTACAGCAAGTTATAAATTTAGTTCAGTCTGATCATCATGCATTGACTATATTAATAATTTCCTATTTTTTCCTAATGTATTATCTTTTCCTGTTCAAATGTCATTTGGAATTAGCAGATTGGACATGGAGGATTAAACTCTTTGTATCTCTTTTATGTCACATATTATACTTTTTTAAAATTTCTGGCTGTTTTACATAGCTTTACAATTTCATATTATTACTGTTATACTTTTAATCAAGTGTAGTCAAGACTGTTCTTGTTTGGAATGACTTTATACCAGTGGTGGGATTTAAATATGTGAACAACCAGTTCTCTGTGTGGATGCTACTTCCGGAAGTCCATTCTGGGCCTGGGCAACAAAAAATTAACTACCGGTTCTGTCGGACTGGTGCGAACCAGCTGAATCCCACCACTGCTTTATACCCCATCGTTATTATATAAATCAGTTCCAAAAATGGAAAAACACCCCTTGAAATATTTCTTGTACCTCCTCAGTGAGATAGTCAGAAATGTACAGTCACAGTAAAATGGGCAGATGAGAAGATCCATCTTTCACATATGCAAAAGTCTGTGCATGTGTGAAGTACTTTAAAAAGTTTCACAAGAACAAAGCAGGTGGTGCAGTTGATTCTAAAGTAAAAGGAGGGTCCTTTGATCACCACACCAGAAGCTCCAGGTGCAGATAAAAGATAGGTAAAAGTGGGGATTTCCTTCCATCAACCTTTTATGACAAAGAGAGAAATATAGAGTTCCAGAAGCAGCTGCTCCTGAAATCAGTTGTCATTCAAGAATTGCCAGAACCTGCAAAGCCATGAACTCTGTCTCTCCTACATGCTCCAGCAGATGCCAAGATGTTTTTGAATCTCCCCTCCGCCCTCATCTCTGATGAGTCACAGATCCTTTGCCAGAGGTGAAGGAAAAGCAGTGTTGGGCAAGCTTTTCTTTCCAAATGGGAAAAAAGTCTGAGTGCTTTTGGGGGGGGGGGTGAAAGGCTGCCTAACCCTGACCTGAGCTAGCTTTCTGTCCTCCTACGTGTCAGCTTTAAAATACAGGTAGTCCTCGCCTTTCAGCCACAACTGAACCCAAAATTTCTGTCGCTAAGTGAGACAGTACTTAAACGAGTTTTCCCCCCATTTACGACCTTTCTTGCCGTAGTTGTTAAGTGAATCACTGCAGTTGTTAGTAACACGGTTGTTAAGTAAATCTGATTCCCCCATTGATTTTGTTTGTCAGGAGGTTGCGAAAGGTGGTCATGTGACCCCAGGAAACTGCAGCTATCACAAATACAGGTAGTCCTCGACTTACAACAGTTCATTTAGTGACCGTTCAAAGTTACAACAGAACGGGAAAAAGTGACTTATGACTGGTTTTTTTTACCATTATGACCTTTCCAGCATCCCCATGATCATGTGATCAAAATTCAGATGATCAATAACTGGTTCATATTTCTGACCGTTGCTGTGTCCCAAGAACATGTAATTACCTTTTGCGACTTTCTGACAAGCAAAGTCAATGGGAAAGCCAGATTCACTTAACAACTGGGTTATTTATTTATCAACTGCAGCGATTCACTTAACAACTGAGGCAAGAAAGGTCATAAAATGTGGCAAAATTCACTTAACAAATGTTTCACTTAACAACAGAAATTTGGGGCTCTCGAGGACTACCTGTATGAATCAGTTGCCAAGCATCTGAATTTTGATCACGTGACTGTGGGGAATGCTGCAACGTTCGTAAGCGTGAAAAACAATCATAAGTCACTTTTTTCAGTGCTGTTGTAACGTCAAACGGTAACTAAACAAATGGTTGTAAGTTGAGAACTACCTGAAACCTTTAGTGTAGGGGTGTCCAATTTTAGCAACTTTAAGACTTTTGGGCTTTAACTCCCAGAATTCCCCCGCCAGACATGCTGGCTGGGGAATTCTGGGAGTTGAATTCCACAAGTCTTAAAGTTGCCAAAGTTGGACACCCCTGCTTTAGTGTTTGGGCAAGCAGTGGGGGTGCTTACTCAGAACTTGTAAATCAGTGTTGTGTAATCTTCATCCTGATGATATCAGTACACAAACTATTAACTCCCAGTGAACTAGGACTGGAGGGAGAAAGACTTGACTTGTGATCTTGATTTCCTTTTTAAGGTTTACTTAAATCTCCTCTGCAGGAGGAATATTTTTTTTTTTTTTTTTTTTTTTTTTTTAAATGGAAGTTAGAATTCCGCTTCTGGAGTTCAGTGAATGTCATCAGAGAGCAAGTGACACGTGACCAAGCTTTTTTGAGGCCTGCAATTATAAAATAAATAAATGTGGAAGAAAAAGAGAGCATTTATTTTCATTGCAGCTGTGCTCCCCAGGACAGAAGGATTCTGTGATAAGACAATAATGCTTTATCTGCTGCTGTTAACTTTCAGTTACTTGAAACTACCAGTTCTTCTGTCTGAGTCATCTTATATTCCACACAATGACACAAAGCTTTCCCAGTAGTAGTTAAATTTTACACAGCGTCTAAGCTGAAATGAATTAAAAGAGGGAAAATGACTTTTACACCTTGAGGAATGTTACCTGGTTATTTAAAGTCTGCTTTGGCCTGATTCGCATCACAGACTTTGAGATCATGTAATTTGTTTGGTTTTGCTATTTCTTTGGTTGGATGTTGAGTGATCAGAACAATGGTGATTTGTAAGCCATGGCTTATGGATTAGGGTGTTTTTAAGGCAGTCAATTGCTTAACACAATGTGTGAACTTACCCTTTATGTGTGGTTGCACATTTTCTGGAAGCTGAGGTACAAGCACAGATTGGGCGAGACCTGTCTTAAAAACAGTAACTGTGAGAGGGACCTTGGAGTCCTAGTGAACGATCACTTGACTATGAGCCAGCAATGTGCAACAGCAGCCAAAAAAGCTAATACAATCCTGGGTTGTATAAACAGAGGCATAGAATCAAGATCACGCAAAATATTAGTACCGCTTTATAAAATCCTAGTAAGTCCACACCTGGAATACTGCAGCCAATTTTGGTCACCATATCACAAAAAAGATGTTGAGAGTTTGGAAAAAATTCAGAGAAGAGCAACTAAGATGATCAAAGGCCGACATAAAACATATGAAGAACGGCTGCGGGACTTGGGTTTGGCTAGTCTAAAGAAAAGAAGAAATAGGGGAGACATGATAGCAGTATTCCAGTATCTGAGGGGCTGCCACAAAGAAGAGGGGGTCACGTTATTCACCAAAGCACCAGAGGGCAGGACAAGAAACAATGGTTGGAAACTGATCAAAGAGAGAAGCAACCTGGTATTAAGGAGAAACTTCCTGACAGTGAGGACAATCAACCAGTGGAACAGCTTGCCTCCAGAAATCGTGGGTGCTCCATCACTGGAGATTTTTAAGAAGAGACTAGACAATCACCTGTCTGAGATGGTATAGCTCAAGCAGGGGGCTGGACTAGAAGACCTCCAAGGTCCCTTCCAGCTCTATTCTATTCTATTCTGTTCTGTTCTGTTCTGTTACTCTAGTACAGGGGTGTCAAACTCGCAACGTCACATGACGTGTCGCGACGTATCGTGACTCTTTTTCCATTGCCGGCAATGGGGTGATAACTTTAATGTTCTGGACCTACGAGATGGCATATAAAAGATATTGGTATATTTTGTTGTGAATGTAGCCTACTTGCCAAACCAAGATTGGCAGGATTCAGACAAACTATATACTGCATGAATGAGATATGGCTTTTGATCACATACAGGGATTGCACTAATCTTTCTCTCTGCTGGACACAGAGAAGGTTTGATCCTTTTATAACAGAAGACAGAATTATGGAGATGTGTATAGAAAGTGGTTGGCAAGGAATAGGGTCTCCATCTCCCCAGCAGCCTCTGATTAATGTGTAGAAGTAGTCCAAGGAGTTGAGGAACACATGCTTTAAGACTTAGGAGATCCTCTCTAGAAGCTAAGTGGTTACAGCAGAAGCTTCCAAGCCAGTATCTTAAGGCATGTTCAGGTCCCTCAGCTTCCTGCCTCATGGTCTTCCTTCCTTCCTTCCTTCCTTCTTTCCTTCTTTCCTTCTTTCCTTCCTTTCTTCCTTCCTTTCTCTCCAATGGCAAGTAACTTTTTGCTTTCCTCACTATGATGTAATGAGAAGCAATCAAATGTTCAAATTTTCTTATAGGAAGTCTAAATCCAATCAAAATTCTATCTTGAGCATGTGTTTCCAAGAAGACAGGAACTTCTCACTGCAGATGAGTTGTTTAAAGTCAGCTTCAAACGATACTGAGGCCTCCTTTGCCTTTCAGTTTTCTGAACCATCAAAGGCGACTGAAGGTCAAGAAGGAACAGAAATGACTAGCAATCCATAGGCACTCAACTCCTCCTCCTTGATCATTTTTAACCCCTGTATTTTCCCAGTGTTCTACAGCCATGAACATGTGTGGCCAAGCTATTTAAAGAGAAGCTCTTTCTCCCCCATAAGCAAAATGACAGCATCTCTGCATTCATAACAAAGTACTAACAAGTGAACACATGCTTTTGAAACATGAATAGGCAGCACAGATTATACTAAAGACAGCAAAGAAGAGAAGTTGGCAGTCCAAATGTACACAGTTGTCTGAGCACACAACAATGACGTAACTGTCACATATAGTAGGAATTGTATCAGGAAGTTGAGCTCTCATAGAACTATTGGAAGCAAGCCAGTGTGTTAGACTGAACAACAGGCATATTTTCCCTTTCAGGGCATTTTTAGATGCACTAATCCAACACATTTATCTGTCTAAAAAGGAAATAATAAGTAAAAGGTTTTTTTCTCTCACTTTTCTTCACTACCAGCAGTCATTAGGGATGCTGCAAAAGAGAGAGAAAATAAATAACAAAGAGAACTGACTGGAAGACATATTACTCGAAGCCAAAATTAATTTATATAAGGAATAACAAGAGTTCAGCTGAGGAACTTGTTTTCGATACTAGATTTCTACCATGTAAAATGCCAAGTATTAATCTGAATGAGTTTCCTTTCACAATAAAGGCTTCCTTTGCTCCTGAGTCTACAAGCATGTCATGACATGCTATATAAAGAAGATGTACTCAATAGGTTCACTCTGATCTCAGAGAACAACACCCATATTTTGTCATCTTCATCCGGTCATATATTTGTAGAGGACGGAGATCCAATTTCAGTAATTATTCCGTGTCAGGTAGGATTTAAAATGTTCTGACCTTCACACATGTATTGTTCTCTTATTAAGTATTATTATGAGGTTTTTATTTAATAAAGCAAAAATGTCTTAAAAGTTGCAGGAAAAAATTAGCAGCCATCTGCTAAAAGGCTTGATGTGTATGGGATAGTTACGGTGCTTCTTTCTCAATAATATTATAAACAGTATCCAAGTTTCTCAGCCTAGTAGCCATGGCAATTGTGCAATTATATTTATAAGTAATGTGTGCGCAGACATTTTGACAGTAGATTTCCAAAAGTGGAACCGAAAAATTGCTTGTCCTGTCCCCTCTCAGATTCTGATAACTACTCTCCAAATGTATGGAGAAGTAACTACATACTGCGGGGTGATTGTTGCTTTGACATCCATAGTTATGAAAACCTTTGAAAGGTTAGTGCTGGCCCAGTGAAAAACATTACAGATCCGCTGTTAGACCTCTTGCAGTTTGCCTACTGAGCAAATAAATCAGCAGATGATGCTGTTATTATGGCACTGCACCGCATCCTACAACATCTTGAATCTCCAAAGACCTATGCAAGGGTCCTTTTTCTAGATTTCAGCTTGGCATTCAATACCATCATTCCAGATATTCTTCTCACTAAACTAAATCAGCTAGCTGTGCCTGACATAAACTTTCTAACAGACAGGAAGCAGCAAATGAAGCTAGGCAAAATCACATCAGATACCTGTACAATTAGCACAGCCCCCCCCCCAGGGCTGTGTGCTGTCTTCACTTCTCTTCTCTCTATATACCAATGACTGCATCTCAAAAGATCCCTCTGTTAAAGTACTGAAGTTTGCAGATGATAAAACAGTGACTGGTCTCATTCAAAACAATGGTGAATCTGCATATAGACAGGAGGTTGAACAACTAGCCTTATGATGTGGCCAGAACAATCTTTAACTGAACACACTCAAAACTGTAAAAATGATAGTAGATTTTAGGAGAAACCCTACTATTCTACAACCTCTTACAATACTAGACAACACAGTATCAACAGTAGAGACTTTCAAGTTTCTAGGTTCTGTAATATCTCAAGATTTAAAATGGACACCTAACATTAAAAATGTCATCAAAAAAGCACAACAAAGAATGTTCTTCCTACGCCAACTCAGAAAGCTCAGACTGCCCAAGGACCTGCTGATACAGTTCTACAAAGGAATTATTGAGTCTGTCATTTGCACCTTTATAACTGTCTGGTTTGGATCTGCAAACAAACAAGACAGACACAGACTTCAACAAATAGTTAGAACTGCAGAAAAAACAATTGCTACCAGCCTGCCTTCCATTGAGGACCTGTATACTGCACAAGTAAGAAAGAGGACTGTGAAAATATCTTCAGACCCCTCACATCCTGGACATAAACTGTTTCAACTTCTTCCCTCAAGACAACACTATAGGGCATTGCATGCCAAAACCACTAGACACAAGGACCGTTTTTTCCCCTCATGTGGTTACTTTGCTTAACAACTAATTCCAACAACACTGTCAAACTACTTAGTAAAGCTGTATCACTATGATTCTCCTCATCTTTCCTGTTACCTATCCTTATCTTAGAAGGGGACGACAGAGAATGAGGTGGCTGGATGGAGTCACTGAAGCAGTAGGCGTGAGCTTAAATGGACTCCAGAAGATGGTAGAGGACAGGAAGGCCTGGAGGAACGTTGTCCATGGGGTCGCGATTGGTCGGACACGACTTCGCAACTAACAACAACAACAACAATCCTTATCTTCTTATAACTATAACTTTGTTGCTTATATCTTACAATTTATATTGTTTTTTTACTATCCTAGTATGATATGTTGTTGCTTACCTAGTATTCTATGACTATCACTAATCTTATGATTTATGATGAATGTATTTTATGTTGTTTATGATCATGATTATTACTATTACTTGTATGTACACTGAGAGCTTATGCACTGGAGACAAATTCCTTGTTGTCCAACCACACTTGGCCAATAAAGAATTCTATTCTATTCTATTCTATTCTATTCTATTCTATTCTATTCTATTCTATTCTATTCTATTCTATTCTATTCTATTCTATTCATCTTACAATTCACAGTAAAACTAAGTGGTAATTTTTCTCCAGACAAATAAAAATATGTGTACTTCTTTGTACTCCTTTATTATCATAACCTTTGCCCCTAGGCAGGAAGACAATATAATGCAGCCAGACAGCTTACAGGAAGAACAAGATATTTGAAAAATCACTCACTAGCTGATATAACTGAAGTCAAGCAGAAAGAAAGAAAATATCCTTTAAGGTCTGTAGGGTGATACCACACCTGCAAATACTGCTAAGTCACATGGTAGCCTCTCTTTATTTTGAAATTCATCAAATGTATAGGAGAAATGTTCATCATTTTCTTTCTTCTCATATATTTTGCCTTTCCTTACATACTTATCTATTTTGAAAAGATCACATCTCTTGAGTCAAGGTTAGTTCCTGATAACTTCATGGACATGCCAAGAGTTTTCTTGGCAACACTATGAAAATGATTTATTACAACCTTTTTTCAGGGCAAATTCAAGTTCTCAGTCCCATGCTGGTTCAGGAATTCTGGGAGTTGAAGTCCACAGGTCATAAAGGAGCCATAGTTCCCCATTCCCCCCTCCCCGTCCTGGTGCTGCCACTTCAAGTAAACATACTCCTATGTACTCTAGAACAATTCTATCTGCAACCAAGGGACAGGATATGAGAAGAACAAACATTACTCCTGATAAGAAATATTACTGTTGTTGATCTGAAGGAATGGGGAAATCAATATTTTTCAAGTTCTATGGAGTCCACTTTATATATTCTTTAGTTTGCACTCCCTTGTGGCCAAACATCTGGAGTAATCTACCAAAGAGAGAGAGAAAAATGCTCTCTGACCAAAATAATGGGAAAAATCAACACTTAGTGAATAAAGTCATATCACACATGCATGTCCTCTTATTGTCTCACCTTCACACAGAGATTAACATGTGCTACTTGCACCATAAGCTGCAAACAGGCAGAATAAAAGCCTTCCTTTGGCCTTTTCCCCTCAAAGTTTAAGAGAGCCATTTCACTCTTTCTTTCCCATCTGATGTGTATCTTCCCCCTAAATAGTTCCACCCCTTACTATGCAGGGTGCTAAACAAAAAGAAATCCAGCATTTTTCCATTGGTTCCATTTGTCTTGCAAATCAAAGAGTAGAGAAGAAAGATTGAATCCTGCAACACTCAACTTATTGAATTCTGTAAGGATCATGCTTTCACATCCTGACAGTACTGGGGGGAAAAACCTTCCCAAAGGATAGTAGGATGCTACATATTTAATACTTTACAACGTGTAACCATCATTTCAAAAAACAAACAAACCCAGACATATATTGGGAGAAGTGAATTGTCTTGCACTGCATGAAAGTTACACTATGGAGAAGGAAGACCACTACAGTAGTGTTTTTTGAACTTGGCAATTTTAAGATGTTTGGTCTTCAGATCCCAGAATTTCCCAGCCAGCATGGAAGTTCACAGAGCTTAAAGTGGCTAAAGTTGAAAAACTCTGCTCTAGGGGTATCAAATTGGGAGAAGCTGGTCTAGAACCACAGAGGATCTATAAAAAGAGCATCTCTTGACTTGGCTGTCTTCCGATATGTGGAAGAGACTCAAGTATGAAGCCACCCAGAGTCATTTTTTTCAGAGTGAGATGGGTGGCATGTAAATTTAATAAACAAATAAATAAACCTCCTACTTTTTTTGACCTGCAAAATGTCAAAAGTTGGGGGGAATTCTTGCTTAGTGAAATAAAATTCCTTTCCCACCTTATAGCCTAGCACGATTATTTTGTAAGAGGTACAAAAAGTGTCAGTAAATCAATTAAATACCTAAGCAAGAATTACTCACAGATGCTCAACTATCAGCAGCCTATTGCTCATTTTGTGGGCAATGAAGCATAGTCTTTTTGGTTTAATGCCACCTCATTGCTGTTAAGTCAAGTGTAAGAAATTGCATTGCATTTAGACCTGAAACGATAGCTTCCAGAAGTTCCTTGGGTCACCTGTGGCTGTCATGCAATCAGGGAAAGTAAGAGAATACAATATTAGCAATGATGCTTATGAGAAAAAGATGGCAAACCCAATTTAAATGTTTCTTTAAAAATATATATAGCAAAAATCAAACACAAGTATACACGAATGAAGACAAATATAAGTGTCCCAGGATAATGTTGCAGGATCCAGTCTAAGTCAGTCACCAGAACTAATGGTTTAGTCTTCCGAGCTTTCGGACTCGTTCTGGAGTCAATTCTCAGGGAACTTCTCTCTGACCAGAATCTCTCACCATGTGTCCAAAAGCTCTGAAGTCTAAACCTCTGGTTCAGGTGACCAACCCAGATTGGATCCTGCAACAAGTATACACCTTTGTTAGTATATGAGAGAGAGAAGGCAATGCTAGATTTGAATCTTTTCTATGTTTTGCCAGCTTCCTACTGAAATTAAGATTTTGTCATGGGTGGAAATTTTCATCTGTGGCCTTATCAGGGATATGTAATGTGTTGTGTCCTGAGCCTTGCTGAGTCAATCAGCAAGGCACAGGCAATCTGCAGGATAACTGCAGAGGCCCGGGCAGACCACATGTTTGCCCGGGACTGGTTGTATAGACCCGGGCAGCCCATAAGTTGCCCGGGACCCAGACAGGCTGTCTCCAGCCTCGTGCGCATGCGCGAGGCGGGAGAATGGCCTGCATTCATTGGTTGAGCATCCCCTTGCAGGGGAAGTATAAAAGGGCATGTTGCCATTTTCTCCTTTGCTTCTGTTCAGTGCAAGTACCAAATAAAGAACATCTTTTTGTACAACTGCCTCGTCTCCATGCCTGTGTTGAGAACAAAACATTGGCGACGAGGATCCGTCGTGGGGAATCCCGAAGAACTGAAGTAGGCCTACTCACCCAGGCCAGGAAGAAGCGCGGCATCCAGGAGCAGCAGCCGCCTGCCAGCATACATATGCTGGAGGCGGGCTTGGCTTCGTCGGACCCCTTCTTGATTCCTGACGGCGAGAGGCGTGGACGAGGCCATCGAGTTGAAGATGTCCAAGCTGGGCCGTCTGGGCGAATTTGACATCGCGCATCCTGAACGCTGGAGCTCGTATGCAGCTTGCGTTGAAAATTACTGTCGAGTAAACAAGATCCAGGAAGATGGCCTAAAAGCGGCTACCTTGCTTTGTGTGTGCGGGCAAGAGCCATTTGAAATAGCGGAGAATCTTGTCGCACCAGCTGCCTTAGATTCAATCGCATATGACAATTTAAAAAAGATGCTGCGAGAGCATTTCGAACCCAAGCTCTCAATCATTGCATGGAGGCATCAATTTGAACAGAGGGACCAACGGCCAGGCGAATCGGCTGCAGATTTCATCGCAGTCCTGAGACAGGCCGCACGCCCTTGTGCATTTCAAGACTTGGAGGAAAGGCTCCGAGATAGACTGGTGTGCGGGCTGCGAAGCCCCGAAGTACAGCAGAAACTGTTTGCGAGAACGGATGTCACGTTTCAAGACGCTCTCAGAGAGATCGCAGCAGAAGAAGCAGCCGGCGGCGCCGTGAAGGCCTTGCAGTCGTCGAAGAGTCATCCAGTGACCGTCCTGATCCACCAGGAGGCCGCCCGTGAGGCTTCGGGGGAAGAGTCCGAGGAGGACGAGGTGGACAAGATCCAGCCAGTGACGGAGAGAAGGCAACCAGAGCGAAGGGGGCCACCGCCTGCATCCCCTCGATGTTTCGGCTGTGGAGGATGCCACAGGAGGGTCGACTGCCGGTTTCAATTCGCCGTCTGTCGAGCATGCGGAAGGCAAGGCCACATTGCATCGGCCTGTATGGGCCACCCAAAGAACAGGTCCCCAGAATTGCCTCTGAAAGGTACCATGGTCCCCAGCCATTTCAGGGTGGGTATCTGCGCTTCCCGTAGGGGGGGTGTAAAACAGGGACTCACAGGCCCCTTAAGACACAGCTGCGAATGGTTGTTAAGTTGCAGGGAGTTCCCCTGGCTATGGAGCGGGACACAGGGTCCAATCTTCCTATTGCTGCTGACAACTTTAATACAGGTTGTTCCGGGGGGGGTCACGAGTCCAGCTCAGGCCCTCCAAGTTTTTCCTCCCTGACTTTCAGGTTTCAAGAGTCAGAGTGCAAGGGAAGGCCACGCTAAGAGTTCAGCGTGAGGAATGCGATGGCCGCCATTCCACGGTCTATACTGACCACAAGCTTTTGCTGGGGTTGTTACTACTTACAAACAATCCCCACACACAAGACTTGCTGGGTTTGTTACTACTTACAAACAATCCCCACACACAAGCCTTGCTGGGGTTGTTACTACTAACAAACAGTCCCCACGCACAAGCCTTGCTGGGGTTGTTATTACCTACAAACAACCCCCCACACATTATATCTCCTAGAGTGCTGAGATGCTCTATTTTCTTAGCAGCTTGTGATTACAACCTGGTTCACAAACCAGGCACTGAGAGGGGCCACGCTGCTGGCCTAAGTAGGTTACCTCTTAAACAAATAGAGGCAGACCCTGCTCCTGCTGTATCCATTCCTTTTATTCAGGACTTACCTGAATCTGCCCTCAATGCTAGGGATGTGGCTGCAGAAACTGCCACTGATCACGCGCTTGCACGCGTGCTGACATGTGTATTGTCAGGATGGCCTGACACGTGTCCTGGTACTACTTCCAGAGTTCTGGTGCAGGAAGCACGAATTGTCCACATGCAAAGGGTGTATCCTGTGGGGCAACAGAGTACTCATTCCGGCCTCATTGAGGACTAGAGTATTGCTCTCTCTTCATGAGGACATCCAGAAATGCCCCAGGCCCCTGTACATAGGTGGGAGGAGACACTCACTCCTTGGTAATGTGTCCAAGTAGATTACGCTGGGCCCTTTCAGGGGCAATTCTTCCTCCTCCTTGTGGATAGCCATTCCAAATGGCTAGAGGTCGTTCCTGTGTCTTCTGCTACTACTGCCAGGACCATCCAGGTGCTCAGAGGAATCTTCGCTTCACATGGCCTGATGTGTAGTATCAGACAATGGTCCAAAATTACCTCTTCTGAGTTTCAGGCATTCTCCAAGACAGCATGATCCAGCATGCCACATCTGCTCCTTTTCATCCTGCCACAAACAGTCAGGCTGAACGCATGGTGCGCACCACTAAAGACACATTAAAGAGAATCACTCAAGGACCCTGGCATCACAGGTTAGCTGATTTTCTTCTCACACACCGCACCACACCATGCACAGCCACTGGAAAGAGCCCAGCTGAACTCCGCTGGGGTCGCAGACTCATCACAAAGCTGGACAGGCTTCACCCAGACTGGGTGGCTTCACAGGTGTCGCAGCCACGGGCACCTAGGAGACTTCAACTGGGTGACCCGGTCTGGACTAGGAACTACGGACATGGGCATCTCTGGGTACCTGCTGTCATCTCTAAGGTTTCGGGGCCGCTGTCCTACGAAGTGGTCTTGGATGATGGGCGGGTCCTCCGGTGCCACATTGACCAGCTGCGTTGGCGGATGCCGCGCCGGCATCACTCCCCTGGCTCTGCTCTCGGGGGGGAGGGGAACCCCAATTACGATTGTGGATCACAGTCTCCCCAAGCAGGGGGGTCTCCAAATGTCCCAGATGAGGGTCTGGCAATGCAGGCAGATCCTGACTCTGGCATAGAAGCAGGGAGTTCTGCCATGGAGGCGGCTCCTGACTCTGGCAGAGGTCCCTGGTTGAGGACAAATGGCCGTAAATCGGCTACTCAGGGCACCCCTACTGCTGGCCTTGGGCCCGATGGACATTGCTCCCAAGGGGAGTTCCAAGGGTTTTTGGGGAACTCCACCCCACCTAGGAACTCGGGGAACTCGACCCCCCCAAGGAAATCTGGCTTGGGTTTAGAGGACCCAGCCAGTCAACAGTTAGGGGGAATCCCTGAGTCTTCTGGGCAACAAAGTCCTGGTTTGTTGTACGCAGATCGCGAGTCAGCACTCCAGGCACCAAGAACAAATCCCTCACAGGTCAGCACACCTGGCCCTAACCTTGATCCACGAAGCTCGGGGCGGATTAAGGCCCCGCCGAAATACTTGCAAGAGTATGTGCGGTCCCTAGAGGGAACTCGTTACCAAAAATTAAAAGACCGTGGGTTGATTTGAATCCACGGGGGACCAGGTTACCCGAGGGTACTGGGAACAGCCAGGGTGACATTTGCTGAATGTTACATGGTACTGATATAGCTGCTTGTGCCGAATATTACATGGTACTGGTATAGCTGCGTCAGTGTTGTCCCAACTTAGGGGGGAGGGGTGTTGTGTCCTGAGCCTTGCTGAGTCAATCAGCAAGGCACAGGCAACCTGCAGGATAACTGCAGAGGCCCGGGCAGACCACGTGTTTGCCCGGGACCGGTTGTATAGACCCGGGCAGCCCATAAGTTGCCCGGGACCCAGACAGGCTGTCTCCAGCCTCGTGCGCATGCGCGAGGCGGGAGAATGGCCTGCATTCATTGGTTGAGCCTCCCCTTGCAGGGGAAGTATAAAAGGGCATGTTGCCATTTTCTCCTTTGCTTCTGTTCAGTGCAAGTACCAAATAAAGAACATCTTTTTGTACAACTGCCTCGTCTCCATGCCTGTGTTGAGAACAGAACATAATGATTTCAATTAAATTGACTATTTTCAGTACTGATAATCTCCTTTCAACCAAGTTAACCTTGCTTCTCACTGAGTATCAAGGTTACTGCAGTCTCTTACACATTTGCAGGTCAGGGAGTTCTGGATGTGTAGATATTGGAGCAGGAGGCACAAGGGCAGATGATAGAGCACACCCTTATGATACAAATGTTGCGATTTATGTACCTGCCTCAGACATCTGGATGCAGGTACCTAATTGAGGCATCGATGTGATGATGTCACTTCCTGCATCTGTTGTTTCTGCATTGTGCTTTCGATGCCACTGTCTTCCAGCCGTAGTTCCAGCACACCTGGATTGTTGAATAAGTCTGCATTAGTGTATTTCATCTTTTCTAAATATTGTGAAACAGCAGGAAAAAATCAAGTCAGTATTGATAGGGCTTGGCCACTCTTTCTTCCCTTTTTCCTTTTTGAAGGGAAAATCACTCATTGGGACAATGGTGCTCTGATTCCTTTCCAGTTCCTAGGCTCCTTGCATTATATCAGAAGACGGAAAAGGCAGCTTGGCTGAGAAAGGTCCGAATCGCTTACTAAGTGGAATGCCTTAAGAACAGAGTTGCAAAAGAGGCAGCTGTGCTGATCTGTTTGTCAACAAACCCTGATCCAAATCTGAAACTTTCAACCTCAGTGAGCACCCAGAAAAGATACAAGGGAGAGCCTTTGGAAATGTTCTTGCCAGAAATGACTGCCTCCCCCCCCCACCTGCCAAACAGCACAGCCAGATAGTAAAATATAATAACATTATATTTTGCATAATTTCTATTAATTTTTGAATGCCTTCTGCAATAAATTTAGCAGGGTGAACTTTTCCAGGCTGCTACTTCTTACCTATTTTGGACCATAATGTCCATCATTCCTAGCCAATATAACTAAAGCTGTTGAGAGTTGTAGTTCAATACAGTTGTAGAGCAACCTGCTGGGAACATTAATGTAGCATCCATTTAAAAAAACAACAACAACCCACATGGATTTTACTATGCTACTTCTGTTTGAAGCTTTGGTAAGCAGAGAATGGAAAGAACAACTCCATGTCCCATTGCATACCCTCCAATTGGCCAAATAGTTTCATTTAATAAAGTCATGTTGCAAGCGTCCAAAATGTTAATACTTGGACTTTCCAGGAACAAGATGGAGGGCTGCACATGCATTCTTCAAAACCCCAGCACCACTCATCCTGCCAGAGACAAAAATGTCTCTTTTTATCTTAGGGGTGACATAGGCAAAACTTTAGAGAGATAAAAATGGGATGAGATTTTGAAGTAAGAGGAATAGATTCTTTTTTTTTATTATAGTACTTGAAGTTATCATCCACTGAACAATGCAGCTGGCTAAGTCTGGATAAAGGCAAGATCTCTTGGATTATTTAAATACAGTAGTGGGAGTCAGATCTATCCTTTGTAAAGAAGCATATTATTATGAGCACAAGTGCATTGTTGCGCTTCACAATTTAGGTTTAAGATCTTCCTACAGTAGCTGGGGGGATTATAGATTGGAGGCATTTAAAACAGGAAAACTATAATTTATGAATGGATAATAATGCACATTAACTCAAGTGAAGAAAGATTTGTAAGTATGACCTCATCCTAAGCTTCATTTCTAGTAACCCGCAGTAGAACTCGGCATTAGCCATGTAGGGAATTAGACTGCCTTCTCTGGAAGCCACAAATTGGCCTTTGGGTATTCAGCTTTTTATTATAAGCAGCTATAAAAGAGCAAGACTAGCTTGGACAGAAAGGTTGGAGAATGTGCCAAATTCCATTCGGGAAGATTTAGAGCTTAACCAGACTACCACTTGAAAATGTCAACAGTCATCTTAGCATTATTAGTCCACAGGAAATAAAAAGTCAACTCCATTCAAAATTACAGCTGGCTGATAAGGAAGGAAGGAAGGAAGGAAGGAAGGAAGGAAGGAAGGAAGGAAGGAAGGAAGGAAGGAAGGAAGGAAGGAAGGAAGGAAGGAAGGAAGGAAGGAAGGAAGGAAGGAAGGAAGGAAGGAAGTCAAAACAATTGGCTGCATGATAAAGGAGAATATTTATAGCTCAGGGTTGAAATGAGGGGTCCTTGGTGCTCTATGATCTTGGTTGTTTTCTTGCAGTCCTAGTGACTAGTACTGATGATGTTACCTAATTTGGGTAATGAAATGTCTGCAAGAAAACAAGCAAGCTCAGAGGTCACCAAGGACCCCTCAATTGGCTGCATTTCTTTGTAGTTTCAGATCAGTCCTAATGGAGTGAATACAGGCGGTTTACATACTTTCTGTTGCATTTGAGAATATTTCCTACTGCGGGTTTTGTCCAGCAATGATAATGCCCTAGTGGGAGATCAGCTTACTGCAAAATAATTGCAACCATTTTCCAGTTATTCCTACAGGATCTAAAAGGGGAGTCACCAAAGGAGTTTGGTGCAATGTTTTCATAAGTCCACCATGTATAGAAAAAAAATTCATTTCTGATTATGGCCACTCCTACATTTGGATGAATAATGAGTAATTTGTGCTATTTTAAGTGAAATTCAGTGCCACTGATAAGCTGTCTTCCAGTGTATCTCTTGATAGAGCTGATAGAAAACCTCCAGATTTCCGCGAAGTTCATCTCATCTATTTGATTTCCTAAATTTACATCCCTAGCTTCTTTTAAACTTACAGGGGAGTGTATGTCTGATATTTAAATTATTCCTTTATGTTGTGAAGAATAATTAATTATTAATTTCACAAAAGTAGTTTCACGTGGGATAATGAGTCATTTACATCCTTCTTATTTTTTAAAAATAATTTAATTGGAGTCTTCATAGACAGACAAATGGTGCCTTATTTCTAACTCAATCTCTTTGTTCTTATGTAGTATCTTATTATTGTGGAAATCGCTAACACTAAATTGATTGAGATCTTTTGTAACTTCAACTGCATTGATGTATCTCAGTTATAAAATTCTGGTTATACAATTAAATGGGGAGATACTCTATAAAAAACAAATGTATTGTTGTTTACCAACCTTGAACCATAGTTTATGTGAATCACATTACAGCCCTGATATTATCCATTTTTATAATGCTTTTTGTAGGAAAAAACATGTTGTATGTGGACATATCTTCCTCTTTTATGTTTTCAAGTTTATTATATCTTCCAGTATAAAGGAAATAATATGCTCCAGATTTGCTGCTTGACAATGTAATTTTAGAAATGGAACTCTTCACTCACAGTGTTTCTGGGATCACTATATAAATCTTTGTATTAACCCTTAATTTTCCATTTTTCTTTGTCATGGTGTTAATTTAAAAGTTTTATCTGGAACTGTTTGAAATAAATCATTATTTTCAAAGAACATAATTTTAACAGCCACAGTTCAAATCAGTATTTTCATTCCTTGGTTTTTTTTTCTGCACAGGAATTATGTTATTAAACAATTTGTTAATATTTTATAGTATTAATTCCTATAAATTTGAAGGATTTGTATTTCACCAGTATATTTAAAATATTTAATGTCCAATGTTTTTTAATTTGAGGAGACAGTTGAAAGGGCATTAATTTTGACTTTTGAAAATTCATTGTCAATCCTGATACTTCAGCAAATTCTTCCAGTTGCATCCTAAGGTATTCCATTGAATTGCTAAAATTCATAAAAGCTAACATTATATCACCAGCAACTAGATTTAATAGAGGATTTATGTCATATTTTCATCTCTTTAATGTCTTTATTGCTACAAAATGGAACTACTTTTGTATCTGTAATAAGACTTAATAAGGGATAATGAACATTCCTGCTTAGTACCTCTCGAGAGTAGAAATTGTTCTGAATCGTATTTATCAATTCCTATTTGGTTGCTGGTATTATAAATCTGATCTGCCATGTTTAAAAAAAAACACTTGCCAAACTTAAATCTTTTTAAGAATAATTTTTCTAAATAACAAAAGCTTTAGAAATATTTAATAAGCAAAGTGATAGAGAAGGCTTGTTCCTTTACAACAATGAATAACATTTAGTAATTTTTTTTTAATGGGGCAAGATATATTTCTTCCTCCAATGAAATCTGTTTCATTGAGATGTATCTTTCTTCCTTTATAATTTGAGATTGTTTACTAATGGTTCAGTATATATAATTTGTAATCAAGTTTAAGTAAAGACATAGGTCTCCAGAAAGATTTTTTAATGGATCTTTACTTGATATCGGAATTAGAGTTGTTTGAGAGCTGTGCCAGGATAACAGAAGATCTTGCTGATGCAATGATTGCATAACAACAAGAATTCAGTGTAAGAATGTCTTTTCAAATTCTTATGTGGCTCAAAGATTTTCCATGATTAATATTTTGAAAAGTGTCATCAGTTTCTGGTTTTGAAAACATAATCCAAATATTGAGCTTATAAGAAACATAATTTCAGAAACTATTTACTAATATTTTAGGATGTGAGCTTTAATATTGGTCATTGCCTTAATATTTATATATATCACCTTTTTTACTTTTAAACTTATTTGCCAATGATATTGAATTCACATTCTTAAATTTGTAATCTTTCTGCTTTTTAAAAATAAAATTTGTTTTGATATGTTGTTTCTAAAATGACAATACAGTAGCAATAGCACTTAGACTTACATATCGCTTCATAGTGCTTTACAGCCCCTCTCTAAGCGGTTTACAGAGTCAGCATATTGCCCTCAACAATCTGCGTCCTCATTTTACAGACCTCAGAAGGATGGAAGGCTGAGTCAACTTGAACCAGTCAGGATCGAACTGCTGACAGTCAGTAGAATTAGCCTGCAATAATGCATTCTAACCACTGTGCCACCACGGCTCAAACTATTTTCTTTTCTTTATTATGTTTTTTATAAATAACTCTGGGTGATGAATGTACCTCCTCCTATCTTCACAACAACAGCCCTGTGAAGTGGGTTAGGATGAGAGAGAATAACTGGCCTAAAGTCACCCCAGCTGACTTTGTGCCTAAGGCAAGATTAGAACCCACCATCTCCAGGTTTCTAACCTGATGCCTTAATCACTCACATCCCATCTTATAGTCAGTACTACTTGTTCCCTACTGTTTCCTTTTTTTAAAATAAAAATCCAAATTCAGAGTGAAATGTTTGGTTAAAAAACATTGTCCATTATATAGCAATCTAAATCTAAAACTCCAAAATCAATGAATGGTGTGTCTCCCTCCAAGCTAAATCCAGAGCATAATCTGAAGTGTATGCTATGCAATCTCTACTTAATTGGTTCAAAACTACTTTTTGAAGCCCAGATGTAATATGTTCTTGAATGAGATTGATGCCTAGCTGAATAATATATGAAGTCTTTTGTTAATGGATGCTCCAAATATCAATAAACTCATGCAGTTGCATCACACTCAGCAATCTCTTAAATACTAAAGTCTATCAACTATTTTTACGATAATTTGTTCCATCCTAAAGAGGATCAATATTTAAGGTGCATTAATGTTTAAATTGCCCCTACAATCAAATTTAAAGACAAGGTGATAATGGCTCCAAAGCATACCTTGCCAAGTTTGCCTGTTGCCTTTCATATACTCGAGCTTGTCTGTTCTATCAATGGAAAATTTAAATTGCTCACAACCAATTGTCCAATGTCCAGATGAAGCAAAGGGAACACACAGCTTTGTGTCAACATAAAAAAGAAAGCAGTAAATCTAGCAAAATCAGCATTACCCTAGCAAAGTTGCAAAAATAGTTTTCAAAGCTTATTGCTTCCTTTTACTGTATTTGTTTGAAGTCCGGGTGTTAAGAGTTGCATTGCTTTTTAGCATTCAGAATAGGATAACATCAGGTTGAACAAAATAGATGACATTAAAAAGCATATAATGAATGTTGCCTTCTTCTTACAGAAAATGCTTCACCCCAGGACAAGCCATTGATCCATCTAGGACTAGGTCAATATCATCTATTGAAACTTCTCTTCCCCATAGAAGACATTAAGCTGCAGAAGATTATTTTTCTTAACTGACAATACCTCTCTAGAGCTCCAGACATTCCTATCCCTAGACGATATTGTTATGATCCCTCCATTTGTTCCTTCTAGCCCTGCAAGAAATTATTGCAAGAAATTATCCCTTTCCCCTCCATGTTTTGCACAGTGCGGCAAGGAGAGTTGCTTTCTTGGCATTGAGTGGATCATAGGGCTGCCCTAAAGGGACAAGCTGTGTTCTCAGACTTGGCCTTCTTCCACTGAATCCAATGAGGCAGCACTGTAGTTCAGTGGTAATATTGCTTTTCAGAGAGTAAGAGACAACTTCCCTCACATGACTATAGCTGATTATCTTGAGCAAAACATACTTACAAGAACCAAAATGATTGAAAATATGAATTCATATCCCCCAACCATAATTGTATATAAAAAGTGCATTGCCTATTAAACTTCTTCCTGGACAACTTCAAAACAGATATGCTTGCATATATCAGGCATCGATCACAGTATCCTGCTTGGAAAGTTGGGAATGGAGGGCACTGTGCATTGGTGATTCTCCCCCTTCCTCCAAGGGTACCTCCAAGAAGGTAGGCGGGAAAGACCCAGCCCTAGGCCTCTGCTCTGTGGGGTGCCACAGGATTCAACTCTCTGTACTCCTGTTTATCTAAGTTCTGTCATCCATTCTGTCATCCATTCTGCCTCCTATTTATGTAACTTCTTTCATCCATCCATGAGGTCATCCATTGACATGGCATTAATTATCATCAGTAGGCCACTAATAGTTATATATCTCTGCCTCAGGCCACCCAAGTGATATTTTCAAGATGCTTTCTCAATATTTGAAGGCTAGGCAGGTATGAATGTGAATGGCCTGGCTTTGACCTTAACAGCATTGAATGGCTGTGGGTTTTAGTGTCTCCCATATCTAATGATTGTGTCATTGATTCTGTATGGGCTAGCACTCCATCTTCCAGGACTCACAAATTTTGTTGGATGAGCATCTGGAGGAACCATGAAGGTCTTTGCATGGTTACATTATGAGTAGCAGTTATACCCCTTCCTAGTTTGGGAGAAACTGCTCATTCATGCCTTAGTCACCTAATGATAGTATTGCAATGTGATCAACATGGGGTTGTCCTTGAACAGCATTCAGAAGCTTCAGCTGGTCCAGAAAGCAGCAGCACATGCAGTTCTGCACCAAAAGGCATCCACATAACACTGCTGCTACATGAGCTTCACTGAGTCTTAGTATGCGTCTAGGTGCAATTCAAAATGCTAGTTGTCAACTTAACAGCCCAATATGGCATGTGGCCATGTTCCCTGTGAGACCACCAATCTCCTGTGGTTTGGGGCCATCCCATTTGATCTGAGAAAGTACCCAAGTTGCTTTGTTCAGCCCTAGGGTCTTCTCTAATATAGCACCTGCCTTGTGAAACAATCTCACCCTAGAGATATGGACCACCATGACCCTGTTTGTTCTTTCAGAAGGCACTTCCCTCAAGCACTGAGGATGGTGATAACGTTCTGGCATGTATGCTGTTCTGTTTAATGTATTAATAAAATTATATTAGGGGATTCAATTCAGTTTATGTATATATATAATTTAGTTATGCTTTTATTTTTGTTTGCCAGCTAGAGTTTCCTGAGTTGGTGGCTATATATATTAAAAATTACACTTTGTGATTTTTCTCAGATACTGTACTACCCAAGCATGTTTCTGATTTGTTAGAGTGATATTTTCAGAGTTATCATCACTTTCACTTTGTATTCCTTCTTCCCTCAGGTCTTCTTTTTATTCTCTTTATCCTCCCCCCTTCTCTTCTTCCTCTTCCCTATCTTACTCCTCCTCCTCCCAGTTTCCAGAAATGAACTGCCCTATTATTTTTATATCTTTTTGCCTTTATTATACTATACCCATGTTGCATCACACACACATACATATAGACATATATATATATATATATATATATATATATATATATATATATATATATATATATATATATATATATATATATATATATATATATATATATATATATATATATATATATATATATATATACACACACACACCTCTAGGTGTAGTCTAGCCTTGCTACTTTATTCTTGCAATTATTTCATGTATCACAGAACTATTTTTGAAGCAAACTGGAGCAAAAAGGAGCAAGCAGAATGAAGGGGCAAGAAGAGGCTAATTGCGAAACATCAGTCAGGACACAAACTCTGTCCCTTTTGTAACTGTATTTTGACATTACATGCAAGTACATAAGCATGTATCAGGATGTCACAACAAACATTTCATCATTTTGATGAAATCTTGGCTCGTTGCAAAGACCCCTAGATGGAAAAGGCTCTTAGAGAAATTGTGTCAACTGTTCCAGTAAATTTCTTAGTTCAGGACATCCTTGACCACGGAAGAGATGCAGGAAGAAATCCAACATTAAGCTCATTGTAGTTCATCCACAGAAAAGGAGACCTGAGACATCCTCATATATAGAGCAAAAGCCAAGATTAGGGTGAATATGAGAATATACAGCATGCTGGGGTCAGTGAAACAAGTGTGTGAACTTGATAACATATACATTTACAAGGAATATGTCCAAGATAACTAGCAAAGTCCAAACATTGTCTGATTTAATTTCTTGACCAGAAGGAAATTGCCAGCAGCCTTGTAAAATTTATGTTGCCAAGGGGAAAAGCAGTTGACAGAGGAGTTAAATAAATATAAGCTTAGTATTGCTATAGTTAAGCAATTAAATTTGGTACCGGAGCTGGTAATCATTTCAACAAAAAGTTCTTAGAAACAAAACGCAATATCTTATCATTTTACAATTGATCTCTGGGCATTGCATGTATTCCTAAGATTTACATGCTGGATTTTACATCATAAAGTTAGAACCAAGTGAAAGCACAATCTGAAATATGAGTCAGGATCCATGTATCTGAATATAATAGATGGTAGTCCAACTACAACAAAGGAAAGTTCTGAGACATCCTCATCTACAGAGCAAGGAAAGAGAAATTAGTGGCTGGTTTTTCTGATTACCTGTGAAAGAGAAAGCTATTTAGCATCTATGTGTTTCGTTCATGACTTAATCTATATTCATAAAAGCTGAAGCCTCTGTGCTAAATGCAAACCCTTACGCTTTCATGTAATTTGAGTATGGTAGTTCGTAGGGATAAATAAATGTATTATTGATTTATTATGTGGCAACAGAACAGAACAGAACAGAACAGAACAGAACAGAACAGAACAGAACAGAACAGAATAGAATAGAATAGAATAGAATAGAATAGAATAGAATAGAATAGAATAGAATAGAATAGAATAGAATAGAATAGGACCTTGGAGGTCTTCTAATCCAGCCCACTGCTCAAGCAGGAGAACCTATACCATTTCAGACAAGTGACTGTCTAGCCTTCTTTTTAAAAACCTCCAGTGATGGAGCACCCATGATTTTTGAAGGCAAGCTGTTCCACTGGTTAATTGTCCTCGCTGTTAGAAAGTTTCTCCTTAATTCCAGGTTGCTTCTCTCTTTGGTCAGTTTCCAACCATTGCTTCTTGTCCTGCCGTCTGGTGCTTTGGAGAATAATTTGACCCCCTCTTCTTTGTGCAAGCCCCTCATATATTGGAATACTGCTAACATGTCACCCTTGTTTCTTCTTTTCTTAAACTAGCCAAACCCAAGTCCTTGAGCTGTTCTTCATATGTTTTAGTCTCCAGGCCTTTGATCATTTTAGTTGCTCTTCTCTGAACTTTTTCCAAAGTCTCAACATCTTTTTTTGTAGTATGGTGACCAAAATTGGTTACAGTATTCCAGGTGTGGTCTTACTAGGGTTTTATAAAGTGGTACTAATTCTTCGTGTGATCTTAATTCTATGCCTCTGTTTATACAACCCAGGATTGTATTAGCTTTTTTGGCTGCTGCTGCACACTGCTGGCTCATATTCAGGTGATCATCCACTAGGACTCCAAAGTCCCTCTCACAGTTACTGTTTTTGAGCCAGGTCTCACTTAATCTGAACTTATACTTTTTATTTTTCCTACCTAAATGTAAAACTTTTACGTTTCTCCACATTAAAATCCATTTTGTTGGATAGGGCCCATTGTTCAAGTTTGTCAAGATCTGTTTGGATCCTGAGCTTGTCTTCTGTTAGGATAATGTTGATTCCTAGCATCCATATTGACAGACTTTCTCCAACTTGATCCTGGTCCTAATCAACCTCGTCCTTTAGAACTTCCAGCAGTAACACCCATCACCACTGTAACTAAGTTAGTTAATTTTTCTGTTTCCTTCCACCTTTCTTGGCATTATAGAATATTCCATTATCATTGCATAATGTGTCCAAAGTGTGAAAATTGATTGCCTAAAGTGGATGAATTTGTTTTATGGTCTATTTATTTGTTTTCTTGGCTAGATTTCCTTGATAATCTATCACTATCAAGAATCTTCTCCAACACTAAAGTTCGAAAGTGGCAATACTTTCAAAGTTTCTTCAAAGTTCAACTTTAGTTTCCACAGGTTATCACAAGGAAAACAACTGCCTGCACAATTTTGACCTTTGTCAGTATGAACACATCAGATTCAGCATCTAATATCTTTTCCAAGGCATTCACAATTGCTCTATCAAGTGATAGTCTGAGGGATAATGCTTGTCTACTTCTTTCTTTACTATTTGATGGTTGATCCTAATAGGCAGAACTATTCATCACTTCATTGTCAATGTATTCAATTAATTTTTCCCTGCTCCTATATATTCTTTGGAATTCAAGAACCAAGTGCATCCCTCAGTCTGGAAAATCCTAAAGAAAGTACCAGAAGTAGATAAGTTGATGTTATTTTGAACTATAATTCCCATAAAAGCTACTAAAGAGACTAATATCCAGGATTGATGGAATTAGGGTCAGCATATCTAGAAGGCAGCAGGTGACCTATTCTTTGTTTTGGCTCATACTATAGACTATGTTTCACACACACACACACACACAATCCAAAGCCCATCTTGCTTTCACTCTACAGGATGTATTCATTTATTAAACTTATATGCTTCCCATCTCACCAAAGGTGACTCTAAGTGGCTTACAATCATTCAATAAAAACACCATATTAAACATTAAAACAATAACAATAATTCAACAGTGACAATTTTCCTGCCTGCTTCATGCCCCTGACTAATAATCAAACAACATCACTAGGTCTTCTACAACATATTTTATTATATTAAGTATGGGTCACTCAAAAAACTGACAAGTAATAAGAGAAAAGACATGAAAAATCCTCCCTGGTAGAAAAGGCCCTCTATTAAAGGGGTGGAAGCAGATTCAGTTCCTATTTCTAACATCTTAAGATGTTCTTGTGAACAGCAGAGGGTTCCAAATTTTTAGATTTTCAAATGAGTCAGAAAGATCTCTCTGTCATCTGAGGTTCAATCCACAAATGCCATAATTAGTTTCTTTCCAATGAAATCTTGACAAATTGATAATAGCAAAGAGCACAAATGAAACTTCAGCATTCTACAATATAGGTACCTTCAAAAGCTGGAACAGTGCAAGTTAATAATAATCAGATTGTATATATAATGGAGTACCTAAAGAAGGGTTATTGAAGCCAAGTTCATCATGAAGGTACTTCATGAAATATCCAGGCAAATCCCAGATGGCACTATAACCATCTAAAGAAAAGAAACTTGCTCTCCTCTGACTCCCACTCTTACTAGTTTAGGGTAATAACACCCAGATAAAAGATGGACCCTGAGAAAACTAACTGAAATTAGTGAGGTGACTTGAAGGTTCATAAAGTTGTAATCAGGCAGTTTATTCCCCATCTGCTTTAGGCAGATAGGTCAGCTCTGTTTGTAATACTAGAAATGAGCATATCATTTTATTAAAGAATGGGGTTGAACTTGAAAGCTGTTGATAAACAATTTAGACACTGATATTGAGAAGTCTATTTTGGACATTAACTGACTAGTCAAGGAAATGTTCTGTTTGATTGATAAATAAAAGCTATCTTGGTACAGTTCGGTCATCTGCAAACATAAATGGTCTTTATAATGATATGTTCTGAAACTTTGAAAAAAATAAACATAAATGTTAACTATAGGAAATGTCAATATCGCCAAATTTAGGAACACTAATAATTTCTTCATACTAAGTGCATGTTGTTCAATACTGTCTAATCTGTCCAACAGTAAAGAATTTTCACATTATTTGCTAACCAAGATTCTATTTTAATAGATCTTCCAAGGATGATCTGGGTCCTTTTGTTGGAAAAGGTCTCTGCCACTGAGTGGTAATCCTTTATATGAGGCTTACAAACTTGAATATTAGTGTTTAGTGATGGCTGAACCTGGGTTCAATAAGCCAGATAGTTTGTTTCCTGTTCATCCAGATTCTTGAGGCTTCTGTTTACCTTTACTTTTGGAGATGTTTAACATTGATGTGGTCACACCCAAAACCAGGCTGAGAAAAGGCGAAAGCAATTCTCAAATCGTAGCAGTCTGTATATCCTCCTAAACATGTCACAGGAGGAAGTGACTCTAAGTAATTTATTTTGTGGCATTCATTTCACACAGTCTGCACTCAAAACCAGGGTGGGGCCTACAAATGAATCACTGATTATATTGTCAATTAATCATGGCCAATGTTGGCTTCTCACCATAATAGTATGGATGCTTGAGCAATACAAGTGACTTAATATGACAAAATGTACTTTTCAGATAGAAGCCTTGTGATGAGCAAAGATGGTTCATTCTTCTAGTATTATACAATATCTAGTTTCTTTTCTTAGTCAACTCTGATACATATTGAATTTCAAGTATGCTAGATGGTTCAGTAGGTCAGGGTGGGCAATCAATTTTGCCAAGGGGCCCCATGAAAAACTGAGACTGTTGTGGAGGACCGAACTAATAGGGCTGTGAACGTGTGTAGGCATGCATGCACAAACATAAATTGAAAAAAAACCAGCAGTCTCCTTCAAAATAAAAGCAATGCAGTTGTATCGTGTGCATGGCATACACTTATTTACATTTTATTTCTAATTTCCAATTGAGTTCAGGCAGGCTGGATAGGGACAGCCAAAGAGCCAGATGTGGCCGAGGGGTCATAAAATGCCCAGGTCTGCAATAGATAGATATAATATACAGAAATATCACTGTACCCACTCCAAAGGTCTACAATCTAAAGAGAATACTGGCTCTGTGGTCATTTGAAGATAGATACATACCTTTGAAGCACAGGCTGGTCTCTTGCTTTTCAAATGGAGTGAAGAGGGTGACAACCAGGGCTTTTTTTCTCATAGAACGCTCAGAACGGAGTTCCGGCAGCTTTTTTGGATGGAACCTTGTAGGGTAGGCAAGGCGGGTTGTATGAGATGTGTGAGTTCTGGCACCTTTTTTTTTTTTACAAAAAAAGCACTGGTGACAACCATGCCTGGCATAATGGCCATACAAAAAGTTTTCCCTGTGTTGGGTTATTAGGTAGAACCAGCCATCCTAAGTCTCATCTTGTAAAGATTTTGAAGTTCTGTCCAGAACTGCCTACTTGACTCTGAATCAACTACTGGAACAAAGCACCAGCAAATCATGGCGACCTTACCACTCTTCATGTGAAATCAGAAGGAATATGATAGTAACTTTCCAAGCTAACTCTTTATTGAAAGGCATAAATCCTTGTGAAACCAAATAAAAATTATTCATGAAAAAATGCTACTGGATTCTTTCTGATTTTTGACTACCATTGATTAAGATTGTACAGCACTGTATATCAGAGGTCCCCTTTTGGGCACCAGGGACCAGTTCCATGGAGAAAGGTTTTTCCGCAGACCGGAGGGTGCATGGTTTTGTGTGCTGCCTGCATCCCTTGGATGGGGCTTTGCTTGTTTGTGCAGAATAGTTGCTGGCATGCTGCAGCCCGGTACTGGTTCACGGACTGGGGGTTGGGGACCCCTGCTCTATATGGTGAAAATGTGAGTAGGGAGAGTTCTCACGTGTCTTTGGAAGGACATCAAGATATAAATCTCCAGTACCTAATACTCTTGCAAAAGAAAAGAAAAGAAAAGAAAAAAAGCTTATAGACCCCAGTCTAAAGGAAGCTGCTTACATCTGAGTTACATTAAAAATTATGGGAGAAGTTAATGACAACCAGCTTGATTCTAAGTCTGTGAATGCTTCAGAAATTATTGGAGGAGATGCTTTGGACCTCATGCAAGGCTGAGCACAGTACTTCTCTGCTATTTATTAAACAAGCCTAACTCTTTTCGGGCTTCTGAGTGAGGATGATGCTACTGCTTTAAGTGATCCACTTATAAGGAAACTTTTAAAGAAGTGTTATATTGTATGGGGGGAGTGTTTCTGGACACACATGGTTCTTTTTACTTGGTTTTCTGCTCTTAAACTTAATTGCAAATGGTCCACAGTCATTTGGAGTTGGGCAGTCTCCAAATTTAAAAATAAACAAATGGCATCTTTTTTTCAGATTTGTAAAAAAGCCTGAAAAGGTTTGGCCTTCTTTAAAGAAGTGGATGCCCTCTGAAGCAATTCTGAATCTTTTTAAATGAAGAATTTAGAAATAGAAATAGAATTCTTTATTGGCCAAGTGTGGTTGGACACACAAGGAATTTGTCTCCAGTAGATAAGCTCTCAGTGTACATATAAGTAATAGTGATAATCATGATCATAAACAACATGAAATACATTCATCATAAATCATAAATATAACACTTCATCATAAATCATAAGATGCAACACTTAGTGATAGTCAAAGAATACTAGCTAAGCAAACAACATAAATCATACTAGGATACTAAAAAAACAATATAAATTGTAAGATACAAGCAACAAAGTTATAGTCATAAGAAGATGATAGGTAGGAAAGATGAGGAGTATCATAGTAATAGAGCTTTACTAAGTAGTTTGACAGTGTTATAGGAATTAGTTTTTAAGCAGAGTGACGGCATGGGGGGGGAACTGTCCTTGTGTCTAGTTGTTCTGTTTTGCAATGAAATAAATTTTCAATAATTTTAATGATACCCGAGTATTATTCACATTTTCTGGATTGGAGATACACAATGCTTCATCCTTCTTTCTGTTGTGTACCAATAAAAGGCAGAACTAAAATCAATGGAGAGAAATTGCAATGAATTAGATTTTGGCTCAGCATTAGGGGAAACTTCCCTTAATGTGAGAGCAATTTGAAACAGACTGCCTTCGGAGAGGGAAAAAAAAGTTTTCCTTAGCTTGGGACATTTTATAGATGCTGCGTAAGTCTCTGTCAGGGATGGTGGAGCAGCACAAAGCAGAGAATTGGCCCAAACAATGACTAAATTCCTTGGCAATTTATGTTACTAGAGTCTGTGTTACCAAAATGTGTCCAGCATTTTCAAAATTCCTTGAAATGATCGTCTCTAAAACATGCCATTTTTTAAAAGCAAAAAGTGTTCTTACAGTTAAATTATTATTCCTAATGTTTCAAGTGACTTTTTTCTCTATTGAACTCTACTTCTTTTCTATCTTTTTCCAGGATTCCCTCCTGCACAATGTATATTTTGACAGATGCCATCCAGATTAAAACAATTGATCCCCCAATTTTCCAGTAGATTGTACTATCCAATAACTCAGTATGCAACCAAAGATCATGATTCCCTACACAAGAATGATGGCATTTAAAGCATACCAAGGTGTGAAGTCAACATTTCGAATCTTCTTCCAGGAAAGAGGAGGCTGCTTATTTATTGTGAAAGCTCTTTCTCCAGAGATATGTAAGGAATGTTGAATGAACATCTATCTTATATAAAGATGAAGCAGTGGAGAAATTATGAATGGAGTTCATAATCACTCAGGTGCAATGCATGATTTGTACCAGATGTGAATGGAAATTTAGTTTTAACCTAGCAAATATTGCACAAAATTAAAAGTACAAACCCTGAATCCAGTACTGTGTTCACTAAGTATGATCTGAAGATACATACAAGTTCAAATTACTCTACCATCTTTAATGTGGAATTCATAGTTACTCATGCAACCAACATTAAAAAAAATAACATTTAAACAGGAAGCATTTGCAATTTAAGTGGCCTACAATAAGGCGGTAGAATCCATATGAACTCTTTGAGGAAAATAGGTTGCCTGAGCAAACAGGGCTAGAAGTAACTGCATCCCAAAGGTGTTGGATTGAGAGAGATAAGGCAGAGAGCATACCAGGGGAACAGAGTTCTCCAATCTCCACTTCCAATCAATTGCCCATCTTGGAAACCAAGTTACTAGAGTGCTGGTGGCCTTAGCCTATAGATGCTTATGGTTAATACTATGTTTGTCTGCAACATTGTACCTTCATCATCCATGATTTGGTGTTGGATAAAGCACTAGATCTATGGCCCTAGATTAACCATCCACTGATATATTGACCACTCTGCTGCTCACTTCCAATTTGTTGGTTTCCAGGTTGATGGTGAAGATCTGCATTTGGTGCCACCTTGGGTGTCTGCTTCAGCAAGTTTCAGGAGTTCAAGTAATCTTAAAACTCATGTTAGCAGACACACTTCGGATCTTGATTTCGTTTCTGAGCAGATTACTAGTGATCTGGAGATGGAAATGAATGTTATCACCTTACTGTCATGGTTAGATAATGCCCTCATTCAGTTACACTAGAGAGCCACACTTGACTCCATGGAACAGTGGGACCCATTTGGATGGTCCAGCTAATTGATCCAGCTAATTTCCAAATAATACTTGAAGTGTTTCTCTCCAGCAAGCATTTCTGTCTAATGCCTAGTGCAGGGGTAGGCAACCTTGGCTCTTTTATGACTCGTGGACTTCAACTCCCAGAATTCCTGAGCCAGCCACGCTGAGGGGAAAGGGAGAGGTTTCCAAGCTGAGCCATGCTGGCTGAGGAATTCTGGGAGTTGAAGTCCATGAGTCATAAAAGAGCCAAGGTTGCCTACCCCTGGCCTAGTGCATAATTGGCAACAGGAAATATATTGGGCACTGGATAGACTTTCCCCCAAATAACCAGTTCTACTTTGCAACTAAGATTTCTGAGAAAACTTCTACTCCAGGAAATGGAGCAGAAATGCCTGGAGGAGGAAGTTAGAAGCAAATCTGATCAAGTGTGGGAATGTACCCATGTCCAGTCTTACGCAGTGTTGATAAGGGAGGCAACTTCTCCTCCCTTATTGCATCAGTAGACTGACATTTCATGATCTTATTTAAGATGGCTAACTGCCTATGGATGCAGTACGGTGCAGTATCATCACTATGCTGTTGATACCCAACTTTACATTGTCTGGCAGTAAAGAAGCTAATATTGATGTCTATCAATACTATCCCAGTGTCTGGAGGCTGTAAGAGACTAGATGAAGTTTAATTCAAATAAGACAGAGCTGCTATTTCCATATCTAGATTCTCTGTCGGTACCAGTATTATCTCTGGATGGGTGGAAACTACCCATGAAGAAGATGATCTATATTTTGTAGATGCCTCTGAATTCACAGTTTCTGCCTGGATGAAAGCGAAGGCCAAGGCTAAAGAGACCTTTGTCCAGTTTCAGCTAGTATGCCAATGGTGACCCTAACTGGCGCAAGAGGATCTAGCTACAAGTCATGCTCTCATGACTTGGTACGTGCTTTATATGGATCTACCCCAATGGTGGGATTCAGCTGATTTGCACCCGTTCGGCAGAACCAGTAGCTAATTTTTTGTTGCCCAGGCCCAGAATGGACTTCCAGAAGTGGCATCCACACAGAGAACCGGTTGTTCACATATTTGAATCCTACCACTGATCTACCCTTAAAGATTTTTTTATCTCACTCCCAATGACTCTGAGTGGTTGACAAGTTTAAAAAAAAAATCTTAAAAAGAGAAAAAAACAAGAATAGACAAGAGTAAAAGTATAAACTATAGCAAAGATGACAAAAACTGGACAAGAACAAAAAAGGAATGGATCCACAAAGGTTATTAATCACCTTTGCCAATGGCCTGGGGAAAGAGTCGAGGCTTCAAGGGCATTCGAAATACCAGCAGCGAAGCGGCCATCCAGATTTCAGGGGGGAAATTAATTCCAGAGGGCAGAAACTGCTATAGAAGAAGTACACTTCCAGCCCTCTAAGTAATCAGGCCCCGTGCCATGTAGAGCTTTCTAGGTAAGGACCCGCACTTTGAATTGTACCCAGAAACAATCTGGCAACCAGTGCACCTCATGAAGCAGAGGTGTTACGTGGATATAATCAATGCATGTCAAATGCTTTTCACTGACCAATTGAAGCTTATGGCTAATTTTCAAGAGCAGCCCCATACAGAAGGCATTGCATCACGATGGGCTCGGATTCAGAGTCAGAAGAGGAGATGGCCAATGAGCAGCTAGCGCCAGAGCCAGCTTCAGAAGTGCCAATATTTTTAAATAAAAAAATAAAAATAAGATAAGACTTTAAAACTGAACAGTGGAGAGAACTAAAAGGAACAAACGACTACAATGAAAGGAGAAGAACACTCAGACTTGACTTACAAATATAGAATGAAGCAAAAATATTTTAACATTGGACATATTGAAGGATATTTGTGAACAACAGACTCAGGAATTAATTTTAAGATATTATAGTTATATGGTGTTTAAAAGATGTTAAGGAAGAGAAAAAGTTTCTACCAGACAAGACTGAGACTGATTTGAACATGAATTTGCAATAGTGGAGAATATGAATTTTGAAAGTGAATTTTAAATGACAAGCTACAAGAATAATATGGAAAAAGATGCTCTGTTGGACATACAAAGGAAATCTGCTGATGTCTTAATAATTAAAAGGTATATTAAAATAACAAACCAAGAGAGTGACCTGGATAATTTTCCATTAGATTTACAAAAAAAAAGAGGACTGTAAAAACTTTGAAGAATTTTGTTAGAAGGAACAAAGAAAAAATGAAAAGAAATCAAGTTCTAGGACATACATAACATATAAGTGCAAACAAGTGAATAA
The DNA here is from genome assembly GCA_023970755.1 of Azemiops feae. NCBI lineage: Eukaryota > Metazoa > Chordata > Lepidosauria > Squamata > Viperidae > Azemiops > Azemiops feae. Next base: position 5,065,775 of record JALGBA010004168.1, on the reverse strand, counting down.
AAGTGCAACAGAAAAAAAAGGATGTAGAGTAAATATGTTGTGGCAACAATAACCAGTTACAATTGTACATATAATTATTTAATACAATATTTTTCAAGTATATACACTTACGCATTTGTATGACTATCTTGCTTTTTAACCACTGTCCTTTGTATAAATTTATCCTGTTCTCCCTTATAGAGTCAATTGATAATGAGATGGGTGGCATATAAATTTAATAAATAAATAAATATCCATACAAAGTCTGCATCTATAGGCAATCTGCTTACAGATAGTAAGTGTAGTCAAGTCTTCAATGTACTGGATAAATGGGGCCATACATTTATTTTTCTGATGTTGCAGAATCAATCTTTTAGCTGTTATAAAAGCATATAGAATCCATTTATGTTGCCCAGTTGTCAAATTCCATGTGCTAAGTATGTAATTCAAGAGAATATCTTCTGAAAATTTGTTACACGTTCATATTTGTGTAGTCCTCCACCTTCTCTGAAAATTCAGTAAGTATAAGTCATTGTAAAAAACACATTTTTAAAGAAGCATTGTCTTTATTACATCTCCAACAAAATGCTTTGTTACAATTAATTCTGACTATTATTTTTTGTTGTATGAGTCATACTTTAAGGTCCATTGACACTCTAGATATAGAAGCTAAGATATTCTCCAATTGTCTTGGCAATAATAAATATCTATAGAAACTAATACAATAGTAGCTTTTTTAGTTTTAAAAGGTTTAACCAGTAGATCTTGTATCTTGGGAGTCTCAGAAGCTAAAAATGCTTCTGGTCCAAACAATATTATAAACAGATGATGTAGCTATATAAATATTGCCACCGGCTTTCATCTGATTGATGATATTTGTCTCTTAGCACAGCATATGTTAAAAATTCATCCTCATCATCTGTCAATAGGTCCACAATCAAGATCCCAACTTTCATCGAATTTTTCCATATCACTATCTTTTTCCCAATTTTAATGTTGGCTATCCCCATTAAGTAAATTTAGCATGGGAAAAAGGATCAAATCTTTTTTAAAAAATACTACATTCCATAGCTTTCTAACTGGCATGACTGTTTCCAGTAATGCTAGAGTTCTATTGTATTGAGATTCTAATACTGGCCAACCAACTAAAGGTATTACATATGTGTATTCCAAAGTTGCCCAAATCATAAAATTAACATCAATTCTTCATTTCCAGTATTTAATACTTGACAATACACAAGCTTGATCATAGACCTCCAGATTCAGAAAAGCTAATTCTCTGTCATTAATTGGTAATTACATTTTCTGTAAAGATATTCTCGGAATTGAAGCACCCCATAAAAATGTTCTAAACAGTTTATTTTCTGAAAATATTTTCCAGATATTTGAACAGGAATTCCTTTTAGAATATAAATTAATCTGGAAATAATATTCATTTTGACAGCATTCATCTTTTCTCAAAGAGTGAGGTTCAGGGGTTGCCACAAAGAAGAGGGAGTCAAGCTATTCTCCAAGGCACCTGAGGGCAGGACAAGAAGTAATGGATGGAAACTAGTCAAGGAGAGAAACAACCTGGAACTGAGGAGAAACTTCCTGACAGTTAGAACAATTAACCAGTGGAACAACCTGCCTCCAGAAGCGGTGAATGCTCCAACACTGAAGTTTTTAAGAAGAGACTGGACAGCCATTTGTCTGAAATGGTATAGGGTTTCCTGCCTGAGCAGGGGGTTGGACTAGATGACCTCCAAGGTCCCTTCCAACTTTATTATTATTATTATTATTCTTATTATTATTCTTATTATTATTATTATTATTATTATTATTATTATTATTATTATTATTATTATTATTATTATTATTATTATTATTATTATTATTATTATTATTATTATTATTATTATTATTATTATTATTATCTCCCATCTATCCATAACTGAAGAAAACTCTTTATATATTTTATTAATGTCACATGTTACTAACTGAGTTAGATCTGAGTTATATCTTTTGGTATAAATATTTAATGAATACAGAATTGATATATTGATATATCTTAAATGGAATAACCAAATTTTCACCTATCGGCATCCATTCTGATTTGGACCAGTTAATGGATTATCCTGCTATTTTACTAAAGATATCTATTTATCATTTGCATTGACACTGGAATAGTGATGTGAGATTTAGAAATAAACAGAAGAATATCATCTACAAAGAAAATGAGTGTTAACTAAAAAGTTGCTAAGGTTTTGGCCAATTATTTAAAGCAAAAGAAAGACAGGGCAATGATTCCAATTATTAGAAGTGAAAGAGATGAAATATATAAAACTTCAAAGGCCACACATTGTCAATATGCTACAGTCTATTGAGAACTATACAGGTAATCCTCAACTTATAACAGTTTGTTTAGTGACCGTTCAAAGTTACAACAGCACTGAAAAAAGGCAACTTATGACCGTTTTTCACCCTTACAACTGTTGTAGCATCCCCCTGGTCATGATCAAAATTCGGACGCTTTGCAACAGGCTCATATTTATGATGCTTACCATGTCCCGGCGTCATGTGACCACCTTTTGTGACCTACTGACAAGCAAAGTCAACGGGGAAGCCAGTTTCACTTAACAACCGTGTTACTAACTTAACAACTGCAGTGATTCACTTAACAACAGTGGCAAGAAAAATCTCCAAGTGGGGCAAAACTCACTTAACAACTGTCTCACTCAGCAACAGAAATTTTGGGCTCAGTTGTGGTCGTAAGTTGAGGACTACCTGTATTCAGTTAGACACTGAAAAAGCTTTTGACAAAATATATAGGCAGCATATGTTTGATGTATTAAATAGGTTTGAATTTCCTTTGAAATTCATAAAATGGATCAAAATATTATAAGAATCGTCCACGTCAACAGGAAAGGTTAGTAGCATATTTTCTGCTACTTTTCCATTATATAGCAGAACCAGATAAAGATGTCCAGTTTCACCCTTCCTTGTAGATACAGTATTTATGTGGAAGCCTTGTCTTGTGCTGTTAGTCAATATAAGGAGATTTATGGAGCAATGTATAATTTAGTTCTGAATTGTAATCTTTAAGAAAATTACTATTAAGAAAACTAAAAATGAATTAATTGGCTAATTGGAAGGAGAGGAATGCCTGTTAGCCCTGAATATCCATTAAGTACAAACATTTTCCTCTATGGTAATTAACACTGTTTGTGTAATGATGTCACTTTGCAAATTACAACATAAGCTCATTGCATAAATGATGTACATGTAAAATACTTCAGGTTAAATTTAAGGGTCTCTTCTGGACCACTTTGCATGCAATGGACTTATTTATTTCAAGGATATAGCATGAGATAAATGCCCATTGCACCAGAAGTCTGCTCAAAAGGGGTCTGCTGAGGGTTTGTTTCTGGGTTTTTGTATTTGAATATACATTCCCATAGAAACTAATGTGGATAGAAAATATGTGGATATACATTCTCTGCTGGTGACTGTCTTGCTATTAATATCTAAGAAAGCCACAAAGGCAGGGTAAAAGCACAGCTGGCAGTGAGCTGTTCACATCTGGATTTTGTCTTTACTGGCCATTAGATTTCTTCTTAGGCAGGAATCTCCTATGCCTTGCTCCAAAGAATCATGTCTTTATTGTTCAGCCGCACTGCAAAGATTATATATTTAATGTCATGAAAGAAATATAAGACATAATACTGAAACAACTAGCTTGTGTTTTCATTTGTATATGTACAATACTGTGAGATCCCAGCTGCCAGTTCTTCCCAAGTACCTAGGATGTCATAATATATCAGTGTAGTATATGTGCAGATTCAAGTAGATTGGTCTTTTGTAATTGACAGATAGGCATTTTATCAATGAGCAGATTTGCTAAGTGTAGTACAGGGGTAGGCAACCGCTCTTTTATGACTCGTGGACTTCAACTCCCAGAATTCCTGAGCCAGCATGGCTGGCTCAGGAATTCTGGGAGTTGAAGTCCACGAGTCATAAAAGAGCCAAGGTTGCCTACCCCTGGTGTAGTACAAGATTTTTTGTTATGGTACCCAGGGCGAGACCACCACATATACCTTTTATGACATAATCTTTCAACTTTGATTTTCGGATCTTGATACTTTGTGATCTTCTCTAGTTCTTTGTCCTCTGCTCTACTATCCCCTGGTATTGGCACATGAAGTATCCACACTTTCTTCTTTTCAACAACAGTTAAATTTGGTGTGTTATGTGCCAAGATAATTTCTACAGATATTCCAGTGAATCATTTTGGTGTGTTATTTATTCCTTTGTTTATAATCAGATGCATGATGCTCACAGCTCTTGCATGAGCTAAGTATACGATCCATTGTTTCTTCTGCTTCTTTGCACAAGCTGCACTTTGATTACTGTAACTGATGATTTTTCAATTCAGACCTTGATTGCATTAGTATTATTACTTATTAAATTTGTATGCTATCCAATTCTGAATGACTCTGGACAGCTCACAACAATCAAAGAAAGAAATTACAATAAAATTAATAAGATAAAGATAAAAGATGGTAAGCATGACAGTCCAGATGGACAGTCCAGAGATGAAATGATAGAAGGTGTTGAAGCCACAGGAACCTTGGGGGGGAGTGATCATGCAATATTGGAATTCAAGCCATTCTGGAAGCACAAGCAATAGAACACAGTCAAACTAGATTTTAAGAGAGCTAATTTCAATAAACTTAGAGAGAGCTTGAGAACGATTCCATGGATGAGAATCCTCAAGGGAAAACAACTCAAGAAGCTTGGGAAATTTTGAAAAATGAGATAATAAAAGCCCAATCTAGCACAATACCAACAAAGAAGAAAAACAACAGCTCTCAAAAGAAACCAGCATGGCTGCATAAAGAACTCTCTGATAAATTGAAAGATAAAAAGGACAAGTATAAAAAGTGGAAAGAGGGGCACATAACTAAAGCAGAATATCAGCAAATAGTCCGAGCCTGCAAAGGTGAAGTGAAGAAAGCTAAGGCTCAAAATGAACTAAGGCTTGTGACCAAAGTCAAAAATAACAAAAAAAGCTTCTTTCAACATGTAAAAAACAAGAAAAAAGTTAAGGAAATCATTGGTCCATTAGTGGAGGAAAGTGGCAAGAAGGTGACAAGCAAAAGGGAGAAAGCATAACTATTTAACTCATTTTTTGCATCTGTCTTTACACAAAGGGAAAAAACAGTCCAACCTACCAAAAATAGTGCCATAAAAAACAGAATAGAAACGCAAGTTAAGATAGGCAAGAAAACGGTAAGTGAGCACCTGTCCAGCCTAGATGAGTTCAAATCACCAGGACCAGATGGATTACACCCCAGGGTTCTCAAGGAATTGGCAGATGTAATCTCAGAACCATTGAACTATATTTTTCAAAGATCCTGGAGCACTGTGGAACTACCGGAGGACTGGAAAAGAGCTGATGTAGTTCCCATCTTCAAAAAAGGGAAAAAAATAGATCCAGGAAACTACAGACCTATCAGCCTGACCTCAATACCTGGGAAGATTCTGGAAAAGATAATCAAACAACAAATCAGCGAACACCTAGAGACAAACAAAGTCATTACTAAAAGCCAACACGGTTTGTCAAAAATAGATCATGCCAGACAAATCTTATTGCATTCTTTGACCAAGTGACAAAATTAGTAGACCAGAGGAATGCTGTGGATATAGTTTACTTGGACTTCAGTAAGGCATTTGATAAAGTAGATCACAACCTACTACTTGATAAGATAGAAAAATGTGGGTTAGACAGCATCACCATCAGATGGATTCGTAGCTGGCTGATCGGCCGTACTCAGCATGTGGTCCTCAATGGAACTGCATCTACATGGAGGGAAGTGTGTAGTGGGGTGCCCCAGGGCTCTGTTCTAGGCCCAGTGCTCTTCAACATCTTCATCAACGATTTGGATGAGGGGATAGACGGGGAACTCATCAAATTTGCAGACGACACCAAGCTGGCAGGAATAGCCAACACTCCAGAAGATAGGCTTAAGATACAGGAGGATCTGAACAAACTGGAACACTGGGCGCTATCTAACAAAATGAAATTCAACGGTGAAAAAAGTAAAGTTCTACATTTAGGCAAGAAAAACCAAATAAACAGGTATAGTATCGGTGGTACCTTGCTCAGTAGTAGCAACTGTGAGAGGGATCTCGGAGTCCTAGTGGACAATCAGTGTGCTGCAGCTGCCAAAAAAGCCAACACAGTGTTAGGCTGCATTAACAGAGGGATAGAATCAAGATCACGTGAACTATTAATACCACTTTACAATGCTTTGGTAAGGCCACACTTGCAATATTGCATCCAGTTTTGGTCACCACGATGTAAAAAAGATGTTGAGACTCTAGAAAGAGTACAGAGAAGAGCAACAAAGATGGTTAGAGGTCTGGAAGCTAAAACATAAGGAACGGTTGCTGGAATTGGGTATGTCTAGTTTAATGAAGAGAAGGACGAGGGGGGACATGATAGCAGTGTTCCAATATCTCAGAGGCTGCCACAAAGAAGAGGGAGTCAAGCTATTCTCCAAAGCGCCTGAAGGGAGGACAACAAGCAACGGATGGAAACTAATCAAGGAGAGAAGCAACTTAGAACTAAGGAGAAACTTCCTGACAGTTAGAACAATTAACCAGTGGAACAACCTGCCTCTAGAAGCGGTGAATGCTCCAACACTGGAAGTTTTTAAGAAGAGACTGGACAGCCATTTGTCTGAAATGGTATAGGGTTTCCTGCCTGAGCAGGGGGTTGGACTAGATGACCTCCAAGGTCCCTTCCAACTTTGTTGTTGTTGTTGTTGTTGTTGTTGTTGTTATTGTTATTATGTGTGGGGTCTCATTCTCCCTCACTAAGGCCTGAGTGAAGAGGCACATCTTCACATCTATATCTGTCTGTCTGTCTGTCTGTCTGTCTGTCTGTCTGTCTGTCTGTCTGTCTGTCTCTATCTATCTATCTATCTATCTATCTATCTATCTATCTATCTATCTATCTATCTAATCTGTCTACTGTATCTATCTAATCTGTCTACTGTATCTATCTATACCTATCTACATCTACAGTATCTATAGCTATCATCTGCTCATCTATCTATCTATCTATCTATCTATCTATCTATCTATCTATCTATCTATCTCTATCTGTTTACTGTATCAATCTATCTATCATCTGCTGTATCTATATCTATCTATCTATCTATCTATCTATCTATCTATCTATCTATCTATCTATCTATCTATCTATCTATCTATCTATCTATCTATCTATCTATCTATCTATCTATCTATCTATCTATCTATCTATCTATCTATCTATCTATCTTTATAGACTTCCCTAAACATTTCTGGGTAATTCTTCCATTCCTTCAAACAGAGCTCAAAGTTGTTTAAACTAGGCAGGATTAGTTTGTATGGTAGATATTATATCAGAATACATTTTAAAATATAATTTATGGAGAGTCATTCAAGAAGCAGATTCATATTGTCTTTTGGACATATATGAATTTCTACATTTTCAGTATGAAGTTTGGAGATCTTTCATTTTACCTGTGTTCTTGTGTAAATGGATGTAACATTAAACCACCATGCTATGTTCATATAACAAATTTAACTTGAAGTGATGCTGCATTTCCACAATGTGCTAATACGTTTGACTAATGTAAATAGGATGTTGGGGTGAGCGGGAGTGGATTGGAGGTGCTAGTGTGTTATGAATTTGATTAGATTATTGTTCAGTACATTGAACAAACTCCAAAAATGGGTTAATTCCTTAATTCATGCAAGTATGTTGCATAGATCAAATACATTTGGCATGATCCAACAGGCTTTTCTTACATTCTTAGAATTTTAGCAGCTAATACTTACTTGGATTTCTTCTGGAATAGTGGTTTGTGATTAATTTCCTCACCAATGATGACATAGCTGACCACATGGCTGAATGTTCTCCGTGTGATTTATCATTTGACACACAGTGAAGTCTGCTTACCCAGCAATTCCCAAGTGAAGAAGAAATGCAAAATAAAAATATATTCTAATGCAATGTTCAGCTCTGGTTTATTAACAGCTCTTGTTGTTATTTTCATTCATAATTCCTAAAACATATTGGAATATTACATCCAGTTTTGGTCACCACAATGTAAAAAAGATGTTGAAACTCTAGAAAGAGTACAGAGAAGAGCAACAAAGATGATTAGGGGACTGGAGGCTAAAACATAAAAGGAACGGTTGCTGGAATTGGGTATGTCTAGTTTAATGAAGAGAAGGGCAAGGGGTGACATGATAGCAGTGTTCCAATATCTCAGAGGCTGCCACAAAGAAGAGGGAGTCAAGCTATTTTCCAAAGCGCCTGAAGGCAGGACAAGAAGCAACGGATGGAAACTAATCAAGGAGAGAAGCAACCAAGAACTAAAGAGAAATTTCCTAACAGTTAGAACAATTCATCAATTCAACCTGCTTCCAGAAGCTGTAAATGCTCCAACACTGGACAGTCATTTGTCTGAAATGGTATAGGGTTTCCTGCCTGAGCAGGGGGTTGGACTAGATGACCTTCCAGGTTCCTTCCAATTCTATTATTATTATTATTATTATTATTATTATTATTATTATTATTATTATTATTATTATTATTATTATTATTATTATTATTATTATTATTATTATTATTATTATTATTATTATTATTATTTTCTAGTGGAAATAATAATTATTATAATAGTTATACCATTATTCGGGTAGCAGTTTTTTTTAGCAGGATTTTTTTCCCAGGTTGAAATTTTCTTTGGCTTTACCGGGAGCCAGGATCTGAACCTGTGATTTTCTACATATGGCCTATTACTTATGTTTGATACAGTGGGTCACTATTATTTCAGCTCATTCAGTATGGAACAAGTTGATGACTAATGATTAATCCATAAAGGAAACCTTGAAAGAAGACTGCCCGAGATAGAAGTCATAAAACAAGAAAGGCAACTACTTTTATGAGTGGAAAAACTGGCAATACTTAATATCCATTCAGCATTGCAGTCTACGAACACTAACTGGGGAATAGGAGGAAGTCTCCCAACGCAACAGAAGGATCAGAGGGTGTCAAACTGCTGGCCCGCGGGCCGGTTTCATCATACCGAAGCCGGGCAAACCCCATTGCCGGCAATGCAAAAAGAGTCGCAATACGTCACGACACGTCACGTGATGTGGCAAGTTTGACATCCATGTAAATTAGAGGATCACCTAATTTCCAGGAAGAAGGTCACGGATTGCATCAGAGAAGATATCCTAATAAGCTGCTACAATTCCCATGATTCCCAGTCAGCAGGATACTTGGGGAAAATAAATATGTACTCCAAACATCTGGAAGATTTCAATATAGAAATATATGTTATAGACCACACTGAGTTTCACAAAGCACTTGCCCACTTTGATGGGATACATTTTTCTTTCTCCTTTTGCCTACTTTTGTATTGACTGGAAACTGTTAAGCCCAGTACAATATTTAAAGCCCCCAACTATTGACATGTACTCATATTTCCCTTACTGGAACATTTCCAATGGGAAATAATACATCTAATAAGCTGATAGTAATGAGAATGCATTTGGCTGAAGCCACCATCCCAGTCTACTGTAATTAGTCTGCATGTTAGTTACATAAGGCTCAGTTAGAATCACAACTTTTCTCATCACATGAGCTTAAAGAAAATGATTGTGATGGAGCTTATTATGCAATTTCTTTACTGGATTAGGAAAATTGCTCATAGTTGGTTGTCTTGCATAATATGTTTGGCAGTGCATCAAGTAACATTGTCTCCTCAGAATATGCTGCCTTGGAGAATCAGTGCAAAGCAGGAACAGATGCTGGGTGTTTTAGTCCCTTAAATGCAACCTTCCCAACTTCAGTCATGGAATTCCTGGACCTTATTGCATCGTCTCATCAGCTGTCACCCTCAAAGTAGGATGGAACTGTTACTTTTAAGCCATCTAGTTGCTCCCATCTCTTTTTTTAGTTGTATTCTTTCCTTTTCTCTTCTTCTTTTTGAACTAACCCTCTGCAGTTAAGATACTAGGCTTGTCAACCAGAAGACTGACAGTTCGAGACCCAAGCACTGCGCCACAGGGTGAGCTCCCATCCTCGCTCCAGCTCCTGCCCACCTAAAAGTTTGAAAGCATGCAAATGCAAGTAGATAAATAGTTACCCTTCAAAGGTAACAGTGTTCCGTGCGCCTTGGCATATAGTCATGCCAGTCACTTGACCATGGAACCATCTTTGGACAATGCTGGCTCCCTTAGCTAAGAAATGAAAATGAGCACCGCCCCATAGAGTCAGACACAACTGGACAGGGGAAATCTTTACCTTTACCTGATACATTACAGTCGTGCCAGTGATAGTCATCTTAGGTTGGATGCAGTCTAGTCCTGAATCCTTATTTACTAGCTGAATTTTTTGGGATGAGAAGATAGATCTTTCTAGACTAGTCTCTCTCTCTCTCTCTCTCTCTCTCTCTCTCTCTCTCTCTCTCTCTCCCTCTCCCTCTCCCTCTCCCTCTCCCTCTCATATATGTGTATGAGAGAGAGAGATTTCACAACACCCAGGGCTTTTTTTCTCATAGAACGCCCAGAACGGAGTTCCGGCACCTTTTTTGGATGGAACCTTGTAGGATAGGCAAGACGGGTTGTATGACATGTGTGAGTTCCGGCATCTTTTCTTTTTACAAAAAAAGCACTGCACAACACTATAATAATATGTGTGTGTTTGTGTATGTGGTCCATATGTTGAATACAACCATGATTTGTTGCATAAACTACACTCACTGAGTTCATATATCATGGCATGCGCTAAGCCATGATTTATAAACCGAAATAACTGGTTTCACATAATACCCAATCCCAACAAAAATTACTTAATCTTTGACACAACCAGTTAATATTCGTTCTAGGTGCATGGAGGGGGAGGAATCTTTTTCATCTTTTGTGGGAAACAGAGGCAATTTCCTCAGTATTAAATCCCAATTAATTTAATCTAATTTACTTCAAATTGGACATGGAAGGTATTTTGCTTTCAGGCATAACAAACTGCCTTATTGTTTTGAAGATGTATAAAAGTACCTCCATTAACTATGCTTTTAATGTTCTGATGCCATTTTTCGGGTTGCACAGTGCATTCGTCTTTTTATTTTGGAGTTAAAATACATCCTAATGTAATTATACTTGAGTTAATTTGTCATTTTAGAAAAGAGGAAGAAGGTCTGCAAAAACAAAAGGAAATAATGTTAAACTATGAAAGAACCAGTAAGACCTGGAAAATACAATTAAAATATGTTTCTCCCCTCCTCAAATATTTTGCCATTAGTAATCCTTCACAGTGTACTCTTACATGAAGAATGCAAGCTATTTCCTGTGTAGAAATGCTCATTTAGAGACTTGTGATGATCTGGATTTCTTAGCTGCCAAATTTGGGTGTGAATTTTAGCAGCCCCATTAAGCAACAACATCAACTCAAGATGCTCACGAGATCCAGGATTCACAGGAGACCTTTTGCTGTCCGATGAAGAGAGGCCCAAGTGCCCACTAGCCAAGACCACCTAGCTTAGTTTGGCTTCCAAAATAGAATATTCCACCATCTCCTCATCTTTATGGCAATTAAAAGAGTAATTCCCATTTTTACACCCAGATTCAGCTTCTTGAGGCAGTTTCCTTGTTCTGCCGGTGGCTGGATCAATGTCCTATGTTATCCCCTTTCTGTCCAGAAAGGCAAAATTAGCCAATGTTTTTCCTTGGACCCACAAAATAAGAGACACAAGACAGGCAACAGCCATCAGGGTTAGATGGAGTTATTTTATTTAAAAGGCTATGTCGAGAGGAAAGACATTCCAGCCCTGCCTCCACAGACAGACACGGTTTATATCTGAACTCTTAATCACAAATGATAACCTTAGAAAAGACTCCTGGAGTTTCCCAACTGCAATTCCTGGAGAAAAGAGGTTGACTGCTTAATTTCTATATATGTATCTGGTCTCAGCTACAGCAGGATAAACTTTCCCTGTGCGAACAGAGTTTGCGCTGCCCATTTTGTGCTAAGGTTAATGAGAAAATCAACTCATCTCATTTCATCTCTTTTCTTTTAAGTGCCTTCAAGTCAGTTTGGACTCCTGGCAACTGCTGGGACAAATCCCTGCAACTTTCTTGGCAAGATTTCAGTCGTGCTTTGCCATTGCTTCCTGCCTAGGGCTGAGAGAGAAGGATTGGCTTCATGCCTAAGGCAGGACTAGAACTCACACTCAAAGTTTCTAACCTGGTACTTCGGCTACTGTACCAAATTGGCTGTCACATCATCTCACACCTCTTACGGTTTACCACTATTTATTTGTTACATTTATTTATTACATTTGTTTGCTTCTATCTCGGCACAAGGCAACCAACTACAGTTGGTCAAAGACACATGCCCCCTAGTCTTCATACACCAGCATATTGCCCAACTGGATCTTAAAATTTGTATTGGTGGTTCTGAAGAGCACTTTTAATATACACAAGATTCTTTTTCTGGAATATTTATATATGCCTGATCACAAAGTCTTGACCACTCAGTAGACCTTAATTAAAGTGGCCTTTCCTAAGACCCCCTAAGAAGGGTCTTATTTTGGAATGGCTACCTACATTTTATATAAACAAAATGTTGTAGCAGGAAGGGGAAGCAAGGGATAACTAAGTTCCCCATGCCACGGTCCCTGAACATGTAGAAATCTACAGTATATCGTGCCTTCATACTTGGTGAGCCAACCTATGGTAGACGAGCCACTATGAAATCTAAAGAAGACTACAGTGAGACTCAACATCCAAGCAAACATATCACATTAATGGAAGCAAATCCAGTTCCCATCAATACTTCTATTTTAATGTCTTGCCAATGTTTTGCATTACAACCCTGACATTGCTGGCCCTCAGGTTAACAGAACCTATAACTCACTTCTGGGCCTCATCTACTATTCAAAGAAAAGTATTGGGGAGATCTTCAACAGCTAATCAAATGAGTTATATACATTTCATGCACTGCTCTGATATGCTGTACTTGGGGGTGCAAAGATAACTTTAACCGTGAACACAGCATACCAAATGAGGGTATACTCTAATAAAGAGCTACGCTTGGTCCCCACTCTTAAAGTCTCAGAGCTTACTAATTCCATTAAGATGCCCCTCTTTTGCCAAATGTTTAATTATTGGATGAATTTAATCTATATTTTTAACTTTTTAGATTCTGTTTCAATTTGTATTTTTTTAAGCTTCCTTGAACCTATCTATCAAATAAATAAATATTGTGTACAAGAAAGTATATTAGCACTATTGGCAAATAAATAAAGCATCAAATGAAAACATTATAGAAAGGCATCTAATGTGAAAAAATATATCTAACATTTGTATTATAATTACATGTTTCCTGTTATGTGTAATTATGTGCTTGGGAAAAAATGCTGGAATGGAAGAACTTATGAAGACACATAACTGACTTGGCTCGGGCTTACATTGCTCTGTACACCAGATATTCCAATAATTACAAGCAACCCTTGTGCCTCTCAGTTTTGAATATCTTCATGTGTTCCATGTGTGCAAACAAAGTTAGCTTTTATTTGTTTTGTTGTCCTTTTGTTATGCATTTGTTTTGTGGGGCTGCAGCAAATCCACTCATATTCCAATAAAATCCCTGCTTTTTAATTTAAAAAAAAAATAACATGGGGGAGTGTCTGCTTTTCTAAAGTATGTTTTTGTGCAGTTTGGCCTTTAGGAGGACTGAACCTTTCATTTGAAAGGTTCCTCTCTAGGCCCAACAGTTTATCATTCAGAGTCTCAACAGTATGATAGTGATTTATCACTCTCGAGGTGCACATTAACCATTTTTGCCTTTTAGACCTTATACGAATTCCTGCTTTCAAATGAAGAGGTAGATAGATCACCATGGAATATTTTGGAGTTGCAAAGATCGCTTTAGGCATTTTATGAATAACCAGGAGAGAGACAAGCATTGCTGATGAGAGAAGCCTTAGAGGAAAGGTTGGCTCCATTTTTTTACTTGAGTCAGAAGGGTGACTAAAATAAAGCAGGCTGATGCTGGCAGAAAACAGAGATTAAGCAGATGGTCCAGAATAGTTTTACCTTTCACAAACAAAATCAGGGATTTTTTGTTATGCCTGAAATCTAGATGCTGACAAGTGAATCTGTGGTAACCATGCAAGGCAGATTGAACAAATGAAGCAATGATCAAAATCACCAAACAAAACACCTCTTTGGATCTCAATGCAAGAAATATTTTGCAGAAGAGAAACAGACAAAGACAAATTGTTAACGTACCAGGAATTACTGTACTGGAGAATCACCAAGAGGAATGTAAAATTAAATTAATGGAGAGCAATTAATGGCAGAACAATATAGCTGTCAATGGTTTTCCTATTTACAGTTATCAGAAAGATATAAATTTGATAAAAAGACTTATTGTATGGAGCAAAGAAAGCCAAAATTTGAAGTGCGATTGTGCACAGATGACTATATAATTGCTAAAATGTACAAACTTTTGTTGAAATTTGAAATGGAAAAACAGGCTAAATAATGCATGATAAAGTGGGCTGAGAATTTTGATTATAGTATACAAATGGATCAATGGGGAAATATATGGTCTAAAGGGTTGAAATTTACATTATGTTATGATGATAAAGAGATTTTTTATAAAAAGATGTATTGTTGGTACATGACACCAGAGAAATTATCTAGAATGTACAAAGGCTCTTCAAATGTATGTTGGAAATATGAACACTATGATGCTTGGTGGATATGTAAAATAAAATTTAAAAATTGGATTCAAACACACTTTGATATCAAGGATTTTAAAGATTAATATTCGATTGAAGTCAGAACTCTTCATATAAAGGTTTGAATGATATACACTTAGAAAATTGTCATAGAAAATTGTTTCAGTATATGATGATTGAGGCAAGATTATTGTATGAACAAGAAGATGGGAGATCCCACACTGCATAGAAGTGCAGTGGGTGAAATTGACAGATCTTGCTGAAATGACCAAACTGACTTCTTTGATTAGATAAAGATCATTAGTGATATTTACCAATGACTGGAAATCCCTTATAAATGTTTGCATTAAAAAGAAAAATAACTTATGTTTTTAATGATTAGAAAGAATAGGTTATAGAAAGAATTATGATGTAATCTTAGATTTGATCAAGAGTCGTATATATAACTGCCAAGAGGAAGATCAGAAGCCATTTCTTTATAATTCTTTTTATGTGTTGTTTTTTAGTTTCTCTTTCTTTTTTCTCTTTTCTTTCTTCTTTGTCTTTTTCTCCTTTTCTCTTTGCTTTCATACTTACATGTGAATTTATATATAATCTTTTAATAAATACTATTTTATAAAGAATATGAAGAACCAAACAGGTATGAAATAAATCAACATGACTCGATCTTTCTCAGATTGCCAAGGCTGCTATCTCTTTTGTGGGGGGTGAGCAGGTATGACTTTTGGATTGTTGTTAGACATTAACCCTAATTTAAATCTGTCCCTAAAAGTAGATCACCAGATGCAATGAGCCTGTCCCACATAACGAATTACTTGCCAGTAACTCCTGTCACTATTTTGATGGCCACTTTCACCTTAATGAGACATTTAGCAATATAATAATAGTTTTAAAAATAAATACTGTAACTCAAATAGAACTGCCATATAGTTTATCATACTGGATATGTCTGAATCCAAGGAAGGTATATTCTGAAAGCTTTGTTGTTGACAGATATTGTTTTGCAGTATTTGCTCCCAACAGAATTTCTGCTTGGTATGGACAATGTTGACAACATAAACATAAGCCACACATACGTGTAAATGTATGTAAAAGTAGGAGGTATTTTGTGTTTGTTTATCATCTTTGCACAGTGAACTCCGAATGCTGTTGTTCCAGTTTGCTTTTGAGCCTGTTAATACCCAAAGCAAACCTTTACGTATCTGGTTGTTCATAGCTTTGGACCTTGATAGGTATTCAGTGAAAAATAAGAATGAATTAAACAAAACATCACTGGCTTTTTGCTGACAAATCCCCACTCTCTAGTCCAGCTCAGGCCGAAAAATATGTTTCAGAGACTCTTCTGTTTTGCTGACTCCCGTGGTGATCATGGTTTCTTTCCTTCTTGTTTTTTTTTTTGTTTCTCTCTTGTTTCTTCAGAGCAATCAAGGAGATGGAATTGCTACAGATCCACTCACTAGCCAGAAAGCAGACTCTGTCCCTCTATTTATCAGTGTAGCTGGACTTTGAAATCACTCCTACCTGTAAGGACTATGATACCACAAGCTCAAGCAGAGTTTACTTGTTCATATGTGGAAATGGCAAAACAACTGACATAAAATCAGTCTGCGGGGGGTAGGGAAAAAATATGGAAGGAAAATAGCTTCAGGAGCACAAGGTGGGGAGTAGACAGTCTCATAAATGAGTCAGATGTCATATGGTGGGATGAAATGCTTGAGCAGCTTAGTCTGCAGTGATCTTCATGCTACTCAGTCTGGTAAGTCTGGATGAGCAACTTCTGGACCTTTGCTGCCTTTAGTTTGAATTTATCTTTGAATAGATTGTGGACTGAATCACTTTCAAATAGAGGATGCTTCCAAACAGAGACATGTCATCTGAAAAGTAGACAAATAGCCATGATACTGACCTTAAAATATTATGTAGTTTAGGAGTCTATCTGGCTGGTTAAGGAGCTGATAAGACTAGCTGCTGAAGAATGAAAAGGAGGATATGAGACAATGGACCTCAATACTTATTAGGAAAGTGGATGATATCCAATAAAATAGACAAGGCGCATTGTGGAATTTCACAAGCCAAGAAGGGCTTAGTTTCAGAACCCTGAAGATGAAGATAGAGAAAGCAAAGGGGGGAAAGAGATCATCATTGATCAAAAAGGAAAGATGTGGTCAGATATTAGTTTTCATACGACTGAGGATGAGAATTTATAGAGTCATAGAAATGTGGAGTTGGAAGCGACCACAAGGATCATCTACTCCTGCTTTCTGCAATGGATGGGAAAAGCAATTAAACCATCCATGAGTGGTGGCCGGCTTCTTCTTAAGAACCCCCAGAAATAGAAAATTCACAACCTCCGTAGCAGGGCTATTCCATTGTTATACGAACCTTACCATCAAGAACATTTTGCTTATATATAAATGAACTTTAGATATCTGTAATGTATACCTGTTATCTCTGGTCCTAGTTTCTATGGCCAACTTCTCTATAGCTTCCCTTAACATACTTGAATATGGCCATCATATCTGACATTCACTCTTATTTTCTGCAGACTAAATATTCTCCTGTAAGTCTCTGTATCATCTCCACTAACATCTGCTGAACTCTGGGTAACCTGTCAATAACCTTCTGGAAATGTAGTGTTCAGAATCATATACTGTACAATAACTCAAGGTGTGGTCTCATGCCAAGAATGCCAAGAAAAAAGGCATAATTACCTCATATCTTAATACAATATTCTTGATGCATCCAAGAAATGTCAAAGCCCTTTTAGCAGCTGTCTCATGTTCAGCTTATTGTCAATGTGTGTTTCTCGGATGTGGGGTTTCCAAGCCATGAATCTCCCTCTTACGTGATGTCCTACATTTTTTTTTCTCCCCAAATATAAGACCATACCACTCCTTCATGTTAAAGGACACCTTGACTTAAAAAACTAAAGCTAAACTTTCTGTGAGAACGGAAATATTTTGTTAGAATACATTTACAGGTAGTCCCCGACTTATGATCACAATTGAGCCCAGAATTTATGTTGCTAAGTGAGAACTTTGTTAAGTGACTTTTGTCCCATTTTACGACTTTCCTTATTACATTTGTTAAGCGAATCACTGCAGTTGTTAAATTAGTAAAACGGTTTTTAAGTGAATCTGGCTTCCCCATTGACTTTGCTTGTCAGAAGGTCGCAAAAGGCAATCACATGACCCGGGGACACTGCGACCGTCATAAATATGAACCAGTTGTCAAGAGTCCAAATTTTAATCATGTGACCCTGGGGATGCTGCAACAGTCATAAGTGTGAAAAACGGTAATAAGTCACTTTTTTCAATGCCGTTGTAATTTCAAACAGTCACTAAACGAACCGTTGTAAGACAAGGACTACCTGTATGTATATTTTTGTTTGGTTTTCCCAAATTAGACTGTATCCTTCTTTTTGAATTAATTATACTGTATTGTCCATAACAGGCCCTGTTTAAAGCCCTGTTTTATACAGGTAGTCCTCAACTTACAACAGTTCATTTAGTGACCGTTTGAAGTTACAATGGCACTGAAGAAAGTATCTTATGACCATTTTTCACACTTAGGACCATTTCAGAAGCCCCATAGTCACGTGATTTACATTCAGACACTGGCAACTGGTTCATATTTATGACGGTCACGGTGTCCCCGGGTCATGTGATCACCTTTTGTGACCTTCTGACAAGAAAAGTCAAGGGGGAAGCCAGATTCTCTTAACAACGGTGTTATTAATTTAACAACTGCAGTGATTCACTTAACAAATGTGGCAAGAAAAGTCATAAAATGGGGCAAAACTCACTTAACAAATTTCTCACTTAGCAACAGAAATGTTGGACTCAGTTGTGGTCGTAAGTCAAGGACTACCAGTATAGCATCATCTATTCCCCCCCCCCCATTCAAGCCATACCTGGATTGCGTTGTGGGTGAATTGGGAATTTAATCCACCCCTTGCACTGGAATTAAATAAAAATGACCTCCCTCTACCCATCCCAAGAGGAATAAACAACCCCCTGAACCAAAATTCTGACACTTATTGTTGGCCGTTGTTATGCCATCTTAGACGAGGAAGCAAGAGTTCTTGTTACTTGAAATTCCTAAAGCAATGAGAAAAAAAGTTTCATATGGCCGGCACACTGAATTTAGCCTGTACTCTGGAGTAAAACATAAAGACATATATTACAGCAAGGACTCATTTAGCTGTCGAGTACTTTCCACCGTTCCTTTGCCATCAATGTTAATTACAGGATATTTGTATTTCAAAGGAAGTTGCTTTCCTCTGCAAAAATTACACTTCTTCCTCCTGGTCCTAGCCAGGAGACAGAATTAATCCATTGGTGAAGAGGTGTGAATCTTAAAATGAACCTTATGCATATTAGTCTTGCCACTGGGCGCAATGTGATATGCTGGCTTCCAGTAAATCCCAGGAAAACTTTTGGCATAATGTCTTGCCAGGGCTGTCTGGTGAGGAAAGGGAGAGGAGGGGAAAACCCAAGTGTTCTCCTTTCATATATACACAATTGTAAAATGTTATGGGAAAAGACAGTGTCCTCCTCTCCCATTGGGCCTGTCCAGCCCTTGTTGCTATTATGGTCTTTGCCTCCTTTCCTCCTTGCATCAAAAGCAGTGCTCAGAAAGGGAAGGGGATACATCTGAGGGGAACCTCTGAAACCGATCAGGGGGCAGTTGGGGAGTGCCATTCCATGTGTCCCATTCCTACAGCAAAGCCAGGTAGGAGGGCTGCTACAGATCATAGGAATGATAAGGTTCTGTGCTGGGAGAAGCACAGAAGAGGGGGAAGGTCTGAAGAAACTGAGCTTCTGGATGGAGCTACAGAAGACAAACATTCAGGGCTGATTCACATGTTCCTGGGCAACCCATGATACCTCACACATTGGATAACTCATAGCTGAGTGTGTAAGCTGCCTACTCAGAAAACTATTGTGGCAAAGTTGAGAATTGGGAAGTTTGATATGTCATAACTTGTTCACACACTCAGCAATGAATTTGTTGACTGATCAATGTTCATCTTGGTCCAGATGGTTCTTATTTTTGCTCTTCAGATCATCTTGGCTGATCTGAATGAATGATTATCAGACCTGGGGAACACATAGCTGGATCATTAGGAAATCCCAGGGCTATTGACTAGCCAATGGGGGGGAAAAACATAAGTTCTCATGAAAGAAACTACTTGGAAGCATGGACAAAAATAGTGGAGCTGAGCTCAACTCCAAGACCTTATTTTGCTACATAACTACAGTCCTTAAATAATTTGTGCCCAAGTTATGGCTTTTGTCTTAGGTGCCCTGCTTTCCTAGATGTAACATTCTGCTTGAGAAAAAAAGAAAAGGAAGTCTGAACTCATCTGAACATGAGAAAAGCTGGCTCTATCCAGTACATGTTTCTGTTCTGTCAGCAATCTGTCAGCAGCAGGCGCACCCCCCAAAAACCTTCAAATCGTTTAGCTCAGCCTATGGCACTCAAAAGCAAATTTTCCCATAGTTTTTCTTATTCAGAGAGATTCTCTGATCCTTCCATAAGGATGCACATTGTCAACCTGAGAGCTCATGTCCAATTTAACATATTTGCTACCCTGGACATTAACTTCTGTCTTTATCATATATATATACACACACATACATACCAGGCTCTGATAAAGAGATTGTGTGCCTTAGTAATTAAGCTACTGCACCAGGCCTGGGAGGATCCTCATGCAGCTATAAAGTTGAGTGAACATCTTCAACCAGTTAGTTCTCTGTTTTCCCCTTCTTTCTCTTTTTCTCTCTCTCTCTTATACACACACAAACACACACATACACACACACTGAGAGAGAGAAGGGGGGGTATTGGGGTGTAGGGCAAAAGTAAAGATGGTGGCTCCAATCACACAACAAACCCACACCTGTCTTTTAGGCAGTGCTTTTTTTGTAAAACAAAAAGGTGCCGGAACTCACACACATCATACAACCCGCCTTGCCTACCCTACAAGGTTCCATCCAAAAAAGGTGCCGGAACTCCGTTCTGGGCGTTCTATGACAAAAAAAGCCCTGCTTTTAGGTATGTTACATGTGCAAAGCATATTAAAAATGTGGATCTTTGATCATATGGTGATGGCTGCCATTTTTATTTTTAAAATTTCCCCTGCAGTTGCCACACCTCGTGAATCACACAGGACAGTTGTGAGAATAAAAAAGAAGGGGGGATTGCATTATCTACTGCCTTACACTCATGAAGAAAAAGCAGATATACTGTATTTTTAAAAAAACTAAAGAAAATTCCACTCTTATGGGCTTGAAATGTTTCCGTATTAATGCTTCTCATTGCAACATTCTGAGCTAAAATTGATTTTCAAAAATGTACACTATTAAAACAAATTTGATGGAAAGTGAATCATTTGTTCCAATGGAAATATCACAGCATGACCAAAAGACAGGGCAAGTCAAACGTACCATTCAAGTTTGGCAACTATGAAATAATTAAATGGATTAACAGAGTGAAGGTTAATTGAATTATAAGAGTTAAAAAGAAAATTTAATGAAAGTATGTAAGCAGAAAACCAATCAAAGCAGCCTTTTCCTGCCTTTTTTTTTTTAACTATCTGCTTTAGCTGTTCCGATTTCCCAATTAAACTCATATTCTACAGCAGGGTTTCTTAACCTTAGCAACTTTAAGACTTAAGCAACATGTGGACTTCAATTCCCCAGCTTCAATTCTCATGCTGGCTGGGGAAATCTGGGAGTTGAAGGCCACATGTCTTAAAGTTACCAAGGTTGAGAAACAATGCTCTAGTATCCTGGACATTATGTAAAGTAGATCCTCCAGGCCTCTCTGAATGTTCAGTATTAATTTTCTTCTTCTTTAATTTTTTTCCATCTTGTGTGATTGAGAGGAAATGAAAAGCTACTTAGTAAGACACAACCAGCTTCAGTTTTCTGGCCAAAAAATGCAAGAAACACTGACATGGTTGGCAATGGTTTGTTTCTATTTTCAGTGTTAATCTTAACTGAGCTTATGTTATATATCCATCTTCTAGGGAAAGTCCATGGTAGGGACAGAATACCAAGATAGTGGCCTCAATCATGCACATGCAACATTATCTTGATTTTTTGGCCCACTCTTCCATCCCAAACAGCCCTGGAGGTAGAGGAAAAATGGAAGAAGCTGCCATAATTTCCAAAATGGGGTCAAATTTCAGGACCCCCAGTCAATTCCCTCTAACCACCTTAGAGAACAACAAATGATGGAGGCAAAATGATCAAACAAACCCAACAGTAGCACTTGTTAAGTGCTCCAGTTGAGCATGTTCATTGTTACAAATGTTCTTTTTTCAGTCAAAATGTCTAAAACTTGTATAATTAAAGAGAGCTTATTCCCATTTAAATGGTTCAGCTCAGAGCATCAGATTGAAACTCCAGTTGTTATCTTCCAACTGCATGATCAAGGCCACCATCTTGATTTTTTTTGCCCCTCCTGTGGATGCTCCTCCCACTTTTCCTGATCTGCAAGATGGAACGTAGCACAGTATGAATATATAAAGTATTGCCGAAGGGAGGTTGCAATGGGAAGTAACAGAGGCTTAAAACTTTACTGTTTAAAATCATAAGGGTTTTTGTTCTGAACATACTTTCCTTGCCACTTGATATTCACAGATATTTCCAATGAACATCCATGAAGAGGTGTTGCCATTATCACCTAGACACAGAAAGAAACCCTAAGCACTTCCCTTGTTGCTGAAAATAGACAACTGGAACTCACTTTAAAACAAATGAAATGTTGTTGGATCAAGCCTCAAAGCAAATGGGATGTGCCATCTCCCCAAACAGTCTCTGGTAAACAGCTGAAATCTCCAGAAAATTGAGAAGTCCAGATAAATTGGAGCAAAGGAAATACGTATTTAAAGAATCGATGTCTATCTTTATCTATTCTGATAAAACTCTACCCAGGAATTTGTGTTAGCTTGTTATTTTCTGTTTCTTGCATGTTTAATACTTTCTTTCTTTCTTTCAAATTCTTCAGGGTCTGTCCTGAACTTTCTCTTTATGGACACATTGGGGCACTAAACAAACTGCTTGTTGCTAACTACCATCATCTTACAGTCTGACTAAAACCCTACATTTTCCTCTTTTTTGCAACAGTTATTTTGCAAGCAACTATTTTATTGAAGCATCTCCATATCTCTCTATTTCAGCAAGGAATGGTTGCATATGAACGTTCAAAGTTAAAAAGGGATTCTATGTTGGATGTTTTTGTTTAATAAAAGCATATTCTGTTTATCTCTTGTGAGATTGCTCTAACTCTTTGGGAGGAGGAATGGCAGATTCCTCTAGACCAGGGCTTTTCAACCTGTGGTACGCGTACCACTTGTGGTACATTAACGAGTGGCAGGTGGTACACAGCCCTGCCTAGCCAAGTGTAGTGGGGGAGGGAAAGAGCCAGCACAGGCAAGGACTTACAGTGAGAGAGTCCTCTGGAGCTGCAGTGGCTGGGGAGAGACAAAGGGCCCAGGCTCAGTTCTGGCTCACCCTGGAATACGAATACTTGATAAAAGCAAATTTTGGCATTTTGGCCAATCAGATGCAGAGGGAAACTAAAACTGGACAAGAAACCAACAATAACTCTCCAAACCGTGGCTGACTTATGAGGTCCGCAAGATGCTGAAAGCACGGAATGTGGCTTTTAAATCTGGGGACATGCTGGCACTTAGAACAGCCAGAGCAAATCTGAAAAGTGCCGTAAAAGGTGCAAAGCAAGCCCATTGCCAGAAAATTCAGAACTTTTTTCAGGACCAAACAAACACCAGGCAAATGTGGCAAGGGATCCAGGCCATTACGGATTACAAGGTGGCTCCATCGAGATGTAAGGATGACACAGACTTCCTAAACAAACTGAATGCATTCTTTGGTAGATTTGAGGCATCAAATAGTACTCCTGCTAGGAAAGCTGTGCCCCATCCTGATGAGCAAGTGCCTAGCTTTGATGTCACCTCTGTCCGGAAAACACTGCAGACAGTTAACATTCGGAAAGCAGCAGGCCCAGATAACATCCCTGGACGTGTCCTCAGGGAATGCGCAGAGGAGCTGGCTTGTGTTCTCACTGATATTTTCAACCTCTCATTGCAGCAGGCAGTGGTCCCATCGTGTTTTAAGATGGCCATCATCTTGCCAGTGCCAAAAAAGTCCACAATTACAGGCCTCAATGATTACCGTCCGGTTGCACTGACATCCACCATCATGAAATGCTTTGAGAAGCTGATAAAAGACACTATTGTATCTAGCCTCCCGCCAGCATTTGACCCGCTTCAGTTTGCCTACCGACCAAATCGCTCTACGGAGGATGCTATTTCTTCCGTTCTCCATCTGAGCCTGAAGCACTTGGAGGAAAGAAATACTCATGTGCGTTTGCTGTTTGTCGACTTCAGTTCGGCGTTTAACACAATCATTCCCCAGCATCTAGTAGACAAACTGGGCCTTTTAGGCTTAAACACTCCTTTGTGCAACTGGATTCTGGATTTTCTTACCAACAGGCCCCAATATGTGCGAGTTGGAACAAATACCTCAAATACCATTTTCTTGAGCACAGGTTCTCCTCAGGGCTGCGTCTTAAGTCCGCTGCTGTTCACCCTGTTGACCCATGACTGCTGTGCTAGGTTTGCCACCAACCATATTGTGAAGTTCGCAGATGATACAACAGTAGTGGGCCTTATTCAGGATGACAAGGTGGAAGCTTACTGCAAGGAGGTTGAAGGGTTGGTGAACTGGTGTAAGGAAAACAGCCTAGTTTTAAATACAAGAAAAAACAAAAGAGATCATGTTGTTTCAGAAAAGGCAGGCACGCCACACTTCTCTGTGCATTAATGATCACCTGTGGAGATGGTTACCAGCATCAAATTCTGGGTGTGCAGCTAACGAGTAAGGCCGACTCGGCGCTAAACAGTGACGAAACTGCTGTTGATGCGGCACAGCAGCGCCTGCATTTTCTGCGCCGCATGAGACAAAGCCAAATCTTCCTTCCCCTGTCCTGACCACTTTTCTACAGGCGGGACAAATCGAGAGCATCCTGTCATACAGCATCACAAGTCTGGTTTGGAGGCATCACTGCCTATTCAGACAGGAAGCGGTACAGAGAGTCGGTGACGATGGCCGCAAAAGATCATTGGCAGTTCCCTCCCTACCATCCAGGACATAGCACAGAAGCGTTGCTTGAGCAGGGTCCATAAGATTATCTGGGACACTACACATCCTCTTCACGACCTGTTTTCCTTGTTACCTTCTGGGAGGAGGCTTCGTGGTATCCGTAGCAGAACATCCAGATTCAGCCATAGTTTCATTCCATACAGCATTAACCTTGCGAACTCTCAAACTTCCTCCTTGCATTATATATTCAAGATGGACAGTATTTAATATTTATTTGCTATGTATATGTAGGGATGTGGGTCTATATATATGTTGTACATAGTATGTTTTAGGTGTGTGTCATGTATATGTTTCACTTTGAGAGCGGGCAACTAAATTTCATTTTTTATGTGTGCCATTGTGCCCACAATATAAAAATGACAATAAAGTTTATTTATCTTTATCTTATTTATTCTGTTTATAGAAGGTGTAGTTTTGTATAAGGAGAAGAAAGTTAAAATAAATAACACATACTGGATAAACCAGTACTGTAAACTCCAACTGTACTTGCAATGTGACAGCAATTAAATCAGTGGTGCCACATTTCAAAGTTACAGTTAGAGTACTCCGATTGCAGCTGCTTTCTTGCAGGTATGTGGAATGGCATGGGACCCACAGGTTTTGCAAAATGGAGAGAGGAAGTTGGTTACAGCTTATTAGGAAAGATAAAATAGACAACCAAGAATGCTTTATTGACCATTCTTCATCCAGATTTTATATCAGTTGCATCTGCTAATACAGGTGTTCTGAGACACTCTTCTGTTTTAACTTTTTTTCCTTGTCGCTTTTTGGAGTTTTCATCCTGCTTTCGTGAGAGGGCAGCGTTTGGGAGGGGGTGTAGCTGCCCCCTTCCCCTCCAAGCCATCAGCTGAGCAAGACACCCGCCTGCCCGCGCTCTTCCCCCTGCCCGAGGCTTTTGTTGTCATGAGCATTTCTGTTGAGGATTGGGGGGGGGTTATTCCACTCCCATCTGCTGGATGATTGCAGCAGGTTTGGGTCTCTTCTGTCGTGCTGCGAGGTTACCCACAAAGCACGTTTGTTTTGGGGGGGATCCCCACTGCTAAGCTTGCTTAAACCCTCTTCCTCCTCCTCCTCACCGGAGCCCCCCTTTGTCTGCAACCAGCCCCTGCTTCGCCTTGCCTTGCCTTGCCCCGTGGCAATGGCCCTGCCCCCTCCCTCACCTAGCCTCACCCTGCAGGATGAGCCTTCTGCCCACCGCCCCACCCATCAGAGACCCCCTGGATCTCCCCCAACCCTGCCCGGCCCCCACAGGCATCCCTCCCCAGGAGCAACATCAAGGTGCTACGCCCACCCCATGGGCCATGCCCACCCGGCACCTGGCGATACATAAGTGGGTTTTGGGTTGCAGTTTGGGCTCGCCATCACTGCTCTAGACACACACACACACTTTAATGGCTCTCTCAGAGTTATTTGACCTTTTAATCCCAGAAGGACTGGAGAGGTTCCCTACACACACAACAGAGTTAGGGAGAGGATGCTAGGTGGTGCCTGCTTAGCCAAAGCAGGAGATGGGGCCAGAGGATCAACACTGAAAGGATTTCTGGGAGAGAAATATTGTTCTTATTTTGCTCTAATATGTCGGAAATGTAGAAATTCTTGTAAACAACCATTGACTCTCTCTCTCTCTCTCTCTCTCTTTCTCTCTCTCTCTCTCTCTCTCTCTCTGTGTGTGTGTGTGTGTGTGTGTGTGAGAGAGAGAGAGAGAGAGAGAGAGAGAGAGAGAGAGAGTAAGCGAGGTGGGGGAAGATTAAATTTGTATTTTATCATTGAATAATGCCAATGACCCTCTAAAGAAAAACTGCTAAACAATCATTGACTAACTGCAAAATTATACCACAAGGAAAGGAACACATGTAGTAGGAAGAAGCACATACATTATGCAAGCAATTATCCTTCAGAGATTCCACACTGACCATCATGGCTTTGGAATTGGCTGCAATAGCCACTTTATTATGGGTGAAATTCTATACATCAGTTTTCTACAACCACTAATAAAAGTTGCTGAATAATGTACCTAAATTATAGCTATGCTGTCATTTAGAATAAAGAAAAAAGGAGATCTCTTTAAACAAGCTAAGTATATTATTAACACATTTAAGTTAAGATGTAGGTGAACAACATAGCTCCAAACACCTCCATCTACGTACCAGGCTCTTTCCCCTGACTTTTTAAAGAAAAATGCGGGGGCAGGGGGTGGCGTGGAACTGACATGCTGTAGTACAAAGCTCCAGCCATAATACCATATTTACTTGCAGCAAAGTCAGGTCTTTGTGCCTAGAAAGGTCCCATTAGAACAGGGATCCCCAACCCCCTGGCCACAACCCACTACCCGGCCTCAAGCCCTTCAGAACCAGGCAGTGGTGGGATTCAGCTGGTTCGCACCACTTCGGCAGAACTGGTAGCTAATTTTTTGTTGCCGAGGCCCAGAATGGACTTCCGGAAGCGGCATCCACACAGAGAACCGGTTGTTCACATATTTGAATCCCACCACTGGAACCAGGCCATGTAGTTGGCAGGCGGCAGGCAAGTGTGGGTGCGCACACTCCATTCGCATGGGCAGCATGTGTGCCCGCTGCGCACACAAATGGAGCTGCCTGCGTACACTTGCCCGCCACTCGTGCGGAACAATCTCCTCTCCCCCCCTCCCCCCAGCTGGTCCGCAAAGCCAGAAAGGTCAGGGAACTCTGCATTGGAAGAATAAAAGGCAATTTCACTTTCTGGTGAATTGGTTTCATGACCAGTTATGTATAACACAACAGTTACTTTATAAATATCATAGTAGTTGTTTTGTGACTACACTCCCATTCCACATCGTCCTGAAATTACAGATATGCCTCCAGCCTCAAAGGTTGCTTATCCCTGAATTAACATTTATAGTCAGTATGTTACATCTGTTGTATTAGAATCTAGAGCAACCTCTCCAAAGGTTGGGATTGCAGTTGCCACCACACTTGGCTTCTATGCTCTATGATGGTCTTGGTTTGGAATAATAGGAGATGTGGTTGAACTGTAGCTCAGCTTCCTGGTCTGACACATATGCCAACCCAAATATGTGCACGGTATGTATATAGCTATAAAAAGAACAAGGATTACAACACAAAAAAACCACTATCAGTTTCTAGTCAAATTTTAGTTCTGAAAATTCACAGATTTTCTTGGGCCTTTTTGGGGGGAGGGGGTGTCACTCTCTTGGCCCAACCTACTTCACAGTCTGATAAAATGAAAGAAGCTGCTTGCAGGAAAGGCAGGATAGAAATCTAAAAAATAAAAGCAAACGTACAAATAAATGGGTGCAAAAGATTTCTGAATTGTTGTTGTGCTTCCTTGTGAACTAATTATTTTTAATATATGGAGGGGCCTGATAGCTCAGTGGTTAAGATGCTGGGCTTGACAACTGGAAATCTGACAGCCCAGGTTTGAGACCCGAGCAATGCAGAATGGGGTGAGCTCCCGTTACTTGTCCCAGCACCTGCCCACCTAGCATTTCTAAAGCATACAAATGCAAGTAGATAAATGGGAACCACTTTGGTGGGACAGTAACAGTGTTCTGTGCACCTCAGTGTATAATCATGCTGGCCACATGACCACAAAAGTGTCTTTGTACAACGCTGTCTCCCTCAGCTAAGAAATGGAGATGAGCACCACCACCACCCCTAGAGTGAGACACAACTGGACAGGAGAAACTTTTACTCTTACCTTTAAGGTATAACTTGGGGGTGATTATCTTTTTTTTTACAAATGATGTAGAAATTGTTCATTCCAGCAGTCACTCAAACATATCAAGAGTGGACATGATGATCTCATTAAATTTCCAATACAGAGCTACATGGGCATAGAGACGTAATCATTTATCTTCCAGGACTGAAAAATAGATGTGTTAGTACATTTTAGTTTGATGAACATCTTGTTTGCATTGACTTGCAATGAAGGGAGTATTTATGCAGTACTTGCTGAAAAAGCTTTGAAACCACCTGATTAAAAAGGTCTGCACTTTTGTGGTGATAAATGGCTGGATCCAAGGCTCCCCCAAGTGGTCACATTATAGTTTTTATGCATGGACATTTTTCACTCTTGAAATTGCAATTAGACCAATATCCCAACCTGTTGTGTTTCAGATACATTGGCTTTTATGTCCCACAATTTCACAACCAAAAATGCTTATTACCTTAGAATTACGATAGGCAAAATGTTTGGGAGGATTATAGTATATGCTGCTAAGAGTTCAAATATAAGCTCAAATGAGTGCTTGCTAAAGTGGTTCTGCATTTTGCAATATGGATCCATTTTATTAATTCATCAAGGGCAAATATAATTTTTAAGGGAAGTAGAGCCAAATTTATTTCTCCTCTTCCTCCTCTTCATTGTCGTTATTATCATCATCATCTTATTATAGTTTTTATTATTTGTCCACAACCATGTGAAGTCACAGCTGCCAAGTCTTTAGCTGGTATTGACATTCAAACGCATCAAGTTCATAGAGCAGGGGTGTCAAACTCAATTTCATTGAGGGCCGCATCAGCATTGCGGTTGCCCTCGGGGGGCCGGATGGGTGTGGCCAGGGTGGGTGCGGCCTACTGGGTGGGCGTGGATGGAATGGGTTGGCCTACTGGGTGGGCATGGCCAGCTCTACATCGTTCGTGTTAAGGGGGCCTTTGGGGGCCTGGGCAGGAGTGGGACAGATCTGAGGGTCTCTGGCAGAAGGGGGTAGGATCAGGGCAAGTGCCAAGGCATGGTCCACTGGAGGAGCCTCCCCAGCATGCACCTAGGGGGGCGGGGCCGACGCAGCAGGGGCTGGTTCCTCGCTGTTTCCAGACGGCCTTGTGGAGCTAAGACTGAATGCGTTTCAGCATAGATGGCCACCACAAAATTGTACATTGGCTCCCGGCCGGCCTGGGCCAGGGCCAAGGCAGCGGGGGCCGTTCCCTCACTGTTTCCAGGATGACTTCGTGGGCCACATGAAACCACTTTGCGGGCCGCATCCGACCCCCGGGCCTTTGTGTTTGACATGTCTGTCATAGAGTATCTGCATAGTATATGTTCATATCCAGTTTGGGATTTTGTAATTGACAGATGGAAATTTTGTCAATGCATAGATTTTCTACGTGCCA
Source organism: Azemiops feae (assembly GCA_023970755.1). NCBI lineage: Eukaryota > Metazoa > Chordata > Lepidosauria > Squamata > Viperidae > Azemiops > Azemiops feae. The sequence goes on along the minus strand of JALGBA010004168.1, from coordinate 5,035,700 downwards.
TCCATGTAGAAATGGTACCCAATGTGCCAATAACCATCAGGACCACCATGGTTGTTTCATGCCATAATCTCAATTTTGATTTTCAGGTCTTGATACTTTTTGATCTTCTTCAATTCTTTGTATTCTATTTTACTATATCCGGGTATTGCCATATCAATTATCCACAGTTAAATTTGGTGTGTTATGAGCCAAGACTTTATCAGTTTGTATTCAGAAATCCCACAATATTTTAACCTGCTAATTTTTTTACTACATTTTCAACTATATGCTCCAGTAATTTTTCATTCCTGGCACATGATAATTTTTGCACATGTTCCAATGAATCATTTTGGCAACTGTGTTATATCATTTTTTATAATAGGTTTGTGTGACTGGATTCCTTTATATGATCTACTGTTTCTTCTTTGCAGAATCTGCACTTTGAATCATTGGATGGATTTTCAATTCTAGTCCTGATTATGTTAGTTTGGATAGTTTGCTTTTGCACCGGCAAAATCAAGATTTCACTTTCTTTTTTTAATGTTCTAGATGTAAGCCATTGCCAGGTTTTATCTTTATCCACTTTTCCCTCAATCTTTCATAGAAATTGGCTTTGTAATGTTCTTGCTTGCCAGCATTTTGATCATGTTTTTATTACATTACTTCAATATTCATGTTTTCTTTCCTCCATATTCAGCAAGTTGCAACTTGCATCAATGCTTGTTCTTGGCTGTCTTTTACATAATCAGCCAATACACATTTTTCTTCTTTGACAGTTTGACTCAAAGTAAACCTCTGTCTCCATTTCTGTGGAGCAAGTACAATCTCTATCTCAATATCACTATGCAGATGTATAGCGTAGTGAATAGTCATGGATTTTCTTGTTTTTCAGTCCAAAATGTCCAGTTCAGCTAGTCTCCAGTTAATATTTCCAGCAGTGTATTGTATCATAGGTATGGCCCAAGTGTTGATGATCTGACGGTGTTTCCATTGTTCAATTTTGTATTTGACAATGTTCTCATCTTTGATGTATCCTTTACTAATCATATTTTAAACTTGTCCATGATTGATGTCATCCAACTGTAAAATGCCCAGATATTTATAGGCTTCATTCTGATGGGTCCTGATGATTTAATCATTCAGCATTTCAATTCTATTACTGTTTTGTGATTTTACTGTAATTTAGTGCTATTGTAGCACACCAAATAAAATAAACAAACCAATAAATTCCTCTAGGCCAATATCCATTGCTATATCTGTTCCAACAATCCTTACAGTGACAATGACTGGATTTCAATTTCTGATTATTTTTATTTATATTTCTTTATATTTTATCACAGCTGTTAGTTCTGTTGGTCTTCATTTGTATCAGGTTCTTCCCAAGAACATAGAATGTTGTAGTATATTGGCATCCAAGCAGCTTGTAATTTACAGATGGAATTTTTTTTCAATGTGTAGATTTTCTAAGTGCCAATAAATGTTCAACACCTTGATTAACACCAACACTTTGCATTACGTGGGGAACCTAGCTGGCAGATCTTTAAACATAGGCATTGGATGATTAGCTGCACTAGTTTCAAGCAAGGATAGCTCCTTTTCTTCTATGATCCCATGATATTTCTTGGAAAAAAACTGATCAGTTCCCCTTTGTCAAAACAAAAGAAAGTACAACACCCCCATAAATTTAAGACACCTATTTCTGATATATATTTTTTTTGGAGTGCTAATGTATTCCATAACAGTAAGCATTGTTTTGAGAGTAATTGAGACATCTGGCTGAAGTGGCTCTGAGCTAGAAGGTTTTTCCTGAGCCTGCTCTCCAGCTGTTAACTGCAAATATTGGGCAACTTCAAAGTTCCTACTGTTCGTTCTCATTAAGACTCTTTATCCTGAAATCAGATTGGTCTGGCAGCCCTTCAAACAGATCTGTGTCTTCAGTTAAAGAGGACATGCAACCATGTGGTGCAATTTGAAAATATGGTTCACTTCTGCGATGACAAGATTTCTAAATTTGTCCCATAGATGTTCTTCTACTTCACTAATATATTTAAAATGTAAAACATCAATAACAATTAAATAAATCGTAGGAGTTCTTCCCTTTCATTCAACATTTCTGGGGAATTCTCTAGGACTTCTTTGAATGTGTGGAGAACTGAAACTGTGCATTAAAACTAGGATTAAAGTTTGCCCAGTTCTGTCTCATTTTAAGGCCCAGCCCTACTATATGTGTCTTGGTTCAACTGAATAATATGGAATCCAGTGCATTTTCTGTAAGAACTGTTTGCAAGAGATTCCACTATCCTGAAAAATAGGATGGTGGAAGATCACACATTGTATTTATGAAATCCATTTATTAGACCTGAAGTTATATTAATAATGGCAAGATTTCAAGTTTCTTAAAACTTTTTACAGGCAGAAAGCATTCAGTAAAAACATAGTGCAAAATATGTCACATTTCCCCCCCCCTCTTTTTTTTTCCTCCTAACTATAGACACAAATGAGTACAGGTAGTCCTCAACTTACGACTCCAATTGAGTCCAAATTCTATGTTGCTAAGTGAGAAATGTGTTGTAAGTTTTGCCCCATTTTACGACCTTTCTTGCCACAGTTGTTAAGTGAATCATTGCAGTTGGTAAATGAATCTGGTTTACCCATTGACTTTGCTTGTCAGAAGGTTGTAAAAGGTGATCACATGATCCTGGCACACTGCAACTGTCATAAATATGAGTCAGTTGCCAACTGTCTGAATTTTGATCATGTGAACATGGGGATGCTGCAACAGTCGGGTGGAAAATGGTCATAATTCACTTTTTTCAGTGATGTTGTAACTTTGAACAGTCACTGAATGAACTGTTGAGGATTACTTGTATTTTTCACAGATAGAAACATTTTTAATTTTTATAGATCTATCCACTGGGAAAAAAATACTGAAGAAATGGCCAAATTGGACAGAATTATGGGCACAATTGGACAGAATTGCTGGAACACACTTGCATCATCTATTTGTCTCCTGCGGTCCACAGCTCTGTGCCCATTGCCAGCAATTTTTTTCATCAGCCCTTAACACTTAGAATTATCCTCTCATTGGAAATAAAGTCACATGGTCCAGGAAGCAAAACAGAGGTTGCTAGGCAGGACTGCTTGATTTGTTCATTTCTATTTGAATTGAACACCACAGATGGGCTTTCAAATTTGTTGGACTCTCAAATATGTCCTCTAACTAGACATGCTCTGGATAAGTATGTAGATAAGTAAATAGTGTTGGGAGAGGGGGTTTAGATTTGTTATACATCGGGAACTTTGAGGTCAAGTCGGGTCTGTACAAGAAGGACAGGCTCCACTTGATTCTCTTCCTGAACCACAGGCAAGCAAACTCTAAGCAGAGAAAGATACAAGTCCCAGCCTAAGAACCTCTTACCCAGCTAGAGGGTCATAGTAATGGATTAAGAAACAGATTCCAAGCACATACACACAGAAGGCTCTATCAGCCACACATACATATGGCCAAGCTGATCAAGTGCTGGGTCTTTGAAGGAAGACTCTTTTTACTGGTAGTGGAGGCAGCCAGCTGGCATGGTGGAGAGCATGATGTGATTTTTAATTGATTAAATAGCAACCACAGTCTAGTTGCAGAAGCAGCAGAGCCAATTCAGGGGAAGGAGAGAGCTCTCTATTGAAGTTCCCATGAAAGGGGAACTAAGAAAAGTCAAAAGTCTAGGATTCCTCCAAGATCCCCTATTAGAATGTAGACATTTGTGGTTTGTTAACTCAAGAAAAGTTCTCAATCACAAGAAGAAAAGTCCCCCTTTGAAGGGATGCCAGTATGTTTTAGATTTATGTGTCAGTGTCTCTAGTAATTATTGCACATCTTTTGTGTAAGTCTGCATTGTGCATGGAGAGAGAGAAAGAGAATATTTGCATTTGTATAACTTAATAATAACCCCCTTTTCTCCCAAAAGCAATTTGGTATGGTGAATTACAGAACTTGAAAAGCAAACTGTTCCCAAAATGCACTCTAGCTTCCTACACATGTTGATGACAATGAACAAATCACCCACATTTAGTTTAGTGAAACTTAACATGCATCACATGTTGATATCTCTCAGGAAGAATGAGTTTGAATATCAACTAATGAGTTTGGATATCCACTAATACCATTTTTTTAAGACTAAAGACTTAATTTATGCAATTACAATTAATATAGTGTACAGAAGTTAGTGCGGCATTGATAATTGATTAAATAGCAACCACAATCCAGTTGCAGATGGCATAAAGCAGTCATTACTGATGGGCTTTGGTGGCCTGACATTACTGGGATTAGGTTGCATTGGGCCCAAAACGGCTGTTAGGATTTGCTTAAAAGATGCAGTAGTTAATGAAGTTGAGAGTTTGTATAGATTTCTGAACTAAATTATATAGGTAAGGTTGAAAAACTATTGGTATTAACCGAGAAGCATGTTGCATTTTCCATCAAAATATTGCTTTTTCTTGAATAGACCTGTCATAAGAACTGTGGATGTTGTTGTGTTACTGTCTAAGGCAGAAAGTAAAGTAGAGGAAAGGTGTTAATGTTGAAACAAACACATCTGTAACCACATTTCCTCGTCTTCCTGGAAGCTCTGCTCACCTCCAATGCTTCAGCCCATGGCAACAATCAGATGTTTCAGTGTTCTTGCCTTTTTGACCTTTCTTCCAACCTGATATCTCTGAAGGTCAGAGCTTCTACTTAAGCACAATCAAGTCTCTCTCACTCTCTCTCTCTCTCTCTGCCTTCCTTTCTCTTTCTCCCCCTCTTGCTCTCTCTGTCTCCCTGTTTCTCCCTCTTTTCATATAGCAAATAAAAATAAAATAAAATAAAATAACCCACCTGGGCATTGTTTTACATTTGTGTTGAAGCTGCAGTTCCCAGTATGGTGACAATCCTAACATCTCTGGAGATACCAACTTAGGAGGAGCATGGGTCTTAAATAGAATCTTCCGTTTTAGAACTATTTGATCCAAAGTTTTGTGTTGCTTGATGCTCTATGGTAGAAAGACCAGTAATTTTGCACTAATTATCATGAAACCCAGGACATTAACATGTCAAAACTTGAAAACGTACATTCACAGTTGAAAACTGTAACCAGTTTAGAATTTTAAACTGATATTCTATCAAGCAGCATAGTTTTATTTCAAACACTTCTAATTGTACTGCCTGTACGTGGTTTCTTCTGTAGCAAAGAATTATTTTTTTAATTACTACAAAATTATTTTAAAAAGCCATCTAAGAAAACAAACTATATATTATAAACAAAAGCACATGGAGGTCAGTATACTGAATTGGAAACATTTTAATTTTTTCAGATCTAATAATTCATATTATTACAGACTCAGTGTTCATTAGGTACAAATTAAGCTAGTGTTAGACTCTTCATATTCTTCTTAAAAAGAAATTTCTAAACAAAAGAATTTACCTTCCTGAAATAAATAGTTTATACTTCAAATTCATACATAAAACTTTTGTTAAAAATCTGAGGAGAGAAGACACAGCTTTTAATTTCTAATCCATCTCCCCTTCTCCCATTCTTGATCATTCCATTCAATATAGAATTCCTTTTAAATATTGAATCAACAAGTCGGGTCCAAATAAAAATAATCCAATTAGTTTTCTTTCTGATATGCTTAAAATAAGCAGGTGGATTTATTTCATGTTTTTGATCAAAAACCTTGCCTGGAGATGCCTGGATAGAGGCCTGTTAAAACTGTTCTATGGAACCTTGGCTTTCCAGTTGCCTTTTATCCAAAATTATTATAGCCTGCTGTGATACAGATACTTCATGAAAACAGATTGTTCAAAATTAAAGTTTTAATTAAAAAAAGAGAACTCTCTAGAAAATAGATAGTATTACCTTTCACTAAGTCTCTACTGCATAAATTGCAGCATTTCTTGGTTGCAAGGTTGGAGAAACTCGGATTTAAGTTTCTGGCAGTGCTTGGCTTTCGGCACCAGAAGATCTCTGCTATCCTTCCAGATCCTGGTGGGTGTCATCATCTGGACTAGGGCTGAATGCTGGCCGTTGGCCTCCTCTTGGTATTTATGGTCTGTCATCTCAGACTTGTTACATTTTGTTCCCCTTTGGGACAGGTGGAGAGAACTGGGATTGACAGAGTATCTGTGCCCCCCCCACTCAGTGCCCCCCCCCGCTCAGTGGGCCCCCTGCCGAGTGCGGTAGATGCAACCTGAGGTGAAGTCAAAAGGCTGCTGCAAGGGCCAGGGGTAAATGGGTTATGTTTGGTTGTATGTTTCTGGCATTTGGGGTGAATGTATGATTTGATGGGACCAGTGAATGAGTGGGAGAGGAGAGCACAGAATGGGAGTGAAATGGGGAGAGGAGGGAGGGCACTCTGTTGCTGGCCTGCCTCAACAAGAACAAGAACATACACACACGCACACCAGATTCATTCAGATCCCACCTTTCTGGTTTTCTGGAAACTATTAGAAGCCTGATTTCTCTCCCAGGCCTGGGTTCAGGATAATTGAGTTGTATTGATCTCCCAGGAGTTCTTTTTATTTCTACTTATATGCCTTTTTTAAAAATCGGCAAACCATCCAGAGTCGTCAAGGAGTCAGGCAGCATTAAAATGGGATAAATCAATTGACCAATCAATCAATCAATACCTTTTTTTAAAGTATAGAAGAAATTAGAGAAATCATTGAGCAGACTGATTAGGAATCTTAAGATTAGCTTACTATTTCCTACTATGTATAAATCAAAATATTTGAGAATGATTATTTTGTTGATGTTATAGCTGTCAGATCTGTTATTAAATAAACAACAGAAAACCAAAACATGAATTTTGCCAGATCTCTGACATTTGAAAAGTGTGGGTAAATGCTGTAGCTAGAAAATTATGTGATGCTAAAATGTTTGGAGATCTGAACAAGTTATAGAGCACCCAGATTGTGAATAATAATCATAATCATCATCATCATCATCATCATCATCATCATCATAAATAATAATAAAAAAGTTGGAAGGGATCTTGGAGGTCATCTAGTCCAACCCCCTGCTCAGGCAGGAAACCCTATACCATTTCAGACAAATGGCTGTCCAGTCTCTTCTTAAAAACTTCCAGTGTTGGAGCATTCACCGCTTTTGGAGGCAGGTTGTTCCACTGGTTAATTGTTCTAACTGTCAGGAAATTTTTACTTAGTTCTAGGTTGCTTCTCTCCTTGATTAGTTTCCATCCGTTGCTTCTTGTCCTGCCTTCAGGCGCCTTGGAAAATAGCTTGACTCCCTCTTCTTTGTGGCAGCCCCTGAGATATTGGAATAGGGGTGCCGAAACTTCAAAGTCTATTCATAGGTATCATTCATTCAGCACCATCTTAAGCTTAGTTGCTGAAGAAATATTGTTAACCAAGGGCCAGCTGTATCAGGTACCATGACATGGAGGGAGGGGGCTTAAACCAGTCACTACTATTGGGAATCGCCACTCCAATTGGAATGCATTGAGGGATTCTTTTCTCTATAGCCCCAGGCAGGATTCACCTCCTTTCCCATTTCCTGCCCTCAGGTAAATTTAGTTGATCCTCCCTCCCTCCCTCCCTCCCTCCCTCCCTCCCTTCCTTCCTTCCTTCCTTCCTTCCTTCCTTCCTTCCTTCCTTCCTTCCTTCCTTCCTTCTTCTCACCACTACTGTACTATTTTTATATAAAAAGTTTGTTTCATATGTAAAATAAAATGTTGTCTTTTATAGCAGAGTAATATTGTAATTATACATTGCTGTAATGTTACAGTTTTGTTCTGCAACTAGCACTGGCTCCCAATTTGCTTCTGAGTGCAATTCAAGGGGCTGGTTATTACCTATAAAGCCCTACATGGCGTGGAGCCAGACTTTCTTACCTGCTATTGCCTTTCTTGCCTTACTGCTATTGTTCTTAGTTGACTGATTAGATTGGGCAATGTGGCATTGCTCCACATACCATCAATCATTTTGGTTTTTTTAATCTAATGAGACCTGGGAAGCATTTTTTCCCCTTTTGGAACATAAAATAGCCCAAGATCTGAACTGTCCCAATTCTGCTCATCTCTCAGAAAGCCTGGAAGACCTGGCATTTTACAGTATTTGGGGGATTCCTGTCTTCACACTGGACCAGATATTCCTTTGATGTTCCTTGAATACAAAACATTTAGGGTTCCGTCTAATGCATCTCAGTGCTTACATTAGTGCGGTAGACAGTTGTGGATGGCTTACTGTATTAATCTTACTACTGGGAACAAAATCTCCACATCAAGGTACAGTCAAATGATCTCTCCCATTGGAAACAACAGCTCAGTCTTTTAAACGCCAACTGTGAAATAGTTGGGTAAGGAAAGTCTGTGCAGTATTAGAGTAAATCTGTAAGTAAAATGAATCAATATCTAAACCTTTAGATCGCTGGCTCCAGGGTTTTCTTCTCACTTCTAACTGTATGGATTGCACTTACAGAAAATGTCAGTTGATCTGATTGTCCAGCCAGAGTTTTCAAATAGACACAAGACTGGAGGTTGCTAAGCCTCCTGCAGGCTTTAGAAATTGGTATGAGCAGTTGCTGGGGGAGTTCAGGTTGGCTGCTAATTACTGAGAGTTATTTACATGACACACACACTGCTCTGTGTTCTGTCTCTCTCTTCCCAGATTATTTTCTGTAGTTGCTATTTTCTAAACTGTAATTTTTATTAAAGATTTTTTTTAAAGGAAGATTTAAAAACCCTAATAAAAAGCAGGAAAAAGAATTAAAGAGAAAGCTAAAAGTACAAAAAGGAACAATAGAAAAGAAAGGAAAAAAATACAAAGAAGTATTTACAGAAGTTATAAATACAATCATAAATTTGCCTCTTACCCTATGACCGCATCACACTTCTCCTCTTTCTATAATCTATCCTATCTAATCATCAAAACCATAAATCATAAGTTCATTTCTTCTTGTTTCATGCAAAAAATCTAAAAGGGATTTCCAGTCAGCAGTAAATGTAGATATTGCCTTTTCTCTGATCAAAGAAGTCAATGTAGCCATCTCAGCAAGTTCTATTATCTTCACCATTCTTCCATTGTGAGTAATACTGAATGTTTTTGTCTTTTTGTCTTCAGAGATCATATTCTGTAGTTGCTATTGTTCTGCAACATTCTTGTCAAAGCACTATTAGCATGTTTGGTTTTCTGGAGAGAAAAGGAATCCAGCTGTACCCGTGATTCTAATCTGTTTTGTGAAGCAGGAAAGGGTTAGAAAAGCCAGGGAAGCTGTTTGGCATGGTGGTGCTGCCAATTGCTAAGCCAAACAGACAGCATGGAAAAAGATGGTCCTTTTCCAAAATCAATTCTCTGTACCATAGCATAGAGGATGATGTTGTGATGGTCTGGCAAATAGGAAAGCAACTGTGGGAAGAATCCAGAGAAAGAAATATTTTGGGAAATATTAAAAAGGCAGAATATATTTCCCCAAAGGATCTTAAAGGCAGAAAGCAACCCCCCCCCCACATCTCTCTGCCCCAAACAGAAACCAGGTCTACAGAAATGCAGATGTGATAATCTTGTCAGAAAGATTGGAGTCAGGAAGCTTGGATTAGAAAGACAAAGATCCCTAGAATCAACAATCCCTCACACCAAAAAATCCAACAGTCATCAGCCAAAGCCCCAGGGAAGCAGGATATGACCTTTGGGACATAATAGGATTAACCCAACACCATCAGAATACCAGAAAGGCACACTCAGACTCAGGTCAAAGTTCATGCCACAGGAACAACTCCAAACAAAAGCTCAAGAAGGTATAAAAACCCACCACTCCCTACTACATGTGGTCAACTTTCCCAGAGCCATCTTTCTGTCTGGCTCTCCTCTTCAATAAACTACAACCTTCTTTCTAAAGCAGTCTCCATTTTGATTATTCCCAGCTTGGACTGGACCCTGATGAAGATTTTTCTTTCAGCACAAGAATAGAAGGTTGGACAACGGTCTCATCTGATCTTTAATTTTCTGCTCAGCCATTTGCTTGCAGAATAAGAATTTCACAGACATCACCGCCAAACCTCTAGGCCCAAGTCCTTTTATTCTGGTCCAGAAATAGGGAAACGTTGCATTGTCCAAAAATACCTGTTTGCCACTGAATTTCAGAGGTATAGTCTCATGAGCCACAGATTGCCTCACATTGATAAATGCCCCCAAACCGAAATAAAGGGCTAACAGATCTATCTGTGCTCATACATATAAATAATGAAAATGTACATGCCTAGATACACACACTTTGTCTTCTGAAGATTAATAAACCAAGGCCAGATCATTGTTTGCCTAGAAGATCATTTGGTGCAGATCATTTGAGAAGGAGGAGGGAGAGAAGACAGTTGCTCAACTCTGGGAAAGCAGAAGGCATGAGAAAAAATTTCAGAATAGGCCCCGCCTTGACCTTGTTGTCCTTGAATGGGGGCAGTGAAAGTTTGGGATGGGCTTTCTAGATTTTGTTAAGGTATACACAATGATTAATTAGCATTCCTGGAATCCTCCTCATGTCTGTTTCTTGACCTTGACCATCCCCCTGATAGGGTTGACACTTTGGCAGAGAAATTGCCAGAAATCCTCTGATTGTGTGTTCCTAGATGCGTGTATAGACATAGACCTTCTGAATGTGCTACTTCAGAAAGAGGCCCATCACAAATCTAGCAGAGCTTGGGCCATTTTTATGGTGGCCCCAACATTTTGGAATTCTCTTCCCCAATTAGTGTGGTCTGCCGTTTCTATTATGTTTTCACATTGTAGCCTTCCTCCCACTGTTAGGCTGTTTCAATTGCCTAAAGTTTATGTTGAAGTCATGCTTTGGATATTATTTTCATGTGTTTTATAGGTACATATGTGCACATACTTATTCATGTACATATTGCTTTGATAAGGCAGCAAAAGGTTGTTTAGCAATAGCAAGGCATAATAACAAAGCATCTTATCTCTACACTATTATAGGATAACTGGAGGCAACGTATAATTTAAATAATCATTACCTGAACCATTTTTGCTTTCTAAAAGAAAATGTTTTCAAGGCAAGTTGAACACCCATCAGATAAACGTATTAGCAATTTATATAGTAGTTTTGTTTGCGCAATACATTAAGCTTCTAAACTATGGTTAGCCAACTATATTAGCTGTGTTCATAAAACATGCTTAGCCAAAAATAACAAGTCATGTCATACTTTACCCTGGTAGACAGATTCATACAACACACTACAATACAATGTGATTGGGATTACTCATATTTGGAAAACAAAGATTTGTGGTTTAGCATACTGCATGAACACGGCCTATATAAAATTTTCTATAGGCGTAAGAAAATGTGCAGTTCTGCATAGTGTGTCTAGACTTTCTTTGACCCACAGTACTTATGCAGTGACAGCTTTACCTCAAGAAACATTTATTAAGGGAGTTTGCCCCATTTTACGACCTTTCTTGCCACAGTTGTTAAGGGAATCACTGCAGTTGTTAACTTAGTCACATGGTTGTTAAGTGAATCTGGCTTCCCCATTGATTTTGCTTGTCAGAAAATTGTAAAAGCTGATCACATGACCCCAGAACACTGCGACCATCATAAATATGAACCACTTGCCAAGCATCTGAATTTTGATCAAATGACCAGGGGGATTCCGCAATGGTTGTAAATGTGAAAATCACTCATAAGTCATTTTTTCCGGTGCCGTTGTAACTTTGAACGGTCGCTAAATGAACTGTTGTAAGTCAAGGACTACCTATGTTACAGTCCATATTTCCAGAATTATCCAAAATTGCTGCTGGCTCCCAAGCCTCTCAATTAAAAAAAAGTTCTATGTCAACTGTTAACAGAGTGATCATTTTATAAGTTATTTAAAAGTCAGATAAATCAGTTAATATTATAATTGCCCAATTCTAAAGAGCCAAAACTACTTTTGAAGTTCCAGCGTCAGAAAACCTGAGAATTTTTACAGTCCCCAGAACTCCTCCAGAATGGGAGAGATCACCATTTTCCATTTATTTTTATTTTATTTTGCTTTTAAGTAGTTTCCACAGCCAAGAATTATGAACCAATTATATGTTGTTGTTTTTTAAAAGATCAGCAGATGTGCTTTTCCTAACAGGGAAGAAAGTATAATGTGTATAGCTTTTAAGAACATGGAGCATCAATTGGAACAAGTATGCCCTGAACCTTTACTTTGATCGACAGAGACTGAGTGGTTCGTATCATAGTCCCGTGTGTGTACATAGAAGCAACAGTCCTAAGTCCAAGAAGTCTATGGAGATTCTCAGTCATCCTGGTCATGGCTGTCCCAAAGGTGCTTTTTCAGGAGCAACTGGACCTTCTTCTTCTTTTTTTCTTTGAAGATGTTTTGCTTCTTATCCAAGAAGCTTCTTCAGCTCTGACTGGATGGTGGGGAATGGAAGGATTTATATTCCCTGCAGACAGATGGTAATTTGCATTCCTTTAGAGTTGTTGATGCCATTTGGAGGTTTATCTGTGTCCTCAGGAGCAGCCGAGTAGTGCAAATGTTTGTAGAGCCCTCTTGGCTGCAGGAGGTTTGCTGCCGTGTCCCTTCACTGTTGAAGACAGACGCAGGCTGTTGGGGATGAGTCTGTGTTGTCTGCCTCTCAAACTGAAGTGCAAATGGTTCCTGTACTCTGCAGTGTTCTCTGGAAATCCTCTCATACTCCCACACCATTCAAAGGGTGCCCATCCCAAAGTGCATAGCTAAATGTCTATGGATATTCTCAGTCTCTATGGATATTCTCTATGGATATTCTCAGTCATCCAGGTCATGGTTGTCGCAAAGGTGCTTTTTTAGGAGGCAACTGGACTTCCTTGTTTTTCTTTGAAGTCATTTCACTTCTCATCCAAGAAGCTTCCTCAGCTCCTCAGAGCTGAAGAAGTGAAAAGTCTTCAACGAAAAACAAGGAAGTCCTCCTTTGAGAGTCCTACGTCTAGTCAATCAGCTCCTTCTTTACACTGGAACTTGATGAATGACATTAAGCTCAGCCATTGAACTTCTGCCCTAACAAATTCAGCATTGGAAATGGCTCTGCTAGCAAACCGCAATCATCTTTGTTAAGTTTTCCTCTCATAAATCTGACTTAGACCAGATTGCTCATATTGAGTTTACTTGTTTTATGGGCAGGGATAGACACATCAGGAATGTTAAGAAAAGGTGCTGAAGATGTCTCTGCACCATTGTATTCAACATTTCAAACAGAACATGGTGGCAAGGAAGTATCAAGGAGTGTATCTCAAACCCAAAGGTCTATATGAGTATGTGTATAGATTAGAGTGTTGCTAGCCATGGAAGATTAATTTCTTCTTTCAAGTGAAAAGTAGTTGCCAAATTAGGGGGCAAATGAACCACCTCTCAAATCAAAGGATAGTAGTATAACAATGCTAGGGCTTCCCACCATTCCCACTGCTCACTCTCTCCTGCCCTCCACAAGCTTTCACCCATCCCTGAAAAAAACATTTGTATTAGTCTCTAGTTTGCTGAGGCTGGATGGCAGAAAAAAGCAGCCTGACAACAGAACACTTTTAAACTTCCCACACATCTACCATCTCTGTGATGCAGGACAGTTACCAGTCCAAACTAAGAGATTGGTGGTAGCTATCTATTGAATGGAAGGGGAACATTCTTTTTATTAAGAGGCAATAACAAGAAAAGGCTGTCTTTTCCTCAGACTGCATAAAATCTGAATTTGATGGTGTTTCTTCCCCACATGCTTCAAAAAGCTCTGCTCTTCCAGCTGGTAATTTAACTGGGATCCATGCTAAATTGTTGCTGAAGGTTTCTGTAATACATTTATTATATGACCACGTTAATAAGTCATTTTTTTTCAGCTACAAGGGGCCCGTGCTTTTCATGTTATAGTTCAGAATATGATCCTGACACTAAATTACTGAGAATCACAAATGAAGGCAACTGGAAGCTTTGACATCACTAGTGTATCAGCAGCCTGGCTGCTGGCAGACTAGTAGCAATCAGTAGACTGTTGCTGATTATTTAGCATTAAATCAGTGTCATTTTTTAGCAACCACATAGCTATTCTCCATGACAGGGATCTCTAAGACAATCCCTATCCAGGTCCTTCAGGTATTCCAAAAATGCACCCATCACCACTGTAACTGAGTCCATCCACCTTGCTGTTGGTTGTCCTCATATTCTCTTAAAAATATTGCTGGCTACATTTATTTAACAACTATTACAAAAGAAAATAGGAAAAATTCTGCTTTAATGCTATAAGTTGTTCGTCTTTCCTTCGTTTGTATTTCAAGAGCCATTTGCAACTAAGCAGCTCAATAGCAAAGACGTTCAAGTATTGTGGAGTAGCAGCCTGGCTGGGGGGAAGGGAGAGGGGAACCAGGCCATGCATGCAAGTTGAGCTGCGATTGCATGCACATGCATACTGGCCCACCACTCGCGCAAGTTGAGTTGCATTTGCAAGAGTTGAGCTGTACGTGCATGCACACCGGCCCACGTGTCGCGCAGCCCGGTTCCGAAGAGGCCATAGCCTGGGGGTTGGGGACCTGTTGTGGAGGGTTCTGTGCATCAGACAATGATAGGTTTGCCCTACTTTCATTCAACTAGGATAAGCAGAAGATATTCTACATATTAAATGGAAGCATTCTAGGTTCTTTTCCTTTTCTTTCCCGTAAAGGGTGTGACAATGGAAACTTTACTGAGTACGAGACTGCATGTTTTCATAGGCCCACACTAGGGGAAGTCTGAATGGAATAGATCCCAGACAGCTGTTAAAAAAATACTCACTGAGGGAGTGCAAAAGGGAAATGAAGCAATGCTGAACTTCATTCAAGCAACCCGCACTGCAGTTACTCCGTTAACTCTTTCAGTGGTCGAACTACACATATAAACCATTTATGTGGGGAAATTATTACGGTGGCTCTTTGCCACAGTGGAGAAACAAAAGAAAAAATGGTGCAAGGGCAGAATGGCACAATCAAGAAAAGGGGACTTAAATCTACTCTTTGTGAGAATGAAGTAAGCATTCCAAGTTTATTGTTAGCCATGGAAACTAATCAACTGCACATGCAGTTATGTGTGGACCCAATCTCTTGAACTGATGCAGATTTATTTTCTCTGCTGTAACGGCCCAGAAAGATTTTAAGCAGATGCTAGGAGAGGAACATTCTTCTCCAAGTTTAAAAACTACAGATTGAAACAAAGAGTCTGGTGGAGCAATTTAACCCTTCTAACTTAAATTTGCAGAATAACACGTTCAATGTTAGGTAGATCTCTGTTGAGAGTGAACGACCCAGAGGGGTCCCAGTAGTAAATACCAAATCCAGCCTTCCTGCTCTAAGCAGCTAGGCAGCTGATTATGCCTATGTTAATTTCCCCTGGCACATTATTGCTGCAGAATGCCGTAAGACACGGGTGTCAAACTCGCCGCGTCACGTGACTTGATGTGACATATATCGCAACTTTTTTTGTATTGCCAGAGCTGGGGTGAGCGCGGCCTTTGCATGATGAAACTGGCCCGTGGGCCGGCAGTTTGACACCCCTGCCTTAAGAGAATAAAATGGCAATCAGGTCCAGCTACTTCCAGTGTTGTTTAGCACTCTGTCTAGGATCTGCTCAAAATGAACCTTAATCCTAGCCTCCATCTTTGGTAATGTTTGTCTCTATAAGTATTCCGGGCAAGCCACTATAAAGATATTTGTTATAAATCTAATCCCATATTGAAAGTTTACATTCAGAGGGAGTTTCCACATCAGAGATATAGTTGCCTGGGTCAACTTTTTTGCTCCTTCTAGGCAAGCCCATATTTTTAAAACACGTATGATTCATCGTTCACCCTGAATGCTTATTTGAGTAAGAATTTTATCAGTGTTAAAGTAACAATGGTAGGAATGATTTTTTGTAACTTAAAAGGCTATGTTAAATTTAAGGCTGGCTTAGAAAATGAGAAACTGAAATTAACAAGAACTCTGTATTTAAACAGCTATTCTTACCTGTTCTTGGAAATATATATTGAGACCAGTTCATGCATATTACATATGTACAAAATTACTGGTTATCCCTATCAGAATGAGCAACTGAGGCATATGGAAATTAAAAATAGTTGTGCTCGCAATGACTATGTGGATATAGAACAAGAATCCAAACATGTCTCTCAGTGCTTTCTCTTTAATTATAAGGCAATGTTCTGTAGCCAAGAGTCAAATTATGGTAATTATAACTGTGATGATTGTATTGCCTACTCCACTTTTCCACAATTTGATGGCCTCCAAATAGTGTTGGAATAACAACTTCCGGAATTTCAACTACACTTCAAGTTGGGGAAGGATGGCCTAGTCATTGAACATCAAAATGTTTTTCTATGATAAGCCAGAATGGCCTTTTCCCCATAACCAGTTGGGAGCAAGATCATCCAATGCATCAACTATAGCTATAAATTTTAAATACCTGTTCCTGCTAAAGTAAGAAAAAGTAAAAGCTAAATTAGATAAAGAATGAAAACACTAGACTTAATATAAAATGGGGGTTCATTTTACTACCAGATTACATTGTCATTTTGAGAATGGGAGTAGAGAAACTATCGTATATCTCATGCTGGATCATTGACATGTAGGGTTTTTTTCATCCTTCATATGGAAAGAAATATACAGCACTATATAATTACAAATTAACCACAACATTGCTTTAGTTTAAACTCCTAGACAGGAAGGAAAGTGGGCATTGCTTAAACACTGCTTTTTTCACAGAATTTGAGTACGTTTTAACATGTTCCATGCCCACAAGAGCCAAAAATATTCCTTTGCTTCAGGCCCCAGGGAGTATTCCAAATGAAAAGAGCTGTTACTAAAAACTTTAGTGAGGTCATATGTTTGGCAAAGTTAATGGCAACAAATTAAACTGCTGTTTTAAGAACTTGGCTTAGCACTGGCCTCCAAGATGCCAAGAAAGTCCCTTAACTCTTTGTAAACTGCTCCAGAACCAGCCACAACTCAGGAATTTGCATCAGACAATTATTGAGTTGTTTCCTGAAAAAGCAGTTTGCAAGATGAGGAATGCAGCTGTTTCATGAAGTTACATGCAAGGAATAAGTATATTTATGATCCTCCCTGATTAGGAATATTATTTGAAGCTACTGATGTACTTGAATTCACACATCGCACTAAGTCAAAATGCAATTTGTCTCTGGGTTTAGTGTACTGTTTAAACCGTATGGCTGATTCAGCAAACTATAATTAAACCACAGTTTGGCAAGATATGTAAACTAACTCTATGAGTACTAATTAAAATTGTGACCATAACGCATAAAAGTTATATTGATCTGACTGATTAAAAATGAAAGAGAACTCATCTTAAAAAGGAAACCTAGAGGGGGAAAAAGCACTATCAAGAGATTGTCAAAATAATGATAACCACCAGCTTTATATGCACTCTTACTAGCAGGTTTGTTGCTACTTCATCTACAATTTTGTTACTTAATGGGAAACTAAGAGATCAAAGCACACCTCAATAAACTGAGCAACATCTTGGTGAGCGCTTCAATTCCTTAGGTTACAGATATAGTGGTTGGGCTTCTCACAGTGGTATAAATTGACTTTTCAGTGCCTGTGGCTTATTCTCAATGCAAGTTTGAAATACCGTATTTCCCTGAAAGTAAGCCCTAGCTTGATTTTGGGGGGTGGGACGAATATAAGCCCTATACCAAAAATAAGCCCTAGTTTTGGGGCAAGGCACACACCTAAATATCAAGCTAGGTGGGGGGGAAGGTTGGAGCTGCCCTACACCCCCCGCACCCACTTACCTTGCAGCCAGGCCTCTCCTTACCAGCCCACTTCTTCCTTTACATCTTCTGCAGCCAGGCCTGCATTTCTCAGTCTTTCCAGAAGGCCTCTGCAGCCGAGAACCGAGCTATGGATTCAATCAATAGCTCGGTACTCGGCTGCAGAGGCCTTCCGGAAAGGCCTGACTGCAAAATGCAGGCTGGAATGCAGCTGCAGAATGAAGCTGCTCCTTTGGCCGCAGAAGAAGTGGACTGGCTAGGTGGGGCTATCAGTGCCGGAGGCGAGTATAAAAGACATCCCCCGAAAATAAGATGTGATGCCTCTTTTGGAGGAAAAAAAAAAAAAAGAAGACCCGATCTTATTTTCGGGGAAACACAGTACTGCCCAGCCATTTAGAACAACCAAGGTACAGCAACAAATGATTTCGATGAGGCCTTTCAATGAATGTCTGTATGGATATTCAGAACTACATGAAAATACCCCCACAGGCAGAAGGGCAACAAAAATTAATATATATCTAGTACAGAAATATCACTTTAAGTGTATTTACCTGCAAATGAAAGTGGATTTTAAAATGACAGACTAGAAGAATGACATGGGAAAAATGTTATATTGGACATAGAAAAGAAACCAGCTGATGTCTTAATAATTCAAAAGGATGTAAAAATTATAAATCAAGAGAGCGATCTGGATAGTTTTCCTATATTGGATCTACAAAAGAAGCTTGTTAAAGCTTTGAAGAATTTTGTGAGAAGGGACAAAGGCAAAATGAAAAAAAAAAACAAATTTTAGGAGCTTATTTGAAAGGAGTAAAGATAAAGATTGTTAGAAATAAAAGGAAGGAATATAAAGTTGGTTTATTTGATCAAGGCTCAAATATAGATACGTTGTTATTTCTAGTAACCCTTAAGAGATTTTTGCTGATATCAGGACTGAAATGATGAGGTTTTATGGATTTATTTACAGATCAGTGATGGATATGGGAAGAAGATACTTCTTTGTATTTTAAGAGAAGGTGATATTATTAAAATTGTTTATATTTGTGATGAAGGCGGGAAGTCATTTCTTTAAATATTTGTCTTCTTTTTACTATATTCATATTCTTTTTCTTTTCTATTTCTCTATTTTTTCCCTTTTTCTGTACCCTTTTTTTTTTTTCCAGCTTCTATTAGGGGTTTCTACACTCATATAAAAATACACCAAATTAATGAATTTTCCAAGGGATAATAATTACAGGTACCGCTTGTCAGTAATAGAAGTATGACAAGACCGTTAATAGCAAATAAGTCTATGACTAGGAAAAAGTGTACAGATCTAAAACAGACAAATAGAGAAAATATATTAAAAGTTCTGATGTTTGATAACCAGACAAATAATGTTCAAATTAACATTAAAATACAACAGCAATGTAGTGTTTTTTTTACAGAGCAGCTTAATATTTTCAGTCTCAACATATTCAGAAGTATGTGAACCAGCATGGTGTATTCATTTAGAAGTTGGACAGGATGAGGAAGATCCAAGTTCAAAATCACCCTCAGCCACAGAAGCTCAATGGATGACTTTAAGCAGATTATCTCATCTCTCAGCCCAACCTACCCCACAATTTTCTTATATTGGGAGTAAAAGGAAGTGGTGAATAGGACATGCTTGGTGCTTTGGGGAGATTCTTCTTGGAGAGATAGAGATAGAGATAGAGATAGAGATAGAGATAGAGATAGAGATAGAGATAGAGATAGAGATAGAGATAGAGATAGATAGATAGATAGAGAGAGAGAGAGAGAGAGAGAGAGAGAGAGAGAGAGAGAGAGAGAGAGAGAGAGAGAGAGAGAGAGAGAGAGAGAGACCATAGATCTCTCTGTGTAAATAATATTTCAGATGTTCTTCTGGCACTTGAGATTCCAGGAAGAATCTCCCCAAAGCACCAAGCATGTTTTTTAAAAAATAATTTGGAGTGTTCACAGCACATTTGTAATTGAGACCTCTTCTATTTTCTAATGAAAAACTCCCACACGGTGCCATATGCATGAATTCACCCACACACAATATTTCATCAGGTCTACTTCAAGTTCTAAAAGATCAGTTTCAAAATAAGACTATTCATTTCTACTTTCATTACGTTTTTGTTAAATTTGAAATGTTTTTGCTAAATAAGCACTGTTTCCTCCTTTGGACATCAGTAAAGCCAAGCAACACATTTGGGCATTTTTAATAAGAAATGAAAGTTTAATCTTAACCAAAATGTATTTACAAACATTATTAGCTATACAGTTTATTCTAATAAAATATATCTTGCTTTAAAACCATTCACACAAAATGCCTTCATCAGCTTTGGGGGAGAATCAGATAGATTTACTTTGAGCAATTTTTTGTTGATTCTCAAGACACTCCTTCAGCTTGTCTTCTGTTAATGTTAATCTTTGTTCTAGAATGGACACAGTCTGCAAAACGAGAGAGATAATGACAGAATGTGCTATAGGATTAGCATAAGACAACAATTCTATGTAACTACTTAGAACAAGTCAGATTCATGTGAGAATTACATCTGAGTAAATATCTGTAAGATTAGGCTATGCTTGCACGTCTTACTTAAGGATACATGGGCTGTTTTTCTAAGAAAGGAGCGCAACAGAATAAACGACTAAAAGCAATAAACTCACACAAAAATCATGCACTGGCAAAAACATAATACTGCAGAAGAAAACATTTCACCACATTACATATCCGATTTGCTGGCCATTCCACATCAGTTAATGAAAAATTATTCTCCAAAGTAGAAAAGTATATAATTTGCTAAATAATTCATTACTACTAATTTTATCCTTTGTGAAAAGCTAACGTAAAACGAAAATATAGTCTTATTTCCACACTAAGGCCCAGCAAGCAGAAAGGATAGAGAATTGTCCTTTTTTCCAATTTTGCTTCTCCTATTAATTTGATCTTACAGCCTCAGGAAGAACAAGCTTGCTCTTTTATATATTTGTTTCACTTCTCCAGCATAGGTATTGTCTCCAAAACATTAAACAATATTGGACCCAACCCCAATCTAAAAGAACTCTCTGATCATCAAAAAGAGAGGTAATGCTCTGCCAAGTATGGTGAGAGACTCTTTCAGAAATTTAGTGACTTCCTTTGCAATTCAAGAGCTTCCTTGAGGCAGGAGAAGAATAGGGACTGGTAAAAATATTATTCTAAGTTAAACTTTACTCATTCCCACAGCTGACGTACACCAAAGAATGTAGTAACATACATTCAAGGTCACCATGGTGGAGCAATAATTTACATGCCTGCAATGCAGTATCTGACAAGAGAAAATGTCTTGTTTGTTTCAAAGAAAAATTGGTATCCTAAACAATTCCATTTTGAAGCTATAGCCAAGATTTTGTTTTTCTGATCATAGAATATTGTGAGAAGATCAGGGGACTAACTTTTGCAAGAGGTGTTTTTTTTTTTTTTGGGTCTCTGTATGTGTGCCTTCAAGTCAGCCTTTGACTCCTAGCAACTGCCTGGATAAGTTCCTGTATTTTTCGTGGCATGATTTTCAGAAGTGGCTTGCCATTACCTACTTCCCAGGGCTCAGGGAATGACTGGCTCAAGGTTACCCAGTTGGCTTTGGGCCTATGGCAGGATTAGAACTCATGGTTTCCCAACTTCTAGTGTGATGCCTTAACCACTAGACCAAACTGGCTCACTTTGCAAAAGTCTAGCACATAATAAATACTGTAGTATCAGAAAAACTAAATTATCATTTTTCATTAGATACCAAATTATTACACTCTTAGCAATTTATAACATTTGCTAGAATATCTTACTGTCATGAAGCCAAAATAATAATGGGAATATGTTTCCTATTAACCTGCATGTTGAGTGGCTGATGCTATAAGAATGCCATACAAGTAATACTCAATTTACAACAATTGGCACCGGAATTTTGGTAACTAGGCAATGCGGTTATTAAGCAAGTCATCACTTGAAGAGACCCAAATTTACGACATTCTTACTACAATTATTAAACAAATCACATGGTTGTTAAGTGAATCATATAGTTATTAAGCAAATCTTCAAGTCCACTGCAACAAATTAACTTTGCTTGTCGGAAGCTGGCTGAAGTGGTCGCAAATAGCAATCATGTGACTGCAAAACACTGCAATCGTCATAAATGTGAGCTGTTTGACAAGGCCCCAAATTGCATTCATATGACTGCGGGATGATGCAATGGTCATAAATTCGAGAAAGAGTTGTAAGTCACTTTTTCTGAGTCCATCGTAACTTCAAACCATTGTTAAATGAACAGTTGTTGAGGACTAGCTGTGGTGGGAAAATGGGCCAGGTACAGCTTGGGAAAATACTAGGCAGCAAAGTTTGCTGAATGATAATGGGATTAAGCAATCTGGTAATGGTTCCATTAGTTTCCTTAATCTCTTTTAAGCCTTATGACTGGTTAAAAAAACACATATTTAAAATGATTGTGGCTATATAGCTCAGACAGTTTAGAAAGTAGAGTGATGCTCCTTCAGTGTAACATGGTATGTGTTTAGATCCCTCTGCTGTTCATTCTCGGGTACTAATCAAAGAAGTGCTAATGGTACGATATAGTTCTTGCTTGAACCTTCTTCAAGTTCATTGCAACAAAGCTATTCTTCTGGAATTTGTCACCATGGAGGAACAATATAGGAAAAACCCATACCCAACCCAAAATATCTTGAAGACTGGGGCCATCATGCAGTAATGAAGCCAAGTTTTCAAGTAAAAACACATTTTTATAGCTACTAAGCGTGGCCTACCACAGTCTGTATTTATAAATATTACAGATAATAAACATTGCATACAATAAACACAAAGTAAAGTAGAATAGAATACTAGTAGATTAGAATATCAGTATTCTGAATTATTTATTCTCAGTATTTCTTTTCAGGGATGGCATTACATATGTTCAGTAATACTCCAAAGTCTCATGGATTATACCCAACCACATCCAGAGCAAGCAGATAGCCATTCCTAATGTCACTGTCCTGGCTGAATTAAAGGTTGCTCCATCCCTAGGCCATGTGGCTCTGGCCCAAAAGTGGGCACCATTCATTGCAGCCACTCTGAAAATAGCACCCACTTCCGGGACGCAACCATGCAGCCAGAGGTGCCAAGGCACATAGAGGCCTACCCTCCTTCCCTCACACGAGGTCCAGGGCTCTTGGACTCTAATTCTAAAGATAAATGTGCATTTAGTGACAAGGGGTGGGTAAGGAGGGCATGGGACCCAGTGGAGTGGGAAATAGGTCCAATCTTGGAGGGACCCTCAGGGGCAGCAAGTGGAACACAGGGTGCTTCAGGGGTGGGGAAGGCCTGGGACAGGCAGGCCTAGGCCTGCACTAGCCCTTCCATTGCCGCCCCCATCCATGAGGCACCTCATGCTTTACTTAATGACCTTCTCGGTCATTTAATGACTACACTGGGGAGAGCAGGGAGAGCTCAAAGCAGTGAATGCAGCCTAGAAATAAAACATTGGATTGCATTGGGTCACATAGCAACGATGAACATGAGCTGAATATGAAAAAGCAAGGACATTAGCCTGGCAACCAAATGCAGGTTAGTCTGCTCCATTGTGTTCTCCTAGCTACCTATGGTTGTGAAAGCTGGACCTTAAAAAAGCACGACAGGAAGAAAATCGACTCATTTTAGCTGTGGTGCTAGAGAAGGCTCCTGCATATTCCTTGGACAGCAAAGGTGACTAACAAACAAGTACTGGTGTGCATAACACTAGACATGTCACTAGAAGGCAAAATCACAAAACTGCATCTCACTTATTTTGGCCATGTCATGCAGGGGAATTCACTGGAGAAAGCAATTATCTTTGGAAGACTTAGCGGTAAAAGGAAACCAGGCCGCCAAAGGGACACCATCACATGTAAATATACGAGGACATACTCTGAGAAGAGATCTGAACATTTAGAGAGTTTCCAATCTGAATTAGCTCTATGCCAGTAAAACAAAATGGCAAAGAAATGGGAAACCTGCTCATCTCTTCCTATATAAATGTACAAAAGCTTTTCCAATCATATAGTCCAACTTTAAAGAAAAATCACCTCACAACTTTCCAAATAGGGTCACACTGTATATAAATCCACCACCCATAATGTCTGTATAGGGAAAATACTGAAGGGCAGGAGCCTCTGTGGCATGTTGGCTAAGGTGTTTGAATAAGAGAGAATCAAGTTCAAAGCCACTGAACCAGTCACTATCTCTAAGCCAAACCTATTTCACCTGTTTTGGGGGGAAACTGGATAAAAGAATGACATATATGCCTCCTTGAAAAAGAATGAAATACAAATGAAAGTTAAAATGTCAAGCATTTTGCTATGAGCACTTATTCATTAGATATGTGTGCCACCTGTCTCGTCTAGCGGCAACTAGCATATAGGGCAGGAAGTTGCCAGCTATATATTATGTGCACAAGCTAATTCCAAACATTAGCAACCTACGGACTATGAAGTGAACTATGCTGTGAATCAGAAAATTCTGCTTTGCCTTCCATCACTAGTCCATTACATCGCAAGGCAAGTATAAAAACATTTTCTGTTTACGACTTAATTTTCATATGGAGTTACCCAGAAGTTTCTTCATCATATTCCTCACACTGATTCTTCCATAACAGCACGGTTCCATTGTTATAAAAGTATTTATAATGTTATGACATTTCATCAAAATGCCAAAGTCTTCTCTACCTGAGTGAGAACATCCAACTGTCCCACGATGTGCTGGAGAGTACTGGTAAGCCCAATCTCATCAATTGGTACTTGCTGTCTTTGAATTAATTCTGCCGTTCCAGCTTCTTGAGTTTTTTGTCTAACTGGAAAATCTCCAGAATCCATCCCCAGTTGCTGGAGGATGAGAGACACAATGAAGCTAATGAAACCAAAGACTAGTCACTCTCGTGTCATATGCATTTAAATTGGCACAAACATGTGCAGAGAAGCTTAGGGCACGGAAGAACAGGCACCTAAACCAATATTGTGCCAATGTTGCCTTCCACCCCCATGGTTGGGGAACAATGACTTGAAGGAAGAAGCTGTTTTTGCTACAGATCTTCTCTTTCAGGAAGCAGCTAAGTTGCTGCTTCTTGTTGCTGGAGGAAGATGGTGGCAGCTATTATCTGCAACTCATGTTTGGGACCTCCAGGAATTGAAACAGCAAAAGAAAAACCTGGAGCAAAGTCAATGGAAGAAAATTGCAAGTCCCAGAAAACTTGCAAGCTGGCAGGCAGGTTGTGGGTGGTCCAAAGGTGGGAAGACCATGCAAGTGGCTGCTGCAACCAGGCACAAGTGCAATCAGATGGGGGAGCAGGAGCAACTTAACTTGAAACCTTCCCTCTAGCTTCCCCACTGACTTGCTTATGGAAAACCAGCAGGGAAGGTTGCAAATTGCAATCACATGACTGTGGGATGTTGCAACTGTAATAAGTGCAAGCTAATTGCCAAGCACATGATCTGGGATGCTGGCTTAGCTTGAATTTTAAGGACCAGTCCTAAGTACCACTCATTCAGCACCATTCTAAGTTTGATCACTGAATGAGTGGTCACTGAATGAGTGGTCATTAAGTGAGGATATACAAATATGAGAAATATGTCTATCAGTTTGGGGGAGGGGTGAGCTTTCATCCATACTCTGATGATACTTAGCTATGTATCTCCATCCTTGGTGGGACAGGAGATCCAGTAGATAAATGGGTTTATTTTTCATTTTGGGCATATCCCCAGAGGGAAAATAATGAAAAAGAGACAGTGTGTGTGTGTGTGTGTGTGTGTGTGTGCACGAGCGTGCGCAATTATGAACTAATTGAGTCCAAAGAGTGTATGTGGCTCTCATCTAATAAAAGAAGATCCTTTTCCTGTTAAAATATTGTACTGTAAATATTTTATTTTATAAAATATTTTAAAAACATATTATAAACAAACAATAGACTCCTGATAACTATACATTCAATTTGTCTTACCTTTTCCTGTCTGTAAATTCCAGCTTTTTGTTGCTCACTATAGCCAGTGTCCATTGGTTTCTACAATCAAACATTTGAGAAGAATCTGTGTTATTCTACATGCTTGCAATTTCACTGTAAGCTTCCAGATATTCAGTCTGCTTTCCCCAAATCTCAAGTCCTGTACCATCCCTTTCTTTAACAATATCCCATCAATTAAAGAATATCATCTGTCAGGCCTGCCTGGTAGAATATCATCTCCCACCCCCCAGGTCAGACTGGCTTTGACCCTAATGGGCTTTTCCAAGATCCTAAAGACATCCCAAGCATGGGGGTCAAAGTGTCAAAATTAAATGGCTGTACTGTGGGTGTCTGGGCGTCAGCTATTTATTTTGTCTTCTTGTTAGCTTTGTTATTAGCCACCCAGAGTCACTTTGATGAGATGGACAGCCATTTAAGTCCTGACTGGCCTTTTCCTCTGTTTACAGTGCAGCCTTCTTGATAAGCTATTGTTTGTTTGTTTTAGCAAGAGTCCTGATTTTAAATAACCCATGCTCGACTCCCATTATCTCCTCTGGTTTTCTTCAGACCAAAGCCTCTCCAACTTTATATACTTCAAATTTTATCATTTCAGGGAAGGAAACTGATGCCTTTGGATCCGCAATCAAGAAAATGTTCACACTTGCACAACAAAGTGGCCGTTTGGCAATAAATTATTTTCCAGATGCACTTTTTGAGCTTCACAGTTAATATAAAAAAATCTACATAGGAACTATTTGGAAGGGAAACTGTAATTATACTGGTGAAGAGCTGACCCTTATTTTAGTTCATTGTTCCAGTTCAAAATTTATTCAGCACAATGGAATGTTTAATACTAATAAGAGATGGAATCAAAGCCAGAAAAATATTAAATGGAAAGATAGAGAAATGAGTGTTAGTTCAATCATCAGCCACTAAGAATCTTTATTACCTAATTGTTTATAATCTCTACTAAAATATTGGAATTGAAACAGTTGTGGGATAGAAAGGAGAAGAAAGCAGTCTTTATTTGAAAATTTTATTATATGTCCATCACCGATTATTCTTATTAAGTTAGCCAAACTAGACAAAACAATCTATCTACACATAATGTTAAAAACATCAATGCATTGAGGATTGGAGAAGAAGTGTTCTTTACAGAAGCATGAATTCAACAATAATCTTGAAAAACAATTTCTAATGGTTTTGTTTAGTTATTTATTACATTTGTTTGCCACCTATCTCACCAAAAGGTGACTCTTTTATCCAATACCAAAATATTTCACATATTTTCTTCACTATAGTTTACAAGAAGTCTATACAATCTGATAGACATTAAATCCATTTATTGTAGTATCAAGACCCAGTAGGTGCAACTTTTCTCTCTTGTAGAAAGCTGGCAGGTAAATAAAGAATGGAGCCAAAGCATCTTTGGTCACTTCAGATCCAAATGCTGCACATTACTCTTTCCCTTTGAATGTTTCATATAATTTCACATCCTAAAATTATTAACCCGACCTTTCAATTATTTTTATTTTTTACCCACTGCATTGTTGTTCTTTTAAATCTATCTGTAAACTAATGATAATTATCAGTAACAAATAAGCATGTGAGTAATGCTAAGTAAGGGATAGGTTTAACCAAAAAAAAAGAGAGCTGAAAATACAGAGCACTAGAACTATTTTATGTTGGCATTTCTTTCAAACAGAGGTAAGAATTAGATCACTGTAATATGGTTTCATGGTTCAAAATGGCAGAGTGTATCAGACTAAGAAAAATCAGCATGCACAGCAATTAGAAAGCCCAATTGTTAAACATGTCTTTTCAGTTCTATCCATTAACACTTGAGTTTCTTTCTGCTACTCTTAGTATTTTCCTTGTAATAACAGCACCCATCTATTTTAACTCAGATAAAATTTCTAAAGCTCTACAGCAGTTCAAAACTTTCAGTTATCAAAATCAATCCTCTTCCATTCCAAAATCTCTTGATCTTTCTGAGAATTAATTATCATCACAACTGACAGTTACCAGCAAATATATGGGAAAAAGCAAACAAGATGAGAGCCAATGTAAAGTCCTGGTTTTGATGTTAAATTAAGATTGGGAGATTGTGACTTCAATTGCTCTTCAACCAAAGAGCTTGCTAAGTAACAAACAAAAAAAAAAAAAAGCCAATCTCATTTTCTCAGGCCAGCCCACCTTCTGGTTGTATTACAGGTAGTTGACTTACAACCATTTGTTTAGTGAATGGTTACAAAGGCACTGAAAAAAGTGACTTATGACTATTTTTCACCCTTACAATCCTTGCGGCATCCCCCATGGACACGTGATCAAAATCTGGATTCTTGGCAACTGGTTCATACTGATGACCGTTGCAGAATCACGCGATCCCCTTGTCAAGGTTCCGACTAATGGAGCACTTCAAAGAACTTCCAGGCATTGTTTATTCTGAAAAGTCTTTAATCAGTGGACACAGCGTCAGCACGGCATGAATGGATGCCAAGATCTGAATTTCCCTTTCTTTGCACATAACATTCCATTGCTATTCTCCCCCCCTATTTTGCCGTCATAATTCACATTTTCCAATCAGACTGAAGAGCAAAGATTCACTTCCGTTCCTTATCCCGCTCATTCCTTATCTTTCTCCTCCCACCATCATCTGAATTAACTCTAAAAATACCAGACAGTTCTGCATATCTTCTCAAAGCAATAATATCCCATATTAGCAGCATTGAGAAGGCAGATTCACTTAGCAACCATGTGACTAACTTAACAACTGCAGTGATTCTCTTAACCACTGTGGCAAGAAAGGTCATAAAATGGGGCATGACTCATTTAACAAGCGTCTCACTTAGCCACAGAAATGTTGAGCTCAGTTATGGCCGTAAGTCGAGCACTGCTTGCACTGTGTATTAAATAAATATAGTAGTCTTATTATCTAAGTTCGGCATAGTGGTGAAAGCATCAGGCTAGAAACAAGGAGACCAGGAGGCCAGCTGGGTGATCTTGGGCCTGTCTCAGCCCTAGGAAGGAGTCAATGGCAAACCACTTGTGAAATACCTTGCCAAGAGATCTGTAGGGACTTGTTCAGGAGGTTTCTAAGAATTGCACACCACTGAACAGAAGAAGAAAAAATATCTAAGAATGTAGGATATACTGTTGTTTCAAAACAGAACAAAAAAAAATCTACAATAACAATTCCATCAACTTACCATACTTTTAAAACAGCCATTCATATGCATAATGGCGTTCTGTGTTTTCAGATTATTACCATAATCACCACCATTTGCATTCATAGTATATTTCTGGGCTTGTGTTGCATCACCATAATCAGCAGCATCAAAGTTTGTCTTCCAAACCATTACCTAGAAAAGTAAAATTTACAGAAATCTGTAAAAAATTTTAAATACTGTAATCAGACTCAGGATTATAGGAAGAACTCCTCCGGTAAAGCAAGTGAACTAATTTGTACACTTCTCGCTCATTTTAAATATCATATAATTCAGGTTTTTACAGAAATGGATTTAAAAGATTATCACAATGAATTCAGTCTGAAATCCTACATGAATTTAACAGCAAGATCAAGACCTCGGATCAATATTATATTAAAAACCACTATATATGTGTAATTGTTATTTTTTTTATCTCAAAGTACTTTCCTGTCTCATTCTTAGTCCCTGCTACTCCCCACTTGTTAAATGTTCCAAGTGCTCCTAGAATTATCTGTGCTCTCCCCATACAAGACAGGTGATTTCTTTGAGAATATCTGTAAATGCAGACTACTGCTCATCCGGCAATTCTTCTCACAGGAAAAACTGCAGGGTGTGCAAAGCCCCAAGCCACTAGAATTAGAAAGCGAATACTTCCAAATACTGGCTGTTTGGGATTTCTGCTTTTTCTATCTAAAAATAACTCCACAGAAGTACTCAGAGATTAATTTTGTTTTGGGCGATGCCCTAAAATAATGAACATTCACAAGAAATAATGGGAATTGAATGCTTCCATCATAAAGACAGAAATAGTTCACTTTACATTTTCTGTGCTACGGTAAGAAATTATTTCTGAGAGTTGAGGACTTAAGAATAAACTGATAGGCGTGAGACTTGGAGCAGAAGGCCAGGCGTGGCACCAAAATGATGGATCCTAAGGGCCTGACGTACTACTTCAAGGAGCCATCACTGTCAGCAACTTCAGTTTTCTCTTTCCTAATATGATTAAATAAGTTTTATTTGAGGTTTCAAAAATAATGGAACAAAGCATGCAGATTTAACTCATTTTTATATTTGCCACATGAAGCATGTAAATATTTTAAAGACACACAAAGCAAATATACTATACTTAATATACAAAATGTAAGAAAACAAAATAAATCATTTTATTTCATTTCCATTTCTTTGTCCCATTCCAAATTCTTTCAGAATAGAACCTGGAGTTTACAGGTTATTCATGTTCACAATAACATCACATCACTGATCCACAAAAGAGCGGAGAGAAAATACTAAACGTTGTTGTTGTTGATGTTATTTATTAAGCTAATAAAACATTCATTTCACTGTATGTGAACCTTCTTCCCAAGAAAGCCCAGAACTATTAATAAAATGAGGAGCTTTTAACACTGGCGCTTCTAAACCATCAATGGTTAAAGACAAGGTAGCCCTTTCCATGTGTCTACTTCATAGCATTCCCAACTCTTTTGAATCAATGGGCACATTTTCTAATTTCAGAGCAGGACACAAATGCTCAGAAGCACTGGTTGATGAGTGGAGGGATTTCTTGCCAATTCACAAAATAATTGTCACAGCGGGTATAATCTGTTACAAAACAGCAAATGCTTAGTTACTTCCTGATGCACTAAGACATTTACTGAAGGGGCAATTAGATTGGTGAGCATGGGAGTGTTCATGCAGCATCTGTTTGCAACTCCCAAAGCCAAAGGCATCTTTTCCTGGGATTCAGCGATCACAGGAAACAGCACAACTGCTTCAAGGAATTGCAATTAGGGCACTATATAAACACACTTGTGTATTCCAAAGCACCTTTTTGCCCTGGAATCAAACAGGTTGCACAGTAATTGTGAGCACACGCTATTTCTGTCATAAAGGTATACTTGCTACAGAGTTATTTACAAAAGCAGTACCTGCTCATCAAAACCTCCAGATGCAAAAAAATCTCCTGTTCTTGAAAAACAAACACAGGTAGCTGGTCCCTATAAAGTTAAAAGAACAAGGATTTAGTATGGATTGGGAGTACTAAATATCAGTGTGAAAGCCTTGTGCAGGTGGCATATTTTCTCTATTACATTGTATTCTTTTTAATTTTGTCTTGTAAATTGCCTCGAGATCACTTCATTTTGAAAATCTGGCATGAACTCATTTTAATGAAAATTGATCAATACAATTGTACTTGATTTTCCCAAGAAGTCTTTATTGTTCCTAGATCACTCTTATTTCTAAGTCATACACAACAGTATCCACTATCCCACTGAACAGCAGTAATTTCTCTAGTAGAGGATAGATGACTGATCCATGAGTCATGAAGCACAGTTTCTGTACCAATCAAGTATCAACAATGGGTCTACGCATTCATTCCAAGCCTTGTTTATATTTTAAGGGAAAAGTACTCCATAAATGAAGATACTTAAGATGCCGTCAGAATATATCAAATTGTGTAGCTGTAAATGTCAGCAATTAAACTCCCATCTCCCTAACAGGCTTTCTGGTTTGAAAAGTAAGCACCGTTATAATTAAAGACAGAAATGTAAACTTAGCAGTATTCTCTATGTAAATCAAACTGGCAAATTATTCCGGTACAGAAATATATTACGTCAAAGTACATTTAAGACATCTTGGGCTTTTCCTATGAGTAAATGTCCCAGAAAAGTAATCAACTGTTAAGAGCATAAACCCTATTTGAGCCAAGCAATGTCTTTAGTACAAACATGCAAAGTGTAAAAATTTAACGAGCTCTTAATCCAACTGACTAATATTACTTGCAGAATTAATACTTAATTATTAATCCTTGTATCTTTAAACCTACTTTTATCTATTGTTAGTATAACAGATTTAGTTACAGCTCATTAATTAGAAAGATGACATTTAGTAAATTATACTGCACAAAATAAACAATATAAAAACATATCCCCAAGTCTTTCTAGCACATTCCTATTAACAACATGGAGAATTTACAAAAGTCTATTATAAAGCAGATGACATATTTTCAAGTACACAGGTAAGAAAACTGGGAGAACAGGCAGTCTCAGAAATGTTAAATTCAAGTATCATAGATAAAAACTTTAATCGACATTAAATCAATGGTTATATCAGAGTTTACGAATTCAAAAATTACATTCTATCATTTTCAGAGCCTCCACTGCACAATAAGATCTGAGGCACAGATCTTTACATGTTTTTTTCAAGGGATTTGCCCCTCCAAAACACACGCAACCCCCCCTCCTCCAAATAAGGTCATGCCTTATCTTTGTGAACATCTGTGATGTGTCATGTAAATATCCCATGTAAATATCACAGATACTTAGCTACATCTGTGCCTAGTAACTGTTTTTGTGCAACAGCGCTACTGGAAAAAGCAATGAATTCTTTTACTTGTTTGTTATTTAAACTGCTCAGTTTACTTTACTTTACTTTACTTTCATAGAGATTTGGAGAGCCAAATACTAGTTCTTTGTTGCTTGGCAGAAGGAGCACATTTAAGATAAAATGTCTAAAAGAATATATTTTATCCTTTCTATTGTGATCAACCTCTGTTCAAACTGTAGAGAAAGGAAAAGTGAAGAGGGGTAGGACATGTGCCCAGGCACGCATTTTGCTTCCTGACTGCAGCAGTGTGACTACGTACTGCAATGTGTTGTACGTGCAGCTCCTTTTGAAAACTCTTCTGCAACGTCACCTAATACAAAGCGTATCTACAAAGTTATTGACTAGAATCAACTGGAGTGGGCACAGCACTTATAAAACTGCTTACATTTCTGGGCACAATTCTAAGTACTGATTATTGTACCAATGAAATCCTAAAGAGCTTGGAAGTAGACTCTAGAAAAGATATTGCAACACATCACCTCAGCCTTTCTGAAGCCTTTTTTCCTTTACCAAAGACTTAAATCCTCAAATCACTCTATAACATAATGATCCCTTCATGAAATGCTGCCACCCTCACCCAAGTTTGCCTGGTATCAATTTTTATATTTTTTTGATGCCCAGCAATTAATTCTTTTACATATTCATGTTTCCCAACATACTTAACCTGTTTTAGCTAGGTTTTAATGGGTTTTGCCCTTTTCAAAACTGAATTTATAGTTATTGGGTTTCAATTATTATTTTATTCTATTGGCTTTTATTAGAATTATTAGAATTTTAACATATAACATTTTGTGAGTCTTGAGGTAAAAAAAAGAGTGATCTTCTTAGAATATTGTATGCTATTAACCAAACTTCTACATGACATAAAAAAAAAAAAATTTGGTTCTTGGGAAAATGAAATTCTAAGAAAATGTTAGAACAATATTTTTTTTAAAAAAAATCAACGCTTAAAATCAATTAATTTTCAGTTCAAACATAATCACACCAAAATATGCCTTAAAAATCAGTTGATTTCCTAGGTTTTTAGAATTGGAGCCTTAAGATTGTTCAATATGTGATCTCCATGTGTTTCAGAAATGTCCCATCTGAAAATTGTGCCTTTTTGTAACGACATCTGTATAACTGAATCTCTACAGATATGTAAAAGGTGTAAATGAATTCATATGTAAGTTTCTATTATAACAACTTCTGCTATAGAATTGTTTACATATTTATTGCATGCACAAATGCAATCTATTACTTCTGAACCAACTCTCCTTACCTGGTGACCATGTAAGGTATATAATAGCCTGCCTTCTAATAAATCCAATATTTTTAGTGTTGAATCATTAGAAGCAGTAATGAGGTAGTTTCCAGAGGAATGAAAGGACAGGCAATTCACTGAAGCACTATGAACTACAAAAAAATAAAAATAAAAATAAATACTTGTATGTTACATTAAAAAAACAAAAAAGATAAAGAAATCCCTGCAGATTTTACTCCACTAGTCATTGCTGATTATAGGGGTGGTGTTCATTTCCGTTTCAAGGCCACTGAATCAGCATTGTCCGAAGATATTTCTGTGGTCATGTGGCTAGCAGGATGCCATAGAGCAGGGGTCTGCAACCTTGGAATTCTGGGAGCTGAAGTCCACAAGTCTTAAAGTTGTCAAGATTGCAGACCCCTGCCAAAGAGCATTGCTACCTTCCCACCAAAGCGATACCTATTTATATACTCGCATTTGCAGGCTTTTGAACTTCTTGGTTAGCAGGAGCCGAGGCAAGGATGGGTCTCAAGCCTGGGCTGCCAGCTTTTCCAGCCAAAAAGCTCAGGGTCTTAACTGCACCATCTCATATTACACACATTCACTTAAATTAAAGGTATAAAATAAAGCAGGAAAAAGTGAAAGAATCATTCTAACAGAAAATAACTGGGGGGGAAATAGCTCTCGATTTATTGTGGTATAAACTTTTCCTAAGTTTTGCTTAGCTCTCAGCATCCTCATGTAGAGAAAACACTCATGTAGTTTTATGCGAATAGTTAACAAATGTGAATTTTAGGCAGATTTATGGCACTGCACCTCACAAATGTTCCAAGTCCACCAAGAAACTGTGAGTTCTAGGCCTCCTTTAGGCATGAAAGCCACCTGAGGGACTTTGGGCTAGTCACTCACTCTCAGACCAACCCACCTTACCGGCTTAGCTCCCTCCCCCCCATATCTGCCCTTTGGGTCACCCTGCCCGCTGCCTTGCTGCAGGGTGTAATAAGCAGACTCAAGAGAGACAGCTTTAAACACTGCAGCAAAAGTTTGCTAGAGAAGCTGGGTCTGAAAAGGAGACAGAAAGGCAATGTGGCACTGGGCGCAAAAGGCAAAGAGTTGGTGCAGGGAACTGGGAGAGAAGGCAGCTGGGCAAACGAATACTTGCTGGTGCTTTTTAAGGTTTCCCAGAGTGTGGCAACCAGCAGCAGACCTGTGCAATTCTGGGGCTACTTCTCGCCCCATTTGCCACCCCACAAAGCAGGCTGCAGGGTGGCCCAAAGACAGAGATGAAAAGGGAGATAGATGGGTGGAGGGAGTTGGAAGCAGTCCCTTACCTTACTGAGGCTCGGGGCCAGGAGGGACCAAACCTGGAATAACTTGGATTGGTGCGGGTACTCTCTTAATGACCCATGATTCTCAATTAATGACTGCAACAGGGAAAACTGGGATTGCCATCCTAAGTCCGTGAGATCAGGTGATGCCTCATTTTATGACCGCACTGACTTACAATGGAAATTCCAGTCCTCAACTATAAATCGAGAACTACCTGTAGTCATGTTTCATTGTGAAATAAATATATACAGTAAAGATATAATATCATTACTTTTCAAATATTTAACTGCCTAAAATTAACAGTACTATCCATACATAATAGTACAATCAGAAAGGATTTGGAGTCTTTTTTTAAAGAAGTATACTTTTATATATAAAAATGATGTCTGCTTTACTGCTTAAACTTCAAAACAAAATTCTTCACATAGTCAAATATAAAGTCCTTTCAAATGTTCATTAGGAAAAATATAAAAAAAAAAACATGTTTTTTTCATTATTGGGAGCTTATTGTTCTCTGAAACTCTTAACAATAAGCTTAGCAAAAGAATATTCTGTTACTGGTTCATACACCAGGTTATGTTGCTGCCGTAACTGCAATTTAATGAATGAATTAGAATGGACCGAGTTTACAGAAAACACTAAGCTCAACTCAAGCAAATCACATTATGGTGTACAGCAGTGAGCACAGCCAGTCTAGCAGCGCACAGGTTACTTACCTTGATAATGTTGCAGCAGCCTATTCATCCTAACATCCCATACTTTCACTGTGTTGTCAGTGCCAGCTGAAGCAATGGATGTACCACTGGGATGAAAGTCCACATGAGGGACAAACCTGTAACGATTAAAAATGAGGAAAAAGAGCTAAATCAAAAATGAAAAAAGTTGCTCAATTGTTGTTTTTAAAGTTACATGATTGTCCTACTTCCTATATAATTTTTGAAAAGTGCTGGTTGACTATTAAATACTTAAATTTTCCTGATTAAGTAAAACAATCTCACATGTGTGTGTGTGTGTGTGTATGTTTGTGAGAGAGAGAGACAGACAGAGACAGAGACAGAGACAGAGACACAGAGAGAGACAGAGAGACAGAGAGAGACAGAGAGAGCCTTTAGAAGCAGAGAATCTACAGAAAGGGTCATAAAATTTTTGTTTGTCCATTTTCAGATTTGAAAAACCTCTGTTGGTTGATTTGATCTTTTTGAACGGAGGCATGAGCAGTTCTCATTCCAGGGAGACATTGTCTTCTTGTAGCAGTGTAAAGCTACATCACCGCCATAGGTATGCAGCTTCTTTACTTCATAAAGCCCAATGCAAGGGGATTTTTAGCTCTGCTTCCCATTTAGAACTGCAAGAGTCTCATGGTTACATGATGCTCTCTACCTATCCTACTTATTTTCATTAGAATCCTAAACAAGAGTTAACTAGTTAAGTCAAGCGTTTGATCAGGTCACCCCAATAGCTTTAATGTTGAGTCTTATATAACCACAATGTTCTAACATCTAGAAGTAGCTCCCATTCTGTGGGAGCATTAGGACAAACTGAATCCCCGAATCAACGATATGCATAAAATCTAGTAACTTAAGACTGAGGACAGAAACAAGGATCATGCTTAATTATGGGTATAGCTGGGTTTGACAGAAGCTTGTGTAATGATGCAAGGTTATAAATATTTTAAATCAAGTAAGCATTTTTGTATGGGTGATGGTTGTGCAAGACTCCAGTATTTCACAAATGAAGGCAAATATATGTGTCCCAGGATAATGTTGCAGGATCCAATCTGGGTCAGTCACCGGGACCTCAAGAGGTTTTGTCTTCTGAGCTTTCGGACTCGTGCTGAAGCCCACCTTCAGGGAACTTCTCTCTAGCAAAATGTGTTAGCAGAATCCTGCTAGAGACAAGTTCCCTGAGGATGGGCTCCAGCATGAGTCCAAAAGCTCAGAAGACTAAACCTCTCGTCCTGGTGACTGATCCAGATTGGATCCTACTACAGTATTTGCATAAAGTTTCTAGCCTGAACTATCTGAAATTTAGATGTAGCCCTTTGAGAACAGCTTGGAATAAAGCGTATTTCTGTCATCAATTTTCAGTGAAATTTTCTCCTCAAAAAATACTAACTACAGTTATAAGATTTATATTCAACGTTCTATAAATCACAGTAAATTATCCCATACTCTGAGAGGCTTTTCTAGTCACTTTCTTATTTCAGCCCACTGGTCTTTTGGACTAATTGTACCTCATGTACATCTTCCAAGACACCTTTATTATCTTTTTCCCAAGTGTCTTTTATACCACTGAGTAGTACGAAAGAACTAGGCAAAACCAGAGTTTTCATCAGGTATGAGTGGAAGGAAAAGCCCAGCAGTTCCACTGATTGCAGAAATAGTTAGAATTTAACTTAAGACTAAGTAATAATGCTTCTGGACCACTGCTTTGATTGTTAAGCTAGCAAAGTACATAAATTTCATTACAAAAAATGCACCACTTTTAAAACATTTTAAGTAATTGTTGAATTGGTATGCTGCCTGACTTAAATGATATAGCACTGTTATTTTTCAAGGAGATATTTCTTTATATGCTTTAAAAAAAATATAAGACAAGCCCCAACAAACTATAATTGATACTTGCCCACCATGCTCACAAAAAGAATGTATACATTCTCGGCTTGCTTTATCCCAAAGTTTGACTGTTTTGTCATCACTGGATGATACAATCAATCTTCCATCAGGAGAAAATCTGCAACAAAGACATTTGTTGAAGCACATTTAGTAATAGCCAATGTAAATTCTATCTGAGTTATTCTCAGAGGAAAATTACTAGAATGGTACAAATGTTGCCTGGTTATAAGGGGCTCTTGAACCATTCAGAGCGATGTTTCACAAGCAACAAAAGCACCCATCCAAACCCAATGCTTAAAACAATGAGGTATTGGACCCTCTCCAAAGTTCATTGTGGCCACTTTGAGGGCCTTCCCACATTGTAGGAGGACTCATATACATGCACCAAAAGCATGTCCAGCAACACTTGTCACCAAAATAATGTTCCCCCAAGTAGTTTGCACAGCTCTAATAGTTAATAAGACACTTGTTTTAAGTCAGAGAACCATTCTTTTCTGTTCCCTCTCTGGCAAGCTATTATTTTATCTGTTCAATAGCCAGAACAATGGTCTTCTACATTATTTGACAGCTCTTAATATATCAGCATATATAATATATCAGCAAATAATAATGGGCATTCTCAATCAGAGATTTATTTTCATAAACATGCTTCCATTTTTCCTTTCCTGTGTGATCTAAAATTCTAAGTATTAAAAAGTATAAGAAAATAAATTAACAGTGAAGTTCAAATCATACCTATTTAGAAATAAAACCTGTATAGCATTTGGCTTCAGTTAAACTTTTATGAAAGGCCTTCAGAAAAAGCATATTACATTACACACAACTGAATAAATGCCATTGCTTCTAAAAGTATAAGTTTTTTCCTTAGTTCAAAAAGAGTAGGTAAAACTTCTCCCCTCTTCCATTTATACCATGTATAACAACTGATTTTATTCTACATTCTTCTCATTTAGTCTAAAGTAGTAATTATTCCTTCCAATAAGGCAGAAGTGAGTAGAAAGGAGATCTGGAAATATGAAATGTGGCTAGTTCCTAAAGTATATAGGTAACCATGAAGGTACGTTGCAGAACTTCACAGATAATGTTCGTGAAAGCCCTAGTCAAAATCTTTTTCTGTTTCTACAAATAGCACTGGATAGAGACAATGCGAGTGTGCACTGTTGGCCTGTCCTGCCCTCACATCTTTTTTGTCTATGTAGGAAAATCCAAATGACAGTCAGCCACAGTTTTTCTCCTTCCAGGGTTTCCTCAATGGATGGGCAGAGTGAGGCTGCAGAGAATTTAAGAACAAGGCAAGGCTACGGCACATAGCTTCTCATGAAATATTACTAAGAGAGACTTGAACACAGCTTTTGTCACATGACAGTTTGATGCCCATGATCACAAAATCATTTTTTTAAAAAAGACTTACTTAGCACAACGAACCCAGTTTATGTGCTGATTCAGGGAAAATAAGAATTTTTGTCTGTGGACAGCCCATACTTTGATTGTTTTGTCATCAGAGGCTGTAACCAGTAACTGGCCATCATTAGAAAAGTTTACACTTCTGACTGTTGCTGTATGAGCCTTGAATGCAGTCGATTCTCCCTTGCTTAGTTTAGGGAAACAAACACAAAAAAAATTATACTCAATTCTAAATCATTCAGTACTTGTACACATTTCTTTACTTGTTTTAATATACGTATTTACATTAACAGAAATTTGTTGAATTTAGACTTATACAGTATAGCAAACCAAAAAAGAAAGAAAGAAAGAAAGAAAGAAGGAAAGAAGAAAGAAAGAAAGAAAAAAAGAAAGAAAGAAAGAAAGAAAGAAAGAAAGAAAGAAAGAAAGAAAGAAAGAAAGAAAGAAAGAAAGAAAGAAAGAAAGAAAGAAAGAAAGAAAGAAAGAAAGAAAGAAAGAAAGAAAGAAAGAAAGAAAGAGCTATTTCAATTTATAGGCGGGAATAGGTGACTATTTTAATAGTTGTGCAAAATAATAAAGTAATGCTTGAGGTAATAAAACAGTGACCTACTAAATGTGAAGTAACAAGGAAAAGTAGAACATCATGTTAAGGGTTTTAATATAAAAAGAAAAAGGGCATATGAACAGGAACAAACTGAGAACTGAAAAGCTTTATAACCAAATGAGGAAAAATCACAATCAGGAACATATATAATTTCATCTCAGAAAAATAAATATTTTCTGTATTTATTGTGTCATCTAGGTAAATTTTATTTATTTATTACAAACACATGCACCAAGTTGCCAGCGCAGTATAAACTGCAGTGGATTTTCATGCAATACGTAATGTATTTATCTTCTTACCAAACAGCAAATAACACACAAAAATTCCTAGTTCAGCATACGTTTGAAAAAGTGACTGCTATAGATCTTTGTTTAAAAAAATTTAAAAATTCATCCTATCTTCCCAGGATGCTTCATGGATTAGAGATGAATGAATATTTCTCTATTTAAGTAAGGATGGGAATCTAGAAAAAAAGCTAAGCAGTATAATTTAACATTATACTTACACACTTGGAACCCACAAACGAACTGTTTTATCTCTAGAACCAGAAGCAATAAGGTGGCCAGATGGTGAAAAATTAACACACATTACTGCATCTTTATGACCCACAAAGCGATAGGCTCTCATCTGAGGTTTCATACTCCAGATCATCAAACAAGAATCCATAGAGCCACTTACTAAATAAAATAAAAAAATATATATTTTTAAATGACTAGAAATAAATCACTCA
Organism: Azemiops feae; assembly: GCA_023970755.1. Classification (NCBI taxonomy): domain Eukaryota; kingdom Metazoa; phylum Chordata; class Lepidosauria; order Squamata; family Viperidae; genus Azemiops; species Azemiops feae. The sequence continues at coordinate 4,995,457 of JALGBA010004168.1, read as the reverse complement.
TTTTACAAAGTCAGTGGAAAAAATGAGTGGCCAATTATATTAAACTACCCGTTCAAAAGATTTTCCTAATATATTTCTGGAGGCTCTTCTTAAAAGTAGACAAAGAACAAAATGAAGAATGAAAAGCAACTATGTCATTCCACATAAAACTACTTTTACAACTAGGAAGCACCCCCAATTTATCCTTTATTGAAACCAGAATAATCTGTCCTCTGAAATACATGACTTTGTGCCTAAGATTAAAATATCTGCAAACTGCTCTCCTCCCTTAAATTTAAATGAAATAAATGTTTTAACAATATATATTTTAGACATCTGGAGACAATGTTAACAGTGCTTATTTTAGGAAATAAATGATGCTCAGGGGGTAACTTACCTAGCTGTTTCTTATTTAGACTGAAATCCACACTAGTTATTGCATCCCGGTGGCCTTTGAAATTCCTCTCCAACGTTGGGTCTTCCTATATAAGAAATGTCATATTGAAACAAATGTTTTCTTACAACAGTGCAAATATATTCTTGAATATTCATGTATCTTGTGGTAGGAAATGCAGGGGGGGAAACAAATGCCAAGAAACAAATACTCTGAAGTGCTAAACTGGTATGTATTCTTAATTTGATAAGATATGTTCACTGAGTTTTAACTATATCTGACTGTGATGAAAATTAAATCAACTACTTCAGATTCACGTTTAGAAAACAATTTTGATTTTACCCCACAGCTTATAGAACAAAGCATGAAATACTTGACAACACTTATTTAGGAAAGGACAGAGATGCTACAATTTAGAAAATACATAGACAGTGCCCTAAATATAGAATGCAAAGAACTGCGGTCTTTCCATGGCTAAGAAAAAAACCTACCATATTTTAAATATTTGTTTAATGTGATTAATTAACCCAGTTCAGAATTTAGTTTTTCTTCCACAGAATCAATATAAGATATTTGCACAGGAATGCTGTTTAAATCATTGTTTTAATATAAAAGAGGAAAAATAACAAATATCTCTTAGCTTTGAAGTTCATTTCAATTCTCCAATTGTACTAGTCTGTTGAACAAACTACAATGTCTGGGTTCAGACTTTTCACTTTGGCTTAAAGCATAATATGCACACTATGATAATTCTGAATGTATACTACATTAAGCAAAAACCAAAGAAACCACCTTTTGGCTTAGAATAATAGATCCAGCTAGATTTTGTTGCTGCAAGTCAAATGAAGCTGGGCTTGACATTTATTATGTCAAGGTTTGAGCTAATTTTATCTCACCTTTAATAGCAATATTTTATGAAATACAGGTACATGAAATCATGACATTGCATTTTCACACCATACTTTTGGCAAAGATACATTGTGATTAGCAGCTATGACAACAGTCTCCTTAACGCTTAGGATTTTAAAATTAAAATATTTGGAATCATAATATTCAGCAATCCATTTCTTACCACTGTAAAACTAAATTGAATGTTCAGAGATCATAATTAAACTGGCAATCCAAGAAGCACTTATACATTGTCCAAATACTACTAACAGAGCAACAGGAATAACACTTCTGGACTAATTTTTCCCGTAAATTTCTGATTATGCATTTCAAAGTTAAAATGAATAGCTTCTGTGTACAACTGTTGTCATTATAGGAAGTCAACACACACACACACAGAGAGAGAAGGAAATATTTGGGGGATATTAAAAAAAAGGCAGAATATTATATTTCCCAAAGGAATAATGGGAGAAAATTTTAAAAGGCAAAAACTTCTCTCTTCCTGCCCCAAGCAGAAACCAGCTCTGTAGAAATGCAGGAATCTTGGAGCTGATGGGATTAGAAAGACAAAGATCCCTAAAAATCTACATTCCCCCACCCAAAATCTAAAGACATGACCTTTAGGACATAATAGGATTAATCCACAACCATTAGAATACTAAAAGGGCACACTGAATCTCAGGTCAAAGTTCACTGCACAGGAACAGGAACAACCTCAAACAGGAACAACTCCAAACCCAAAGTCCAAAGGAGGTATAAAAACCCACCACTCCCAGCTCCATTTTGTCAGCCATCCCAGAAACACATGCTGTGTCGCTGAGATGTTGATTAACAAGATGCCTTCAATTGCTGCTTTAAAAAAAAAAATCACAAAGTAAAAATAACAAGCCATCACAGGCAGGAATCACACTTTTACTAAATTTGGATGGATGTTATGGTTTATTGCAATAGCAATAGACTATAATATGGTAATACTTTACATATATGGTAAATTTGTATATGTATCCATCCTGCCTCTTTTTTACATTTTAATAAAAAAAAATTGCATTTGTTGTATATTTTTTCTATATAAATCTTGGAATTATGTTAATTTAGTTACTTGATAATGTTTATCATACTTCAATAAAAAAAGAAAATCTATGATTTGATAAAGTATTTTTTCAAATAATCTACATCCATTTTTGACAACAGTCACTATTGTAGCTGAGTAGCCTCCTGATACTTATTCCTCCCTCCAGGGGTGTAGGAGGAGAGAGGAGAAGGCTTCCCGCATTTTTAATATTGATAAAGATGCATAAGGATACAGGAAGATAAATCTAGCACAGAGATTTGTTAAAGATGAAATCTTCACTCCCTGCATCCATCTAGTTCTAGATGTTACTAATAAAAAAAGGGGGGGGCGTTCTTCCAGGCACAGGACAGGTCGTGCTCCACAAGGGGGTGGAATACGAGACCTCCAAGATGCTTTCCAACTCTTGTTACTCTGGTTATTAGCAGCAAGCACCGTTAAACTACTTAAGTCCTCCAGATGGCAAAGCAAGGGGGAACTTTCCGCTCAGAACTTTTTCCTCTCTTCCCAGCCTGAACCTCCCCTAGTTTGGAGGAACTTCAGACGCAACACTCGAGAGCGCGACTCAGCGCGGCTGGGATCTAGATTGACACGGCGCAGCTTCAGGATCGCCCCCTCTTTCTCGCCGAGGCAGCTGCCCACGCTTGGGGTCGGTCCCGTGGGGCTGAGCCAGCCCAACGCGGGGGCCCAAGTCACCGGCCCAAGCGTGGGTTCTGCTTGTCGCAGAATCGGCGGGCCTAGCTCTCTCTGCAGATTTGCTGCCTCGGGCCGGCCTCGCTTCGATTTTTTCCCCCGGCTCTCCCCATATCAAGCCAGCCCCACTTTTTCCCTGCGCTGCTGCCTGCGCGGTGGAGCCGTGCACCCCGGAGCCAACTCCGACAACGCCTCGGCATCCCTCAGCGTTGTCCTTACCAGGCAAGGGAACGCCATCGCACCCCCAAGAGCCGCAGCGGAACCAAGGGCCGCCCGGATTGTTGCCGCCGGAGGGATTCAGTTTACCCGCTCCTCCGACCGCCTTAGTAACGGCGTTCCTGCCTTAAAGGGGAAGACAGCGTGGAAAACTCTCCGCCGACGCAAAAGGGGCCATCTCGGAAGCGGCGCTTTAAATTGGTCAGAACTGAGGAGGGAGCGGGAAATTAATTCCCTCTCGGTTTCTGGCATAGGAAGGAAGGAAGGAGGACATTTCTCGGGAAATAACCGCTGACAGTTCCTGGAACTAAGTTGAAATGTTTAAGAATGTCAGCTAAAAGCCTAATCGCTGAAATGAACTTATGATAGGGCTGTGCCTATAGAAAGTAAATCCGAAGAGGGGCTGCTTATTATACATACGATATCCAGATTCTGCCTAAGTCAATGTTTCTCAGGCTTGGTAATTTGAAGGTGGATGGGCTTCAACTCCCAGAATCCCTCAGTCAGCATGCTGGCTGGGGGATTCTGGGAGTTGAGGTCCATCCACTTTAAAGTTGCCATGGTTGAGAAACTTTGGCCCAGACACATTTAGTAAAAGGAATTCCATCATCTCTATGAGATAATTGATTCCGGTATAGAACTGCACTTTGTTAGTAAATTTTTATAACATCCTGGTGGAATCTTGTCGCAGCTTAAACCCTGCTTAACTGAGCCATAAAGTAGGTGTTTCATAGGTATTACATTTTGTTTGAAATGCCCTCCACATATTTTGTTTACTGCTGGTCTCCATTTGAAAGGAGCAGTAAACTCTTCCTTAAACTGAAAGCAACCAATTGGCACCAACAAATTAGCCCTGTGCCTCCTGACCTCTTCAGGTTACTGCAGACACACCTTTTGCATACAAATCTTACTCTCCACTACTAATCTTTGTTCCCTCCCTATAGAAAAATATTGGCATATCTATGAGGCTACTACTATGTTTTATGCTGGATTTTGAAAGACTACTGAGAATGAAATAAATCAGAAAGCTTATATATTTATCTGTTCCCTGGGCTTGTAGTAGTGTGGAGTTTTGAAAGCATTAAATCTACTCACCTGAGAGTAAAAGCAGAATGCAGTTTAAGCCATCTTTCAAAATTCACCACACCTGCAACCTAATCAAACTTCTGTTGTAAATATCTCTGCAGCACCATTGTTCAGAAAGTTTCTCTAAAGGCAAAAACAGCAGTTCTTATCAGTTGTTGTGTGGTTAAATATAATAAATCCATTCTTCAAAGTCGATCCATCTTCCCAAGAAAGTTCAGTCCATCACTCATCAATTTCATTATCTCTGAGTTCTTTGTATTCATGCCTCTTCCAGCTTTTTTCATTAAAACTGCAATACTCAGATTAGGCTCTTTTTCCTTCACATCTGGCAGCATCAAACCAAATTGCATCCATCAGACTGCAAATTTAATCCAACTATTAGTCTCTGCCTCTGAGTGTCATTGTGGTATTGATTTAAAACCGTTGCTGGCCCATCAAGTTTTCTATTAAAGTTTTTGAATAAAACTTGTACGTTAAAAACCATTTTTCCCAAAGTTTCCCAGAGAACTTTATCTCTTATTGTAGACATTGTGAAGGCAAACAGTTTCTTTCAAGGACAAGAGAAGCTGATATACCATAACAAAATGTCTATAGAGAAAAGATAATTTTTTCCAAAATAAAAAATGTTTTAAGAAAGAATTTCCCCATCAAAAGTTTAAAAAGAGACCATAGCTTTTTAAAAAAAGCTAATAAAACCAAAACCCTATAGTAAAATCCAGGATAGATCTAAATCAATTGAATAGTCTTTATACAGGAGAGTGAGGCCTCTCACCACCAACTTCCTTACAACAAAACTGAAAGTGGTCTAAAGTTCCAAAATAAAGAGTAAGAAAATGAAAAAAATTTTATAAAAATTCAGGAAAAGGTTTAGGATAGATCAGCATTCAACTACTTGATTAAAGTGTAAATCAAACAGTAAGAAAAGCTTTAAAAAATGCAGTTAAAACCCAGGTGTGCTTTAAAAAAACAAATAGTGAAGAGAAAAGATAATAAAAGACTCGATCCTTCGATCGCTCCTACCAAGAATTGTGGTCAATAAGATCCCTCTTCTCTGAAATTACACAATTGTCTGAGGGTCATCCTGGATGGTTCCTAATGCTCCCATTTAAATCTAGGGAGCATAAGCTGCCAAATAACCAGCTTTGGCAGCATAATCAGCTATTTGTCGGCAGGAAAAAAGAGAATAGCTGCTGTTTAGCATGCCATCTTGTAGGAAGTCCAAGATTGGCCATGATTCTTCATCAGCTAATGACATTTGGAAAAGAGTAAGAAAGTGAGAGGGTTTAACCCAGTGTGTCTCAATCTTAGCAGCTTTAAAATATCAGCTCCAAGAATTCCCCAGCCAGTTTGCTTTGTTGATGCATCCTGCATAATCTGGGCAGTGAAAAACAGAAGCAATAGGAGCAGCAAATATTATGCTGATTTAGGTGGCTATAACTGGAACATGGCAGTGGTGATAGGCCCTAATTATTTATAATGAGTATGTTATATCTACAGATTTCTTCAGCAGGTGGCAGCACCTGACTGCTTGGAATCAGAAGCAAAACAGTCAGGTCAGATTAGAATTGGATGAGAAAAATAGGCTCATAAACTACACTGAGAAATTTAAAAACATCCCAGAAGAAGTCACTGGGGAACCACTTTTGTATGATTGCCCAAAGAAACAACACAGATGTCCCTGTGAAGGTATTGAGAGTTGAGAAAGGAGATTTTACTTTTACCAATATATTTATAATTTCTTTTTCTTGAGAATAATGCTTCTATTATTATTCTAAAGGGCACAGTCAAAAATGATATATAACTATGAAGTCATGAGTGTGAAATGTCAAAAATTAAGCAAGTATTTATCACAAGTACCTTCAGATTAAATACAAATAGCAGAGTGGAACGTTGCAATTAAGGAATTCTCAATATTTATTCTGTTGGTTAGGCAACTTTGACTTTTGAAAGAAAGACTTTAACCAAGTTGGGAGATGGTACATCTCCATTTATTTAGTCATTAATATAAGAACCTTGCACACTAATATTCTTTTTTAACTCCTAAATGAACGGTATGTGTCACTTTTCTCTATATTTTTAATTTTATCCTCTACATGCCTGGATACCTAATGAGGCAAAACTAGTTCTCATTTTTCATGAGAACTTTGACAAAGCAACATTCTGAGGGAACAGTTTTTCCTGGTACTAAGCAAAAAGCAGTATTACATAGAAAGGGTAAATTACTATCATTGTTCAATAGTTACAACATGGCAAAGTACATGAAGGTATAGTTATCTCTCCTAAGAAAATGAGGGAAAGTGGAAAATGTAAATAAATGAGATACAAGTACATTTTGAAATGTAAGCTAAAAAACATGAGCTGTTTGAGAAAGAAAATCATAAGCAAAGAAAATCAACCTGACATGTGATCTTCTAGTCTGTAGCATTACTAATTCACGTGTGTTTTTGTTCTTTAAAAAACTCTGAAATTTGGAGTTTGGGAATATTGCCACTTAAATACTTCTCCACTGAACCATCTAATCCATATTTGTATAAACCAGGCATGTCCAACCCTCAGCTCTCAGGCCACATGCAGCCCTGGACTGCTAGTAATGCAGCCCCACAAGATCATAAACTTTTAACATTATGTGCATTTATAGACATTAACTGTATTATATATATTTTATATGCGGTCCAAGACAATTCCTCCTCACTCACTCTCTAGGCCCAGGCAAGCCTTAGAGATTGCATATGCCTGGTATATATTGAGGCATTACTAGCCAAGAAGTCACACATACAGCCTTTCAAAATTAAGAGAAGTGAACCTTTATCATAATAACTGTACTTCTTAGAGTAAAATTAATTTAGGATTTTATTATTTGACATATTCAGTTTGAGGATTCCATAGGCCTGGAGGAGTTTAGAGAGCTAATGCAATTCTCTTCCTTTCCCCAGAAGGTTCTCTTTTCCCTCCAATAGTTGGACTTTTTTTATTAGTATCACACAACCAATTCAGAGTTGAGATATGTCTCTTATCTGCATAACTTGGAAACTATTTTCAGGAATGATCAACTCTTTTTTTTACTCAAAGCTAGAGATTAAGATTACAACTTCTTGGATTACAAATGTGTGGATGACTAGTAGGTGGCAGCAAAGAGGTATAAAAAACTTTTTGCTAGAACCAGTAGTTCTAATAGAGATGTATGCAAGATTTAGCCTATATCAGTGGTGGCGAACCTATGGCACGCGTGCCAGAGGCGGCACTCAGAGCCCTCTCTGTGGGCACACACGCCGTTGCCCCATCCCCGCCTCCCCCCACAGCCCCCTCCTCACCAGCAGCCCCCCGGAGGAGAGTTGCCCCCGGGCGTGACCTATGCAGAGCAGTGCAGCCAGGGACATGGCAGCCGGGCAGCAGGGACAAGACTCCACCCTCACACCCCGTCGTGCGCAGATGATGCGGGGCGCGGGCGGAGGGTGTGGCCACCATGGTGCTGCTGGGCCGCCTGGGCGATTGGCAGGCGGTGGAGGCGGGTGGCCCTGCAGGCAGGGCGGGGTGGGGGCAGTGGCGGTTTTTGGGCACTCGGTCTGTAAAAGGTTCGCCATCACTGGCCTATATCATGGGTCTCCAAACCTGGCCCTTTTATGACTTGTGGACTTCTCGGAATTCCTCAGCCATATACATGCATACAGACTATGATGATTGATACTACACATAGACTTTTGTGAAATATAGATATTATTTTGCTACACAGCATATATTCACAAGAGAGAAACTTGCTTAATAGCTTGTTTCTAAAATATTACTTTGACTGAAAGACAGAAAAGAACCCCTTAGAGATGGATATCAAATAGTGATACCAAAATTTCAGAAAGATTTTTGTGCAAGAGGAAGCACATGGATTCTTTTAAATAAAATGCTTCAGGACAGTTTCTTCTGATCACTATCAGTGCTGGACTTTAGAAAAAGCAGGATGAATTACTATGAAGCAAGGTGTAACAAACCTCTCAAGCAACATCCCTGATCAAATTTTTGGCTAGAGTGCCAATAACTTTATTAATTTAATTATCAGATACATGATTTAGACCACAGGATCTTAAATAGGGGGAGGGGGAAATCTGGAATGTTGAGAAGATACTGCACCCTGTTCTTACAAAACAATCCTTGGATTTCCAATTACAGCACTCACAAAATGGCTGTCATGGAAACATGCCAGTTAGAAAGCAAAGGATTAACCAGAATGCCTCTTGGCACTCCCTCTAGTCCCTTCTTTGCCAGCATACTTTCTACTACTACACCCAATTTCTGTCTTTTTTTTTCTTGGTGGATGGTGGATATATTGCCAAATTGTAGGACACTAGAGGTTCTTTCTTTGTTTTGCAAACCAGAAATTACAGACATTTTGAAAGCTTAGTTGCATTGAGCCTGCAAGATTTATTATGTTCTGGTTTTTAACTTTACTTTCCAAGTGATGCCCCGGAATTAGGGGACAGCATAGGAAGTATCAACTGTGAATATGTGCAGATGGCCCCTCTGTCTTTGGGCCCTTGCAGAGTCATGGATGTTTTCCTTGCTGTCCTTTCATGACCCTGCATCCATGACTCTGCAAGGGAATGTACGATGTCTTTAGGGAAACACCCAAAAGAAACATTTTTAGCTACTTCTGCTTTCTCCCTTCTTATCTACAGTGTGCCAGCCTTACTGGGTGAAATCTTTATCTTATGTGTGTCAGCTTTGCTGGGTGGCTTGCTTATGTAATCAAAAAGAATAAATACAAGGATTTCTTGTCATTCGGGGCTTCTCTCTTTTAGAGGGACCCATCTTTGTTCAGCTGAATAAAAACGTAGAGCTTAAAGGCAACCTCTGGTTTCCTGTATTTCTTTATCAAGCAACACCACAGATCCTGCACAACACCCTCTCACTTATCTGTCTCTGATAACCACTATTTTCTCTCCTTCATATAACTTTTATACTCAAGCAAAGCAACAACTTGTGCTAAGCTGAAAGAACAATAATGGCAATTGCAATGTTCTCCAATCTCATATATCCTGGGTCCTAAATGTAATTGAGGTTCTATTGGATTTATCGTATATATTTTAATAAAAATTAAATGAAAAGCTAACATGGAGCTAATTTCTAGCCCTTTTGTGTAGTCCAGGAACATACATAGAAAATAGAATTAATAGAAGACTGGTGCTTGATATATTTGGAAACATGCCATGTTGCCCTTCCCCCTCTCCCTCAGTGTGTTTGTATGTGTGCATAGAGAGAGAAAGAGAAAGAGAAAGAGAGAGCTCTTTGATTCCTGTTCCTGGATGCCCTCATGTACTGTATGTATGTGTATAAAGACAGAGACAGAGATATCTATCTATCTATCTATCTATCTATCTATCTATCTATCTATCTATCTATCTATCTATCTATCTATCTATCTATCTATCTATCTATCTATCTATCTATCTATCTATCTATCTATCTATCTATCTATCTATCTAAGGACATCCAGAAACTGGAATCAAAGAGCCCTATTTGTGAAAATACAAAATCTTGCCCCAATTTACATTCAAACAAATTATTTCCTCCCCAGATTCTTTTCAGAGGTTGGCTGAAATAAAAAGCTGCAAGAAAGTAATTCCCTACACACATCTGACAAATCTATTTAACTAAAACTCTCATCATGGCTGTTAGCTGAATAAAATGACATGTCATAGAGCAACCATTTTTGAAGCAAAGTGCCTCAAATGGGCTAAGTTACAGAATGTGTCCAAAATCTGGAACCCATGACTCCCAAGGGAATGAAATTTAAAAAAAAAAAATTGTGGCTGCTTCAGTGCTACTGACTGCTGCTGCACTGCTATTTTGGTCACATGATCTTCATATTCAATATCCTGTGACAATTTCCCAGCCATTGTGGCAATCCCTCACTCACTCCTCCCACCCAGCAACAGCTGCTGCCGGGCGGGCAGGCCAGTGGAAGATTTCTAATGCTTCCGGGCAGATTCCCACAAGGAAACTTACTCAAGTTGGCAGAAGCTGCTTTTTTGCCCATTCTTGGTCATTCTGTCTCTGTTTAGGCAAGGAAATATCTCTGAAATGATAACCCAATGGGGCATGGGTTGTCTAATTTGTTCTACAAATAAAGCTATCCACTATGATATAATGGGGATTTGCTGCCATCATACCTTGTTTGGTGCTAATGTTTATTATTTACAAGACACAATGCATTATCTAATCAACTACTGCTCCAGATTTCTTGGCCATTTGAGGTTTAGTGGGTGGTAATAGGAGTATGACCTTTTTGGTAGCCATACTCATACAGATTGCCTTGAGATTGTTGATTCAATCTTAAAATGTGTTAAAAGTGTTTTCTTCTGTTTTTTTTACTTTGGGGGCTTGGTGAGGCTTGGAATTTGAAAGGTTTCTATGATTACATTTTTTCAGTTATTTTCTGTATTTTGGAATTAGAATATTAACTACTTCAATTAATTGTACATTAATTTATACATTCAAAGGAAACACACTGCTGGCAGATAATACATAACCTAACTGAAAAGGTGAAATACATGGTTTGGTAAAAATACAGAGTCTTTGTTTATACAATATCTTCAGAAGAGCAAAGAGCGCTGATGGTAGCCAACTTCCTCTAGGAGATGGCACTAAAATGTGATTGTTTAAAATAAAAGATATTTGATTTAATATAAATTATTTGTTTAATAAAATATTTCATATTTCCAAATACAAAATAGCTTACAATCCACTTTATCTTGTTCTTATTTTCTTTCTGCAGTAAGATTTGCATGGTTATAAGAAGTAAAGCATGCCTTTATACACGTCGCAAAAGTCCAGATCCAGATTAAACTTCTTGAAACACACACACACACACACACCTTATCCCAAATAAGGAATTAAAAATTGATCTAGTATATTCCAGAACTCCATTTTGAAATGCAAGGTTTTATTTTTCCATTATGTCAAATGATCAAAGTGAAATCTGCTTTGTCTTCATGCAATGTCCTAGAACTGAATTTCCCAGGCCTTTCCTCCAGACCTTTTGTTTCTTTTTTCAAATCACTTTAAATCACTTCGGTATTCTCTGAAAAAAATTCACTGTAAGTTCGTGGACACAGATGTGCCCTTTGCTCCCAGCCTTCAATTCAATGCCATTTCTCAGCTAGGATGAGAACAAGAAAAATAAGCATCTTTAAAATACAATAATGGCATTTCTGCTTATCACTCTGCCTTAATCCCGTGCGGAATGACTACAGCGCTATAGAGGAAAGTGAAGCCTTGAGCTTTGGTAAAGGGAAGACAATAAGCTGCTTGTCTGGACTATTGGTAGGTGTTGTTTGCTAACATCTGTCTTTCTTCAACAAAGGAGAGCAAAGAAAAAGATGGCTGAGGATATGGTGAACAGAATATGGTAACAAAAAAAAGAAGATGATCAACATTTTGGAACTGATTTGTTGATAATACATTTCTAATAGTTCTTTTTCCTCCCCTCTCCCCTCCTTTTTTGTATTTATGCTTATCAATTTTGAGCTTATGCTATCTTTTCCATGCTGTTTTGTTGATTAGTTTAGCATAATAATGAGATAATAATTACAAATAAACATAACATATTTCAAATTTTTAATTTCTACATGAGGCCAACAGCTTCAAAGGCTACCAACATTGATGATGGAAACCAACATTTTTAATGTAAAAATCTATTTCAAATTATAAATGGTAGACAGATTTCTTTATCCATCTTTTATTGAGTTTCTTTAGAGCAACTAGCATATTTGCTCTTTGAAAATCACTCCACTTCCAAGTAATTATGCAACAAACGAGTTAAACCACAATGAACTACAATGAACAAAATAACTTGTCCCCTTTCCAACAGTCAGCCAGAATTAATGGCCTCCATGCATACTGTGGGAAGTCAGCCCCCCAGAGAAGGAAATATTAAAAAGGGCAGAAAAATATATTTCCTCCAAGGATCTTAAAGAAGCAGGAAAGCATGCCCAGTTTTCTTAATAGCCTCAGGTCTCCCTTCCCCAAGCAGAAACCAGTTCTATAGAGATGCAGATGTAAATCCAGGGAGCTAGGAGATTAAGAAGACAAAGACCTAAAATCTGCATACCCCACCTGGGACAGGACATGGTAGGATTAACTCACAAAGGCCAAAGGGCACACCCAAACTCAGGTCAGAATACATGACACAGGAAATAGCCTCAAAACAGGAACAAGAAATAACTCCAAACAAAAGGCTCCAGAGGGTATAAAAAAACCTACTTCCTACATGTGCTCAGCCCTTTTATTCACTTCTCTTTTCTGCCAGCCATCTTCCTGTCTGGTTCTCCTCTCCAATAAACTACAACCTTCTTCCCAAAGCAGTTGCCATGTTTATTCCCAGCTTGGATGAACCACGATGAAGACCTTTCTTCCAACAATACACAGCATCTTTAAACTGTGATTGCAGTTCTTCTCAGTGAAAAGTGTCTTTTCCCCCACAAAGGATCTTTGTAGTTTCATAACCTTGGGATTCCTGTAATCTTGTTGATACTTCCCTCCCTCTGCATAGATGGTGCTCTTTTGGATGGATAAGCTGCATTTGCACCTGAACACAAAGAAAGAAAAAGCAAAATGATTAATTCACCTTCCCACATTTAGTGTCCTCCAGATGTTTAGGATTAACTGTCATGTTTTTCAGCCCAAATTCATGCTTTCTGGGTGTTAGGGGAATTAAAGTATTATGCACCTGAATGGCATTAGAAGCCTGGATTAAGTACTCTGGTTTTCAAGCCTCTTGTTGTAAACTATCATCACTATGTTATATAAGTAAACATTATGCCTGTTACCTAATACAAGCAAGTCACAAAATTCATCATTCCCAAGCAGCTACTTTCATGTTGCTGATTATGAGTTAACACATCACAGTAAGCTCCAGTAATTAAAATACATCCTCAGTTCACTTCTCCATACTCAAATACAAGTTTGATCTGAAAAGAAGAAATGCATTTTATACTGTCAATGAGCTACCCTGGATTCAAAGTAAGAATCCTTGCCCAGCAGGCTTTATATTATCCATCTGCTGCTGCCATACAAAGATTTTAGTTATGGTTGCTTAACCTTTGCTTCAGTTTGATGGGCACTTGAAGTAAAATCCTGGAGTGTGACAGAAGAAATGTCAAAACCACCCCTGGTTGCTGGCACAGGCAGTGTATATGAAAGGAGTGCAATAACAAAGCTTTCTTGTCAAAAACAGCAAGCTACAACTTAATAGGTGAATCTTTTCACAGTATGAGCCGGATGTGTCGTGCAGCAACCATACCCAACAAAAGGCACATAAACCACTTTATAAATAATAAATTGCAGTAGGACTACATGAACTATTATGTACAATGCTTTGTTCTCTTTAACCTGGGCTATAGCCATTTCTAGGGAGATGTGAAGGTAGCAATAGAAACTAAGAGTCCTCTGCCATGCATGTATGTCAAGTAAAGGTGGATTTTAATCTTTCTCTTGCCTTCTATTTTTCTACTGAATAATTCCAGTTTTATCCTTCCTTCATGTACAAACCGTGTTTCCATGTTTACTGGCAGCTTCATGAAAATTGGAAGCCATAAAGTCTTTAGGTACCTTAAAACTAACAGGTTTGATTGCATATAAACAATCTACTTCCTCAAATGCACAAAAATCTTACGTCATTTACACTAATATAGTACTTGCATATGCATATGGAGGCCTTTATATATCATTGCCCTGAATTTTATCACCAGTCTACCAGTGTGTCAAGGATCTCAATGTCATCCTAGTACTGTAGTAGCGCTAATGTTTTCATTAACATAGCCCAACTTCATTCCCTCTCAAGGCTTCTCATCCACCTTGAAACAGTCCATCTGTGATAGTTTGTCCCTGGTCTGACAAGGATTCAAAAGGTGGCTGGGAAAGCATATTCCTCAGTTGTCTGAGAAACAGAGAGGTAGCCTAAAGTTTCAGAGAAGTGACAGTTGAAAGAAACAGAAGTCATTTCTGCTCTAAAGAAACTGAAAGATAAATTGGATTCTAAAATGAAAATAATCCAGTTACTTATTAACAATACCTTTATCCCTTCAATCAACAAGAATGCAGTTTTTGCTTTTGGCTATCAAGATCAACCTGTTCAATCCAACAGGTTTTTCAGGTGATTTACCAACCATATGATTTTCAACAGAAGTCTAGAATTCACAATATGTTTCTAGGGAATTTAGTTTCAGCTATTGATTATTAAGCTCTGCCTGGATGGAGAAACTAAGAAGAGAAAATGGTATGATAACTGTTATTGTAAAGGCCAGTCTGGTTTCAGGTTCTTTGCTTCTAACTTTTATGGCCTGAAACTGGTTGACTCCTTATGGTTGTCAGAACTGTTATCTCAGCTCTGAAAAGCGGTTAACTTTTCAATTATCCTGTTCTGCATTCTATAAAGTTTTTCTTTTTGTGTGTCTGGAAAAAGCAGGAATCCCTGCTCCTTCTTTTCTCCTACTGCAGCTATCAGCAATTCTAACCCAGAGAAAGAAGGCAACTTGGTCCTGTCTAGGGGACCTGTCTAGGGGACCAAGGAGAGAAGTGTAGAAAATTTGATGACCAAGGAGGGAAGTATAGAAATAGATTTTTCTCACAATCTCTCAGATGGGACGAACCTGTGCTTCCTGGAAAAAAAAAAAAAAAAAAGAAATCTGAAATCGAAGCTCCCTAGCCAGCTATAACCAAAGAATAGGATTCAGAAGGGGGGAAGGGAAAGTCCCAATCAGCATAAGGATGGAGCAAGGAGGAGAAATGTCCCGCTTCTGTTGGGTCAAAAAGAAGGAGCAGGGATAACTGTACAGAACGGAATAACTGAAAAGTTAACTGCTTTTTAGAGCAGAGATGACAGCTCTGTCAACAACAAAGAGTCAACCAGCTTCAAGGCCATAAAATGTCCATCAAACTGTGGAAGGGTAGGAGAAATAATTGCTATAATTAAACTGTAAGGAGAGATTACATTTTCATGTTGACAGAATACAGCTCAAGTCTTTCAGGGGCTTCATCTTAGTCCTCAATTAGAGGTCTACAATCTAGCCTTCATCTCAGTTTGAGCCTAGGAGTCTAGTCAAGCATTGCTAAACTTCTTTGGGAACTAGCCAGAAAAACTTTCCTGTTGGAATGTATCATTTTTTATTTTAAGGTAACAATTTGGACATTGAGAAATCTAGCCCAAGTTTTCAAATGCATTCTATAGTGCTTAGTACATTCCTTTTATTTATTCAATTTCCAACTGCCAAGTAATTCTGGGCAGCTTACAAAAGGATGAAAAAAATAACAAGGTAGAAACAAATGAACAAAAAAAAAAATCAACAATAAAAGCAACCATGCCAGAGCAGGATAGACAACCATACACACAACATTTCAGCCCAGGGTCTGTAAAAGTAAGTCCTTCAAGGCCCTCCTAAGGGGCAGCAGAGTCCATCTACAAATATCAGGGTGGAGAAATAAGGGGTGCTATTGAAAAGAGGAGGCACAGCAACAGAGATGAGACTGATTCATTGATGGGACTTGGATGGCCAACCCAGTCCTATCTATACCAAGAATGGACTGCTCGGTATTAAAGTTATTACTACTGCAAATGCCTGAGGAGAAACCTTCTCAGCCAAGTTTCACCTTGAAATACAAAACTAGTGATACTTTGGATTTTCCAAGATGTGAAATTGTAATTCTCAAAAACCACTATGGGTAATGGCCTATGCAGTTTGGAAATAGAATCATAATCCTATTTTATATGGAGGTCCCTCTGTATGAGAAATACCAAACAACCATTGTGCACTTCCTTGTGCACAACCATTATTTCCTTAGCTGGGATTTTTTTCTGCATGCATGAAAAATTTGGTTGTTTGCTATATCTTCCTGTTTGGCTAAACTAACACAGACAGAAGTTAAACAAATAAGTGATAAAAACAAATATATAACTGAGCAATATATAAAGGAAGTAAACTAAAAAATAAAAATCAATTAATTTTCATGTCTACTTCTCATAAATATTAATAAAAAGGAATGTAGCATTCTAATTTGAAACATGTAAAACAATTTAGTGCTCTATGAAACTTTATGAAAACGTATGTATGAAGATAACTAGATGTTGATTAATTTAAATGATATGTTTGCAAAAGTAAGGTTCTACATTTAGGCAAGAAAAACCAAATGCACAGGTATAGTATAAGTGGTACCTTGCTCAATAGTAGTAACTGTGAGAGGGATCTTGGAGTCCTAGTTGACAATCACTTAAGTATGAGCCAGCAGTGTGCTGCAGCTGCCAAAAAAGCCAACACAGTCCTAGGCTGCATTAACAGAGGGATAGAATCAAGATCACATGAAGTGTTAATACCACTTTACAATGCCTTGGTAAGGCCACACTTGGAATACTGCATCCAGTTTTGGTCACCACGATGTAAAAAAGATGTTGAGACTCTAGAAAGAGTACAGAGAAGAGCAACAAAGATGATCAGGGGACTGGAGGTAAAAACATACAAGGAACGGTTGCTGGAATTGGGAATGTCTAGTCTAATGAAGAGAAGACGAGGGGTGACATGATAGCAGTGTTCCAATATCTCGGGGGTTGCCACAAAGAAGAAGGAGTGAAGCTATTCTCCAAAGCGCCTGAAGGCAAGACAAGAAGCAATGGATGGAAACTAATCAAGGAGAGAAGCAACCTAGAACTAAGGAGAAATTTCTGACAATTAGAACAATTAATCAGTAGAACAACCTGCCTCCAGAAGCTGTGAATGCTCTAACACTGGAACTTTTTAAGAAGAGATTGGACAGCCATTTGTCTGAAATGGAATAGGGTTTCCTGCCTGAACAGGAGGTTGGACTAGATGATCTCCAAGGTCCCTTCCAACTTTATTATTATTTTAGTATAAGGTATTGTCCAAGGAATTGCACAATAAAAGAAAAAAATAATGAAATCAAAATTAATAATTAAAAACCACAGGCTTACTACAGTCCTAAATTATAGGCCAAGATTGTGCCCAGCTGAAGTCCTACAAGTATGGAATTTAATGGAGAACAGCAGGAGGACATTCTACAAGTAAAGAAATGGAGTTTGGGAGTAAACCATACCCAATTTTCAGCGTCTGTACTTGGAGGGTTTTTCAAAAATAGAACCCGGGGTCTCACCGGCTGTACTAGAACAAAGGCAGGATTTGGATAAAAGTGGGTAACTTTCTAAATTCATATGGAGAAAAAAAAAGTTCTTTATAGAAACATGCCATGTTTCAAGTAAGAAACTAAAACTTCAGACTTTTCAATATGGAGTTTGGGAGCTTTGGAAAATGCTTTTTTTTAAAAAAAATGCAGCTTAGGTTTTACATAACTCAAATAGATTTTTTGCATGTATATGGCCAAACAAAAAACAAACTCCAGAGTCATAGCCTTACAAATCAGACCAAGAAACCACCTGCCATGGATTTTTGCAGAGGACAGTTCTCTGGAAGGGTGGTCAGAGAACCGCCCTCTGTTGAAAGACAATAAGGAAAAGCTGTCTGGTCCAGGTGTGGTTTTAAAGTAGCAGATTGTTAAACAGTGACAAAGGCCCTTGAATAGGCACAAGGATCATTGGTCCACCCCACTGTAGTGACATGCACTGTATTCATATTGTAGTTACTCATTGATTCATAGGAATATTTTTGTAGACCTGTTTCCTCTCTGGTTTGTTATTTTGGAGCTGCCAAAGGGACCCTTTCATTAGGGAGATGGATGTGGACAAAAGTTATCCAAGAAAAAGGTATTGCAGCAGTTTAAGTTTTTCAATTCAGAAAAAGCCAGTGTGGTGTACTACAATGGTCAAGAATCAAGTCCACTGTGTAAACACAATGGGTGATTTTGGCCATCACTTTCTCTGAAGTCAAACCATTTTTCAAATTCTTGATAGGGAGATAAAATAAAGGGAAATCCCATGTCAGCCATTTTGATCTCTTGGGGAAAAGGCAATATATATGCATCTAATGCATACCTACATGAAAAGATAATGAAAATACCAAAAAAATGTTAAATGTAGAAGTCTCAGGTATCAAATTACTGTCACATTTATGAATTGCTCCTAAAATCAGTCTAGCTGGAATTGTAACATAACAAAAATGCCATGCATTGTAGATATCAATCCGCTATTTCACTGCTTTTGAGACTAAGTCACTGCTTTATGTCTGAATCCCCAGTATTGGAATAAGTTCGTTCACAGTGATTATGGTGCTTTTGTCTTCTAAGACACTATCTTCTCTCTCTCTCTCTCTCTCTCTCTCTCTCTCTCTCCTTCCACCCTTTTTAAAATTATACGTTGGGTGCTAGCCTCATATAGACTTACAGTATTATGCAATGCTACTATTTTGCATTTTTTATTTATTTTATAATATTTAAATATTATATATTGCTTAATAATTTGGTTTGGGTTTATTTTTCTTCTAGCTGCTTTAATTCAGCATACCAGTTGCCGTGGGAATTGCAGCTAGCCAATATTGAAAAAGCATTATAGCTACAGTGACTACACATGCTTTATTATAAAGGACAGTCCTTTATTTCAGAAAGCTGTCCTTTAGATTGATTTTTCAAAATCTCACTATTATCCTTGATTTTGGTAATTTAAATTTTACTATACAAATAGTACCATACTACAGTCTCACATTAATGTGAAAAATATGGAAACTGAATTAATGTTAAATTTCCTTGGTTTTGCTCTTGAATTTCCTGTTGTAAAGCAGAGTTATAAACATAAAGAATACTTTTTTATTCTTATAAACTTCCTTGACATTTGACCCTTTGTCAGATTTGTCCTTTATTTTTTCCAAGAAAATATGATCACCATAATCATAGCTCATCTAATGACTATTTTATAAATTACCTCCACAGTAGGTAAATATTTAATTACTACATCAAATAAATGGGACCTTTGTCCTATGTACAATTTTAAAATGTTCAGGAATGGATTGAACCTATCATGTGTTTTATTCTGAGAAATGTCAAGCATCAGGTAATTCTAGCATATATTTTATTTCCGGGTGCTAAGACAATAAATACAAAATTCCTATGCTCAGTGAATAAAATTATTTTACTGGAGGTGGAGGCCAGAGAGAAACTTCACGGTAGCATGTTGAATGCTATAGTACAATGGAAGATTAGTAACAGTGTTGAGACAAGAAGTGCATTTGTTAAATCAGATGGACTGTTTTAATAATAGGATCTTTAAAGGCATTTCAAAATAGCATGGCAAATCTGCCCATTTCAGTTTCATTCACATTCATAGGCTCATATTCCTATTTTTTACTCAGTTTGCAAATTCAACCAAGAAAGGCAAAAAAAATGTATACACATTATCATATACATATATGCCTCCTGATAGTTGTGATAATTTTATCTATATGCACTCTTTTCCAAGCTAATTTTATATATTATTATGGTTGACTGCAGAGTCAGCTAAATCCTTATTGATTTGGCATTCTTGTATTGAGTCTTTCCCAAGAACTTAGGATAGGCAGATGTTGATGTTTGATTGTGTTAAAGGTAAGTTAATTCAAATAAAGCTGCCTTTTGCAATTGACAAATGGTGACAGTTAAACCTGGTGTGTTATGAGCCAAGACTTATCAGTTTGTATACAGAAATTCCACAATATTTTAACCTGCTCATTTTCTACTACAGATAGACCTCGACTTACAACAGTTAGTTTAGTGACCATTTGAAGTTACGCCACTGAAAAAGTGACTTATGACCATTTTTCACACTTATGACCATTGCATGGTCTTGTGATCAAAATTCAGATGCATGGCAACTGACTCATATTTATGATCATTGCAATGTCTTAGAGTCATGTGATTACTTTTTGTGACCTTCTGACAAGCAAAGTCAATGAGGACAACTTAACAACCATGTTACTAATTTAACAATAGCAATGATTCACTTAACAACTGTGGCAAGAAAGGTCATAAAATGGGGCAAAATTCATTTAACAAAAGTCTCACTTAACAACAGAAATGTTGGGTCGTAAGTCAAGCAATACCTGTACTTTTCAACTCTAATTCCCACCAATTTTTCATTACTGGCACATGATAATTTTTATAGATGTTCCAATGAATCATTTTGGCAACTGTGTTAGGTGGTTTATAATCAGTTTGTGCGATCTTGCACAAGCTGAGTATATGACCTACTGTTTTTTCAGCTTCTTTGCACAGTCTGTACTTGAATTATTAGACAATTTCTCAATTCAGGCCTTGATTTCATTGGTCTTGCATAGCCAAAATCAAACTTTCAAGTTTTTTTAAATGTTCCAGTTGCAAACCATTGCCAAGTTTTTATCTTTATCCACTGTCACCTTGACCTTTTCTAGAAACTGACCATGTAATGTTTTTCAAAAAATAATTACATTATTTTAATACTTTTTGTTTCCTATACCTTTAGTAAGTTCCAATTTGTAACTTGCATCAATGCTTGTTCTTGGCTCTCTTTTACATAGTCAGCCACTGCATGTTTTTCTTCAACAGTTTGTTTGACTCAGAGTAAACCATTTCTGTGAAGCAAATATAATCCATATCTTAATATCACTATGAGGATGTAGTGCATAGTGAATAGTCATGAGTTTTCTTATTTTTCAGTCCAAACTGTCCAGTTCAGTCTGTGCCCCGTTAATAATTCCAACAGTGAATCAAACACAGGTATGCTCCAGTATCAATGGTGCTTTGTCTTTAGCAATTTTCTCATTCTTGGGATGTATTCTTTACTAGTCACATTTTTAACTTGTCCATGGTTGATGTTATCCAACTGTTAAAATGCCCAGATTTATTTATTTATCAAAATGTAGATACTGCCCATTTCATTATCAGATTGACTCAGAGAGATCACTTGTAGGCTTCATCCTGATGGGCTTTGATGGTTTTGCTCTTCAACATTTCAATTTCATTTCTGTTTGTGATTTTATCCCAACTTATTACCACTGTAGCACATTTCTCCAGGCCTAAATTCCATTGCTGGAATTAAAGATTCTTGGTGTTTGTCAATGACTAGATTTTCATTTCTGATTTTCCAGAAAGCTTCAAATCATCCATATAGAGCAAATATGAGATTTTATTAGTATTTTTTGCTGTTTCATATCTAAGATTTGTTTTCAGTTGACCTAGGTGTCATATTTCAGTTGAACGACAGATGGTCTTTAAGACCAGCATGTTTATTTAAGATCTTAAAGATGAGTTGCCTCCTTGCCTGAAATGGTGCAACAAAACATTGTGCCTTAGATCTGTTGATCATAGCTCAGAGGTTGCACTATTTGTCATGGACCAGCCTACCTTGTCACCTGTACAGTATATGAACAATAAAACTGAACAAGAGGTTCACATTATTAAGAAAAACCACACTGATCATCTGCAAGATTGGAATGGTGGTGATGAATATCATAACCAACCCATAGGATTGGTGTTGGCTAATTTCCTGGTTACCCAGTTCTTTGTTGGGGAGGGTGATTTTGCAGAGAATTCTGGTGATGTTGTGAGAAATAATGATTTTCTACCTGGTGTTCCAATGTGGGAAGCATTTGTGTTTAAGGGTTTTGTAGTGAGGAGACAGGAACATTGAAGGAAGAGTTTAGTGAAATGTGCTCTATACCACAGAGAAGACATTGTATCTAAGACCAAGCTGCGAGACCCTCTGAGGTCCCAATGGGGGGGAGGAGGAACAGGCTGCAGTTAGTCTAGGCAAGGCCATGAGCCTCCCTCCCCTTTCCCCTTCCAAGGGCAGCTGCAGTTGCTCACCCTTGGGGGGATAAAAACTGTAGCTGGGCTAGAAAGAAAAGCAAGGACACATGATAAGGAAGCAGGAAGAATTATACCATACTGTAGTCAAGATTTCTTGTGGCTTATTCAAGTAAGGTGCAAAAGGAAAGGAGATTTAATCATAGCTATGTTTCCACATCCATGTAACAGTTCAGCAAAAAGCATCCAACTTTATCTCATTTAATATAATTGAAAATTAATCGGGACTTTCCTTTCCTGCTCCAAGAACACGGTTTTCTTTGAAAGTCTTAACCAAGATAGCCTGTAAACAGCACTGCTGATCCAGCTCAGTTACTACAAAGATTGCTGATCTTCAGTGACAAAGACAGGCAGGATCCCCTAAGCAGAGTTTCTGACAAAAAAAAGAGGGCAAATTCTAGTTCAAGAAGTCTTTGCTGTGCTTTTGTTCCACATTAAAATCATTTTTACACATTTTTATCATTACACAAGGTCCTGAAATGGCTGATAATCTGTTTCAATAGTGCTTAACCAGTATATTTCTGATATTCCAATGCATACTTCCTCTTTCTCACTAGCAAGACTCATTGTGTCACTTTGCATTTAAAATGCTTGGGTCTTTTTATTTCAAAACAAAAATAGCTACAATTGAACCTTTTGTTTGGAGAGGTGCTCAGTTGCCTCTAAAAAGTGGAAAAGATACCATGGAGTGGTAAGGAGAAGCTGGTGGACTAGAAGGAGTAACTTTTACTTCCTGTTAAATAGTAGGCTTGTGACTGGGCATGCCTGTCAAATCAAATATTTTGTGAGATAGAAAATGTCAACCTCTGGAGTGACTACAATATGCACCCAAATTGAGGGAGGGTTCAAACCCTTGTGCAATTGGGCTCATAAAATGTTGCTTTCTGGTAGTTTCTAGAGCAACAATGTTATGTAGAACATTCCTTGCTCCAGTTGTTTTATTTAGAAAACTTAAGAACTTAGACATGTGTTACTAATTTACTGAATGTTTGACTAATGCTCTTTTACTGAATTAATATTTATCTAAACAAAATACATAGCCTAATTGATTCAGCATTATTGCTCAGTCACAAAGTAGCACTGAGCAAAACAGAATTCTTGACTACCTTCTTAACTGTTCCGCCCTCTTAAAAAACAGCGTACTACAACTAAAACAAGAAGTCTTCTTTTTCTGGCCGGTGGCTTTGATTTCACAGTCCCAAAGCAACTCGCAATTGGAGAAGCATATTGTTTTTGGCAGCGCAGAAGAAGAAAGTCCCCTGCAGTTGCTTCTTCTCTGGAGGCTTGCCTGGTCTTCCCTTTTCTAGCAAGTCAAGGATTTGGTTGGACCATAACCCTTGGTCCCTTAGTTACAAGGAAGCCTATGCACTTGCTCCTACTTGCTTCTGCTCTGAAATCTCAGGACAGCTATAGCATACACAGGAAGCAGAAGAAAACAGTTACACAGTACAAACATATCATGTTGTTTAAAGTGTTTGAAGTATTCATATTTCTTTTTTTGCAAATTTAAATTTAAAAATAGTTTGGTAAGAGTACTATACCTAATTCTCCATTATCTGTGTGACAGAATGAAATCATTGTTCCCATTCACACACAGGAATGTAATCTGAAGTGTAGGGATTGAAATGTTGGCATTAGACTTAAGAGACCAAGATCCAAGTCCATAGTTGGCCATGCAAGTATACTGGATAATTTGGAATCAGTTAGTTTGTATCTCAGCCTTTCTCCCAAAGTTGCTGTTCTGGGGATAAAATTAGGGAAGAATTCCTAATCTGTATCACCCTGTGCTTTTGGAGGAAAAGTGAAATATAAATGCAATCAATAAATCAAAGGCTCAGAATTAACTTACAGCTACACTTGAGTTTCCTGTTCTCATAGAAGTCTTTTAGCTAAAAGAGAAGCCACAAGCTAAAAAACTTAATGGAGAAATATAATGTCTCATCTACAGCTCCCAAGCCCAATCAGGAACTGCAAAGTCAAGTTTTGATTAAAAGGTTTGGTCCAGCTCTATCCATCCAGGAATGTGGGTATGCTGGAAACCACAGGAGAGCAGCAGAGATATCTAAGGGATCTTTCCCTTGCATTCAAGAGGGATTTCAAGCATTAATACGGACTTCAGCCATTTCTTGCAAGGTATGGCAAAGACTGAGAAACTGTAATTATATAATTATAATCAACACATAAGCCCTTGAAGAATTGCCTTCTGATTAAAAAAAAAGCAAGCTATGTATGAAAACAAGTAAGAAACGTTTGTAAGAAAAACAATGACGCCAGTGCAACACTTTATAATTATTTGAAACCAGGGACTTAGAAAACAATCCCTCATGGAACTTTGTAAAAATGAACTATGCTAGATTCAAAATAAATAAGACTGGGAAGAAATTATTTTGTTTTGATCCATGCATCACCGGGAATTTGAAAGAACCACTCTCAGGGCACTTAAAGTTTAAGATCTATGTGAAATGCGTCAAGGCTGAGGGCACTGAAGCATATATATACATTTGTACTGTGAAATAACAGAACAGTTGGTTACTGGTACTAGCTAACCTGGTTCTCTTGACAAAAATATCAGTGTTCTTAAGAAAATGGCATTCCTGGGAGTTTAAAAGGGATTGGCATGCAAACACTACCATTACACTTGCATCTTAAGGATATCATGCAGGGACTAAAAAGGAGTAGCTGGAGGATTGTGTTCTTATGCAATTACAATAATTGTAATGGGACAATTTCTTAATACAACAATGTTAAATCATATGTCCTTATTTTAAACTCTGCTAGTTATCTTGTGTTCCTTTGATCTGCTAAGTTTCTTGTTTTCCTGGCAATAGATAAGTGAATAAAGCTGATGAAATATCGGATTTAATTTCCTCATCATAGAACTCCACCTATTAACTGCTTACCTAATTAAATACTACACGCATTTTAAGAAAAGGATAAGGGGAGCATGCAGAGAATGATTTTTGGAATTATTTCTAACCCTTTGCCACCAATACCCAATACTTCTTCCTTCTCCTATTTTCTGTACAAAACAACCCTGTGAAGTGAGTTGGCCTGCAGCAGAGTGATTGGCTGAAAGCCATCCAGCCGAGTTGAAATTGTGAAGCAGAACTTTTTACTAGGGACCAATTACCAATGCTATAGTATTGAGAGACAGGCATGGATGGTTTGTTTATTACATTATGGTTTTTTACTTATGTTTAGAATTCAGGGATGTTTAGTATTCAGCTAGACAGATAATTCAATTCAGACTAGTTTGTCGTTTTCTTCATTCTTGCTATGTTCCATTAGTTTCAGATACATATTTCTTCCTCTTTGTATTACAACTCCTTAGGTTATTTTGTCAAAGCAAATATTTTCCTTCTCCACAATTCATATCAGCACACAGTAGAAGAGAGAGAAAAAAGTATTTTGGTCATTGACCAATAAAAGTACATTCAACAAAATGAACAACACAAAACTATCCCCACAAGGACGATTGTGGGAGAAGCTTACATAGAATGTAGGAAAAGTTGGCTACTTTTAGAGAAATAAATTTCCCTTGATTGTTTAACAGACAGTGCAAATAAAAATCATAGACTGCCCCAGAAATTTAAATAAAGAGGAGTAATCAACTGGTGGCAGATGTCCCTATAGAACTGGCAATACAGAAGAACATGAGCCATGGTTTCTATGGTACCCGTATCACAGTGTCTTTCATATGGGGTTTTCCTATATTTTCCTGCCAAGACAGCTGAGGGGAGAGCACTGAATCCAGCTAAAGATAAGGCTCTCCTGAATTTGGGGAGTATACAGTACAAAGTAAACTGGATTGTGCAAAACCAAAAACATGAATGTACCTGTTAAATACAAAATATATTTTTCTTGGTATTGTTGGGGAGATGAAACAAAATGTGCATGAAATTTGCACATTTTAAAAATAATTATGTATTGTATCATGAATACTGAATTTAATTTTATACTACAGTATTTTAAAAGAAAGATATTAAGAAAGAACTTTTAATGAATATGTATGCAGATGTAAACATTCCCTTTTAATAACTTTGACAGGGTTGTGCCACACTTCAGATTCAAAGGCAAAAAGAGGCTTCAGAGCATACTCACGTATCTGTAATCCTTTAAACCAAATGCATCTTTTTCCATAATAGCCACACAATTCCAGGAAAGCCACAGCTGGTTTAAAAAGGCACAGATCAATGCTACACTGTATGAGATGCCTCACATGCTTAATCTGTAGTGTTGCCCAGCCCCAGAAAGGACAAATAACAGGAATGACTGATTAAATTAAATGCATTTGCCTTCTGTAATTTCTAATACAGATCAAAAAAATGCAGTAAGTAGATTCCAGCCTGACAGCATCTTACAGAATCTTCAGTCAAAATATGATATAATTGATACTGGCGGGCAAACCATCCAAACTGAGCAAACACGTCTAACCACTTCTATTTGGGATCTGATGTTAAGGATGTAGTAACATTTGATTACTTTGCTGCTCAGGCATTAGTGCTCAGAGATGACTCATCCCTTCAAGCTTGCCCTTTATGAATCCAGAGTAATAATTAAGCAGATAAAGATTTGTGTTCTCCATCCAGAAAACCATAGCTTATTATATTAATTATATGTCATTGCTGTGTAACAATTGAGCTAGCAAATAAAAAAATGTCAAAAATCAGTAGTGGCATGATCTCCCAGCAAGCAGAAGTGAGACATGTGCACAAATAGCTTAACATATTTTTTAACCTCTCTTCCAAGTCCCATCTGTATGTGCTATGCAACCCTGCCACCCTGCATGACTTCCCAATGACTACAAACCTCCTTCCCCCCACAAAATTACTATTAATGGAATCCCAGCCACCCAAAAGATGTCCATGTCTGGAAACAGAATAACTAGTTAAACATCTGGTAGTGTGGTTATTACTCTGTTTTTCTTGACATGGTAATCACTGCATATTTGTTTCTTTCACTGTATCCATACAATACATAGGAATTCCAATCATTTGCAATAGTATGAACCACTTTTCTCTTCAATGCTATTAGAAATCTCTAAGGCAAGAAATTTATTTTGTAAGCCACATTATGAAACAATTAGCACTTCCTTTAATTCACTAAAGAATTCACATGCGGATTGCTACCATGGACCTTTGAGACTAGTAAACTACTTCATGTTACAAAAACTGCTAAAGCGACTGGAATCCTTTCATAAATGCCTAGAAAAGTTGGGTGTTTTAAGCACATTTAACTATCAGAGATGCGTGTGATGGTAGAAAACAGATGACTCTCACCAGTATTGCTATAATTACAACTTTGCCGCTCATTATGGCCTTAATACTTCAGTAACAACATTTTTCATCATGGAATTTTTACATTACAGCAGTTGAAACTTCTATATTTTGTTTTCTTTTTTAATCTGGATGCTCTTAAAATATATGACTATTTTGAAGAAACAGTATTGTAACTTTGGATAAAATTCTAAGGTAATTTAAATTCACTGAAATATCTTTAAGATTCTACTAACAGATTATGGATGCCACAAAGCAATTTTTCACCCAGACCATCCCTTAAATTTTAGACAACTCCATTGCATCTGATGTAGCCTGGCTGAGGCAGTTCAACTTAATTTTGTGTTGATATTACATCACTTGTGATCATTTGTATCATTTATATCAGTTTACATCATTTGTAAATTCAGTGAGTTTAATTCTCAAATGAATGTGCTTATGACTGCAAGTTTCCTAACACTGGTTCAGTAATATCCTAAGTTTCTGTGCAATTTTAACCATCAGCCTCTAACCCATAGAACATGGAAACAGGGGAACAATAAATAGGAATAATAACAGTAAATAGGAATAATAAACTATTAAAACATTAAATTTTCTTTCAATAAAATATATGCTATATTAAATCTAATAAATAATAAAAGTAGTAGCAACATGCAAAGGTTTTTCTGTAATTATGATGTCTGATTTTATAATTCTGCTACCTTCAGATTATATCAATGGTAAAACTAAAATAGATTTTAAAAGACTTCCATTAAATGCACAGTAAGAATCTAGGCTAGGGCATATAGCCAACAATGTCTGTCTTAAAGTATCTTAAATTAATTAGCCTTTCTTTCTGCTTTTTTCACTACTGATCTTACATTAACCTAGCTTCTTTGCCATAAGTGGTGCCTATATTTTTTCTTTCTGATTCAAACTATTCATTCAACAAGATACATCTCATTAAACCAATTAAGTTATACTGCACCACCCTTTGATCACTGGAGCTCATAAAGTAGAAATGAAAGGCTATGCCTAAAGTTTGTTTCTTCATGAAGGAGCTCTGTGTATCTGATAAAATGAATAGTGTATTTACTGAAAGAGAATATTAACTACAGAGTATTGTAACTACCGCTACTCAATTACAGTATGCTAATAATATCCCATCTTGCTGATGTTATTACCTATCTTATTGTCAAAATAGTCTGTGAAATGAGATATTTAGTATTTTATATGGATTTGAAAGGATAGGGAAGAGGAGGGAACACATACAGCACATGTGCAATACCTACAATACACTTCCATGTTTTAACAATGGAATAAAATTACTAATTGTGATGCATAGATATTACAACCATTGTAAGAGGTTGCATGTCTTTCAATACCATGGGAATCATGAGAGGGAACATGAGCATGATCTTTCTATAGAAAATTAATTGGCCTCTCTGGGAATTGGACTGCACGGGCCATTTATTTGAAACAGCATATTTTTCTTATCTTCGTGAATATATCCAAGAGTTGTAAATAGCATGTTGAAGTTTTAAGAGAAAAACAATCCAACCCTGTCCCCTATAAAAAGTAAATGCGCAATGGTAAATGCAAACTTCTGAAGCCTCCAGAATGCAAGATCAAGTTGGACAAAAACTGGGGATAGGAAGCTACCACCAACTCTGCCATTTGTAATCTTTAAAATGGAGCACTGTCGCTGTGCAAATGCAAATAAATTCACTTTATTAAGGATTGCTGAATATAATTGTGTCAAATGACCAACAACAAAATTTAGGACCCTAAATGAACACTCAGGCCATGTGATCTGCCCATTCTCTTGGGATTGGAGCAGCACATAAATTGCTAATAAAACAAATTCATTAAGAGAACTCTACTGTATTTTAGATTAGAACTGTTATAAACTAAGGAGTGAGGACAATATTACAACCCACATCTTCTACAAATACTCCCATAGTCCCCTTGGTACCATTTGGCTTGCTGAGGAGTTCTCAAGAGCTAGGAATGGGCAAAATTCACCAAGTCACAACAGGAATTTTCTGGAGAAATCTGTCTCAGTCATGCTGAACTGCCATTCTGTGGCAATTCATCAATTTCCATAAGCAGATCTTTCATAGTAAAAGAAGTTTAAGGAGTCCAGCTTCCAAAGAGGCCTGTTTTACCATGAATACGATGTCCAGAACATCTTGAACTGTTTCCTATTTGGAAGAGATTCTTCCCAAGCTTGCCTATCTAACCCCTGAACAGCATTATTCAGAGATATGCCACAGTCTGAAGGGAGAACAAAACATTTTTTTAAAATATACATCCCTACAGAGAATTCAGTAGTTTTAAAGCTGAATATATTTCCTCCATGTTTTAGATTTCATATATAATTCTGTATAAAATGTTCCTTATTTATTATATCTTGCTATAGCAATTCTGGATAATTAACACCATATAGAACACAATGCAAAATGAACATCAGAAAAACAACAGTATATAAAATCTATAACTGAGGCAGAATTTAATCCACAATAAAATAGCAACATGTTGTGCAAACTTTATCAGAAACATCCAAAACAATCTCCCCTATCCCCACCCCAAAGTTTCAAGTGTTATTCCTATGTGCACTGCCTTGAGCTCCAGGAAGTAAGGCAGGCTATAAATTTCTATGCTTATTCTGTGATTAAATAGCCAGGCCATATATGAAATGCAGGGTAAAATTGCTTAATGTGCGATAGAAAGGTAGAAGAAAGTCTTGTAAATAGTTGAGAAGCTTGAATAGAGAAATAAAGTATTAGAAAGCCATAAATCACTCCTCTCCCTCGCTGGCTCCACCAAAGCTCATTAAACCGTTCTACAAACCTAACAAAGATCATAATATAGAGCCAAAATCTCAACATCCCTACCCAAAAGCACTGTAACTAACAGAGGTCTACCTTTTATATACAAGGAATGCCTCTGGAGGCTATCAAACCACTCAACTTCTCTCCTCACTTGGGGAATAAAAGTAAATGCAGGCTAATGAATTTGTGTTGTTGCTTTTTTTTATGCTTGTGCCTTTCTGCAACACAAAAAAGCACATTTCAACTCAGAATCAATGGAATCCGATGCACATTATTAGTTAATACATAAAAACCAATTTAAAACTATTTTTAAAATCATACTTGAGGTAGCAGATTGAGGCACCAGGATAGAAACCAGGAGACAGTGAGTTCTAGTCCTGCCTTAGGCACAAAGCAGGCTGGGTGACTTTGGGCCAGTCACTCATTTTCAGCCCAACCCCCCTCACAGTGTTTCGTTGTTGTGGGGGGAAAAGGAGGAGGAAGGAATATTAGATAGCTCACCGTCTTGAGTTATTTATAAAAGTAATAAAGGCAGGATGAAAATAAACAATAATAATACAATATGTAAACCTGAGAACGTAGAAAAAGGCAATGTAGAAGCACACAGTCTAAGAAATAGGAATTCTTCCAATATTCCCTGAGTCATTTTGTTTTCATTGGTTACACTGCATATATTTATTGTTGTGAATTTTTAAACCTGGGAGTTGTTGAATCATAGCACTGAGGTCACACAGCCTTCGCATGCAATAGCCAGGAAGTAAGCCTATTCCTGTTTGTTCCCTGCCCACTTTCTATTACTAGGTAGAAGAAAGACAGCCACATATTTTAACTTTGAACCAAATAGAGGAAGGGAAAGGGACCAGCTTTCATATGTTGTGGTAGATAAAATAAATATGGACTTGGTTAGGAAGCAAAGTCCTTTCAGAGCTTGGACTTCTCAATATTGTTTGGCTTACCATTGTAATTCAAAAATAATTATATATTATTAGTTCCTTTTGAGGGTTTCTCTTTGCTTTATAAAAATACCTTGTTATAAGGAATATTTGAAGTTTGCTAGCTTTCAAGTTGTTTTGCCCCCTCTTGCTTCGAAAAGGCAGTTCAACAGCTGCTGAACTAAATTTTTAGCTAAACTTTTAAATTACTTCACTCTTCAGTTAATGAAAAACCAAGACCAAAACATTCAGGCTCAAATTCTATTCAGCTATAAACATGTCCATCCCTCACTTGCCTGCACTCTGTCCATCCATGGTTACAACAGTTTCGTCACATGCAAACTCAAACCTGATTTTTTTTAAAAAACTAACACACTCTATGTCTTTGTCATTTCTTGTTTTAAACTTAAATTATAGATCATCAGGCCTACAAGAATAAAATAAAGTCTGCCCCTGCTGCCCTGGGGCAAACATTGATTAAGTTCCATTTGATGATAAAAGGCTAACGTATAATGTAAAAACACAAGCAATACAAGCACCTGTAATAAATACTCTCACCACTGCCACTCACAAATAGTATCCTTTTTGTGGATTGCTGCCCTGTCATCTGTCAGGCTTAGAGATCTGACCACAGAGCCCTGCTTTTCAGCCCCAGAGGTCAGCTTTATTTGTGCTGTGATAAGCTGAGAAAACAGCTTTCCTGTAATTTTTCAAGGAGCCTGAGATACAGAGTTTGAGATATGAAGCCATTCACAACAACCAATCTGTTTCTGAAAAGTTGAAACAATTAATGAGAGAGCACATACATCTGAATATGTGTAGGTTGGCTTCATATTATCTGAAGCCAAGCTTTACTAAATATACAATTGGCTGGGTTCACACATCATGCTGAATAATTTTAATGGTCACTTTAATGGTCACGAGGTTCACTGAGTATCTTAAGCTAGAACCTTTTCTCCCCAGCAGGCATTGATAGGAACGCAGATTTTCCCATGCAACTACTGCAGAGTTCAGATTGCAAACAGGTTTTCCAGAAGGCAGAGAAGATCGGCAGCTCTGATCGCCCCTCCTTCCCAACACAGCAGGAGTACAAACGGGTCAAACTCGATCCAGATCATCCTGACTATCCGGCAACCCGCGCTTTTCGCCTCTTTCTCCGAGGCTAGCAAACAGGGCGGCCACCCTCATTAACAGAAAGGAGGCAGATCTAGGGAAATGCTTTGCCCTTTGAAAGATGGGGTTTTTACCCACTTGGGAGATACAAATTCACGCTCCTAGGAATAGAGGTTAAAATAAGCCTGTCTGCAATCTAAGCGTGTTAATTGGAATCCAACGGACTTCTTTAAGAGAAATTATGTTTAGAAAATAAATACTACTCATGTGAATTTCCTAAGTTTGCTATATGGGCCTAAACTGCATCTTTCCAAAGACCTCCGCCTTTTTTCCCGCTGCCGACGCCGACAGGAGGGGAAATTCCCCAAGCTGAGCAATATTCATCCCAGGAACTTGCGCAACCTCTCGCCGCGTCTCCGTGTCCTAGTTTGGCTTTCCTGCTACGGTTCGGTGCAGTCGCGGTGCAGTGACTACCTTTGCCCACTTTAGGAACCACTCCCGAAAAGGTGGTGAGGGGCAGGTGACATTAAGGCAGCAACTTGTTTTATACGTATGAAATATGAGCCTGAAAGCTTGGGAAAGAAGATAGATAATCAGACATAGAGTCTAACTGCCCTTCTTCCTTCAAGATCATTCTTGGAGATCAGCAAGCTCCCAATAGGCTGCAATTCTGCCTATTAACGAAACGCGATACGTTCCCTCTCCCTCTTCGTCTCCCTCCTTTCCCCATTCTAGAAAGCGGTGGCACCCGAAGGTCTATTTTACCGCCGCGGAGCGATACATTCAGAGACAGTTTACTTCCCGTCTCTTGCGAGATTGCTCCAAGTTGCGCAGCTGCCAAGTTCCATCCCGACGCACCTTCGTCCGCGCGTGCGCAATTTGCCCTGGCGCTCCACTATATACCCAGAGCGTTCCGAGCGAGCCTCTCAGAACGGAAAAGGTTTGGCAGGTGAGGCTGACGAGGGGTGAGGCGCGCGCGAGGACAGCCCGGAGTTCGGGGTCCGGTAGCCACGAAAGAAGAAGGAGGAGGAGGAGGAAGCGGTGGCTCGGGCGGCTTCTCCTCGCCTTGACCTTGCGCAAGGCCGCCCGGCTGAGTCGCCGGTGGGACTTAACGGGAACGGGCGGCCAGCGTCTTGGTCGCCACTTTGGCTCGCCGGGGCTGTGGCAGAAGAAGGCCGTAGAGGGCTTCGTCCCCGGGAGGGAACCCCACCCTCCCCGCCCTTGTCTCGCGGTTTAAAGAAAAGAGGCACCACAGAGAATGGCTCCCTCTTGGCCAGGAATCCCAAACGACCCGGCCTCCCTGCGTCCGAGAGAGAAGGGGCATCTCGGGTCTGCTTGGCTGAAGCCTCTTTACATATAGGAAAGCACTTGTGGATCGGCTGAGCTGATCAGCTGAGGACCAGTTTGGTGTAGTGGTTAAAGGCAGCAGTTCTAGTTCCTACCTTTGGTACAAAGCTAGCAGGGTGACTTGGGCCAGTCACTTTCTCTCCGCGCTGGGAAGGAGATAATGGCAAATCCGCTTCTGAAAACCTTGCCAAGAAAATTGTAGGGGCTTATGCAGACAGTCATCAGGAGTCAAGACTGACTTGAAGGCATCCATAGCAATCAACTTAGGATAACAGAGTTTAGTTTGGGATCCTTCCCCCCCACAATTTTCCTTCCTTCAGCTGTTTTACCAAATATTACGCTATGAAAGAACCGCTTTCAATGTTTCATGATCACAAACTCTGCTTCCAAGATCATGTTAACACTGCAAGAGCTTGTAGCATAACTTTAGATACACACAGCCTGCCTCTGCCACTAGATGGAAGGTTAATTTCAAGGTTAAGTTGTATTCCGATAACTTAGTGTAGAACAAACTGCTTAGCCAAAATTTTATGTTGCAGTATATTTTCCAATGTACACATATTTGTATTTAGAACAGTACGAGAGGTACATAATTCTGAATTTGTATATTCATATAGCTCAGTGTGGACTGATTGATTATATGTGGTGGTACTAAATTTGCTAACTTGCTGAAGCTGTGAAAAGATTGCTTCACACACAGACATTATTGGGAAAGAAAGGCTTTTTCACAAGAATTAGCCTGTAGGCTGTAATGTATCTCGTGTGTATATAAAAGCTTCAAATAGATCCAAAACTCAGTGAGTTATACATTTATGAATTATTTTGTTACAGTACTTTCTAAATATGATAAACTACATGGAAAAAAACTACCCTTTAACTTGAAAATAAACAATTGTGTACATTTTTTGTTTGCATTTTAGGGTATATTTTGAGGTGCAGATTTATTTTATGCTTTCACCCAGATTTCTGAAAATGGAAACCATTGTTCGTCGTTGCCCATTCCTGTCAAGAGTATCCCAGGCTTTCTTGCAGAAAGCTGGCAAATCCCTTCTGTTCTATGCTCAGAATTGCCCCAAAATGATGGAAGTTGGGACCAAGCCTGCTTCAAGAGCTATAAGCACTTCAGCAACTCACTGCCAGCAAACTGAAGAATCCACTTCTGCCAGTCAGAGTAAGTCTACACTTATTAAATTGACTAATTTGATCTGCCATGAACAAAAATCTTTTGACGAATGAAGGCAAATATATGTGTCCCCAGGATAATGTTGCAAGATCAAATCTGGGTCAGTCGATGGGACCAGAGATTTACCCTTCTGAAGAAGAATAAACCTCTGGTCTTGGTGACCAACCCAGATTCGAGCTTGCAAAAATCTTTTGTCTCAAATGAGGAAAATGTGCTTGTATACATTGTTCAATAATTCATTCCATTTAAAAGTAATCTGGGACATAAGCACTGCCTTGAAGAATGCTGCACTTTATTTCTCAATCAATAAACTGACTTGGTAATAATTCTGAAAATAACATTTCATATGTTAGGCCTATCTTGATAATTTTTGGGAAAGCCAACAGCCTATCTAAACTTTGAACATCATTCCATGAGTTAAAGGCCAACTTATATTGTACTGTGCATGCAGCAGAAACTAGGAACAGAGGTGAAGAAAAGCATAAAGCTTGGTAAATAGCGTGAAAAGAAAGTTAAGCTGTATAGAGCAGTATGTTGTAGCTGCCTCAAAGAAAAAAGAGCCGTTTATAATCTCCTGCTTTTATTGTAGAACATACATTCAATAACTATTTTTAGGACTGAAGTATACTTTTAGTGCATTATGCAATAAGACTTCTAAAGCCTGCTGATAGGAAGGAAACTTCTAGAAGCTATAACTTCAGCATTGCATTG